>JACYXH010000826.1:2535000-2636713 GCA_026745465.1 Lota lota
ATTTCGTTTTTTTTCGAGAGATCTGAGGTGTTAAAGCAAACGTGAAAGTGTTTGACGTTGCTAGGTGAGGACGAAGGGCGTGTGAAGGAGATAGAGGGTGGCGGAGAAGAAAGCAGAACGAGAAGAACGAGGAGGAAATTATTCAACAAGGTGAAGAGCAAAATGGCAGAGACAAAATAGAGAAGAGAAATAAAAGTGAAAGAGGATGAGAGTGGGTTTTGAGGCGACGACAGCGACGACGACAGATGTGTAGTGCTCTTTTACTTCATCTTCCAACCGCCCTCCCTTTGCTTCTGGCGGGGTTTTTTTTCTTTGTCTTTCATCCACACCCCTGTTATATTCCCACACAGCCCCCCCGTCACGTCATTCAAATGAATGTGCCACCTGAAGGCGAGCGTCGCCGTTTGTCGGCCCAGATGTACCTGAGATGAGACGAGCTGGTCGCTTCTGTTGCTTCACCTACTGGCAGCATTTCCATCTCTCTCTCTCTCTCTCTCTCTCTCTCTCTGTCTCTCTGTCTCTTTGTCTCTGTCTTACTCTTTATACCTCTCTCTCAGGGTTTGTCAAGCTCTCTCACCCTTTCACGTAATCCATTTATCTTTTCTAGACATCTATATTTCTGTCATCTGTCTGTATGTACATTATCTATCTTTCTATCTATCAATCAAGAAATGTATCTATCTATCTATCTATCTATCTATCTATCTATCTATCTATCTATCTATCTATCTATCTATCTATCTATCTATCTATCTATCTATCTATCTATCTATCTATCTATCTATCTATCTATCTATCTATCTATCTATCTATCTATCTATCTATCTATCTATCTATCTATATATATATATATATATATATATGTATATATCTATCTGTCTGTCTATCTGTCTGTCTGTCTGTCTGTCTGTCTGTCTGTCTGTCTGTCTGTCTGTCTGTCTGTCTGTCTGTCTGTCTGTCTGTCTGTCTGTCTGTCTGTCTGTCTGTCTGTCTGTCTGTCTTTCTGTCTATTTAACTTGATATCCATCAACATATCTATCTATCATTCTGCGTGTTCATCTATTTCTTTGTTGATCTTTTTCATTCTTTCTTTCTTTCTTTCTTTCTTTCTCTCTTTCAGTCTTTCATTCTGTCTTTCTTTCTCTCTCTCTTTCTTTCTTTCTTTCTTTCTTTCTTTCTTTTTCTTTCTTTCTTTCTTTCTTTCTTTCTTTCTTTCTTTCTTTCTTTCTTTCTTTCTTTCTTTCTTTCTTTCTTTCTTTTTCTTTCTTTCTTTCTTTCTCTCTTTCTTGTGCTTTCAGCTGACTCCCTCTCTCCCTCTCCCTGCAGGACTTCCCTCTACTGAGACTGGACGACATTGTGGATGAGCAGTCCAACATTGTGGGCTTCTCCATGTTCAACACCACCCACCCCTTCTACCTGGAGTTCATCAGGAGTCTCAACCTGTCCTGGAGGGAGGGCTGTGACCTCACCTACCCTGGGCCCGCGGTGAGCACGCACACACGCACACATGCACACACACAACCACACACACACATACATGCACACACACACACTCACACGCACACAAGCACGCATGCATGAGCACTAGGGGTGTAACGGTTCAGTTCGTTTCATGATTTCTGGTATGTCAAATCTACGTTTTTTTACCTTTATACTGTACATGAAGGGTAGGTGCGGTTTGTGCTAATATATATATTTTTACCTGCAAATCCTCTGTTCCTTGTCGGTTTGATAACATGACTGTCTGCCCTAAAATGAAAGAGCATAATTTGTATTTCATCTATAGGCTAATAGTGTATATATTTAGTTTCAAAATGTTTTAAATGAAAAATGAACATTAAAAAAATTGTGTAAAATAAGTGCAATAATGTTAAAGGTCCATTGTGTAAAATTTGGTAGCAACTAGCAGATGGTTGCAACTATGGTGTTGGTTGCAACTACGGTGGCCTGGCCTGTATTGTGTAAGGTGCCTGTAGGTACTTCTAAAATTATGTCATCGTTTACAACAGCATCGAGGAGCCAAGTGTCAAGTGATGAGGCTTCTTGATAGACTTATGAATTGTTTTTAGTTATCTAGTCTGTTACTATAAAACTATAGCTCACTGCTTACAAGTAAAGGTCCATTTACATTGAAACCTCCCTTGTTGTGATTTATTTCCCATGCAATACAATTATTGCTTATGATGAAGCTGAATTTCCGTTTTTCCAAAATGACATTCTTTTTGACCAACGTAGATATTTTATGGCTTTAGCCTGCGAATAAATCAGTTTAACCAATGACAATCAGGTATCTTTGTCATAGTCACCATTGACACTACATGTTGCATGAAATGGTGAGGTAACAGCCTATTTACGTTTCTCAACATACAGTTCTCTTATTGCGTCCATAGTGGTAAACTACATTCATAGTCCCATAATTATCACTATCTGTATTATTCATCTCGATAGCAGTCGGCACTAAAAGACAATGTTTACTTGCAATGCGGCACCTCAATATAGGTTGCATTTGATAACATGACGGTGTGAAGTTGTATTGCAACAGTTTTCTTCTTGATACCAACTTTCTCTGAAAGAGTGATAACTGCCCTGTAGTTATTGAACAGGGAAAATAGCTTAAAACGTATGCATGCAAACATGGAATGCTTTAAAGAATGCACGCCCACTTAATAATCCCCCTCATCCGCCAACTGCCATTCGCTACATTATTTTACACTTGGATTAAAAAGTAAAATTCTATTAGAATTGTATCCTCTAAATACACAGGATATTTTGGTAAAAGGACGGCTCATCTTTAATGGATATATGAGGCGCGTCCGAGAAAGGTTAAGGATTATCGGACACTTATGGTAAAACGCCACGGTGTGTGTGGATGTGTGGAGCACCGTCTTGCCAGCGGTTGATGTTGATGGCACTTCCAAGAGAGGGATAGGCTTCTCGGACATGGTGTGTGGCTCATTGTAGTATAACGCCATGGTGTGTGGCTCATTGTAGTATAACGCCATGGTGTGTGGCTCACAAATGGGTCGTAGCGATAGGGATAATACGCCCAACTCTTTCCTTGAACTCAGCCCAAAGCACATTTTCTTATTGAATTAAAAACACGTTTTCTCCATAGCCGTTTGTCCATTTTGTGCTACCGTAGATATATGACCGTGCAACATGGCAATCCCCATGGAATAGGACCCGCTCCCTATGTAGACATAAAGGGCACATTCTAAGGTAACGAAAACATTGCTTCTTATTGTCATGGGATTATACACACATGTTTACATACTTATGAATATTATATTCCATTTCTGCCATGTCCGTTCCGCTAGATGCCAGTAAATTATACACATTGCACCTTTAACCATGTATTTTAATGCAGCGTCTTCAACTGCAGAATATGGCTGTAAACGCTACAAACATGCCCGAACCTTTAGTGATATCCTAGTATCGGTCTGAGTTGGTTGAATAATAAAACTAAAGCCCGTAGGGAGGGCAAGTGAGTTGTCATTTAGGTTGAACCCCCTGCTGGTATTGCTCGTCTAGCGCTGGCCATAGCTACATTTGGATGGTGTCACCATAAATGGCTTAACATGTTTGACGTGATTTCACTACTATAATGAGCGAAGTCGTTGATTTATCTATCACTTTTGTTGCATCGCATTTGTCCAAGGAGAATCCTCATGTTTCCAGACTTAAATCACACTGGGGGATCTACCTGTTTGCTCTCTCCGCTCGCCATTCTCTACCTTTATGTTCTCCACTGACCATTGATGACCACTCAGCAGCGATCGTCAGCGATCACTCAGCGATCGCTTGATCACTCAATGTTCATCAATAAGACTATTGATTTGAAACATTGTTACTGGCTCTGTTATAATAGTATAATAAAGTCCCACTGAGGTATCACTGTTTATAATAATTATATGGCTGTGATTCAAAATCAGGAGTGTACTTTTTCTCTCCCTTACTGTATTTCCATCTGTCACAAACCATCCACGGATTTGGACAGGAACCACTAAACCCCTAATTCACATGCACACACACATACTACATGCACACGCATGCACACACTCAGATATGCATGCACAAGCCCATCCACACACATACACACACACACACACACACACCCACACACATACACACATACACTCCACACACACACACACACACACACACACACACACACACACACACACACACACACACACACACAGTGTTTGTGTCTGACAAACCTGAATACATGGCCAAATTCATAACATATTGCACTCTCTCATGCACGTAAATTAATATCCATCATACAGGCGCACACATGCTTGTAACAAAGCATGTAAACAGAGTTAAGATATGAGCTTTATTTAGCTTACATTTATCATTTTCTGGCACATTTAGTTATCAGCAGAGTAAGTGTATGCGTCTTTTCCTGTCTAACGTAGATTGATATTACCAACTGTCCTTTTCCCCCTTATATATTTTTTTCCTCTCTCCATCTGTTTCTTTCAATTTCTCTCCTCTATCCATTCTCCTCTCTGTCCTTCTCATTAAACATGTCCTCTCTCCCCATACTCTTTTCCTCCTTCCCTTCCCTTCACTCCCCTCTCGATCTCCCCTCCTCTCCTCTATCCTCCACCCCTCTCCTCTCCTCTCTTCTCCCCCCCTCCTGCTCCTCCTCCTCCCCCTCCTCCTCCACCAGCTCTCGTCGGCACTGATGTTTGATGCCGTACACGTGGTGGTGGGCGCCGTGCGCGAACTCAACCGCAGCCAGGAGATCGGCGTGAAGCCGCTCAGCTGCGCCTCGCCACAGATCTGGCAGCACGGCACCAGCCTCATGAACTACCTGCGCATGGTGAGTCGCCATGACGACCGGCGTCGCGCGCATCACCGTGAAGACACGTACTAGGTGTATGTGGTGGTGGGCACGCACGTGCCGGTGGGTGTGTGTGTGTGTGTGTCTACGCAAAGTTAGATACACACGTTAAACATATAGAAATCCACCACACATAAATATATTGAAATGCATGCATAGTCCAAAAGTATTTATAATACACACACACAAATGCAGGGAACAGAGTGGAATATGTAAATGCATACATGCATGAGGGCACTCTGTTTGGAAAGGATGCAGAACATATTTGGACCTGCATGTACATGCACGCATTCTCAGAAACACCCACATGTGTATGCACACACACACACACACACGCGGACACACACACACACACGCACACACACGCACACATGCACACACATGCACACACACACACACACACACACACACACACACACACACACAGACGGCATTATGTATTTGGTTTTCTCACTTACTGATAGGATGGCATCCACACAATAACACAAATTCTCATATCAATGCAAATATATGGATTGCATATCTACCTCGAATCCATACACACCTCAGCGAACACGCACTCTTCAAGCCTCAAACAAACTGACAGGTTGGTGGATAGTAACAACACTGGCTTTTGTTTTTAAAAAGGCTTGTAACAAGGCTGGTGCCAATGCCTTTACAAATCACATATGACATGATCAGTACTCTGTTGTTTTTTATGTTAATATAAAACACATTAGCAATGGAACAATATGAAGTGTAAAATATTTGAAGGGGGGGGGGGGGAGAAAGACATTTAAATATCCTCTGCTCGTTAGTGTAGAAGTTCTCTCTAGTGTTTCACACCAAACATCTGGATCAGCCAATTAACTCCACCCAGAGGTGCAGCAATTTGAGCAGAATCAAACGGATGGGAGGTGTTCAAACACTTTAGTCCAGTGCTTAGAAATCCTCTGCTAGGCTAGACATTTTGGATAAGAATATCCATTGTAATAACCCCCATGATTATGAACACAAGATAGTCTTCCATATTGGCCCTTTGTTAGCCCTATATGACATATACTATACATAGATCTCAGCGTTTCCCTCCATTAGACATCAGCCATCAGCTCATCTCATTCCGACCCTTCTTGCACACTCCCAGCTATTGTCACACTACACTACTTGTTCTCTCCTCCCTTCTGCTTGCTTACGGTCTGTTTACTGTCTGGGTTCTGTCTGTTTACAGATTTGTTCTCTCTTTCTGGCCTGCCAACATTTTTGGGGGGTATTTCCTTGTCAGCTTTTTTCATCAGTCTCTCCTTCTCACCCTTGTTTTCACCCACATTCTCTCTTGTTGATCTCAGAAAAAGTTGAAACAGAAAGTTGAAACCACATATTAACACAGTGTCTGGTTTGGTTGTGCTCTGTTTATCTCTCCATTTTCTTTCCCTCCCTCTTCCTCTGCCTATGCATTCTGCTCACCCTGCTACTCTCTTCATCTCTCTCTATACACCTCGTTTTGTTGTCATTTTGACCTACTGTTATCTCTCTCTCTCTCTCTCTCTCTCTCTCTCTCTCTCTCTCTCTCTCTCTCTCTCTCTCTCTCTCTCTCTCTCTCTCTCTCTCTCTCTCTCTCTCTCTCTCTCTCTCTCTCTCTCTCTCTCTCTCTCTCTCTCTCTCTCTCTCTCACTCTCATCCCTGTGTCTCTTGCCCAGGTGGAGTATGATGGCCTGACAGGCCGCGTGGAGTTCAACAGTAAAGGTCAAAGGACTAACTACACCCTGAGGATCCTGGAGAAGCACCGCGGGGGGCACAAAGAGGTCAGGGGTCACACGCTAGCGTACATGAGCTCCGTCCGTTGGCCTGCAGGCAAAGGGAAAAGAGTCAGAGGCCACTTGTCTGATCTGAAAATGCCCACAGAGGCATTTAACATGTAGGTCAATCTCATCACAAGTCCCCCCCCCCCCCCCCGGAGAGTGGGAATTGATAAAATAAAATGTAAAGCATCGACTGAAACTGTAAGGCCCTTTAACAACAATTAAATATTTAAATGTTGCATGTTGCACGTGTGATTGATTTCCCGAGCCAATCAGGGAAGAGATTCCCTGATTGGTAAGAAATGAGCCGGGAGTGGTCTCAAATCTATACTGTCTCATAATAGAGGCAGGCACAGTTACCTTGAAATTCACACTGAGGATTAACTCACTTATTGTTGATGGATGGCTATGCCTTTGCTATGAAATTACACTTAATTAATAGCTCTTAAATCGTACCTACAGCACCTTTAATATTAGTTCCTTAAACGGGCAAAAGGATATTTTAAAGTCCTACCCAGAGCAAAAAAGCATGCAGACAAGTTAACCCTACGGTTAGAGATATAAACTCAACAGAGCTAGTCTCTTTCAACATCATTCACAACTTTCTCATGAGCATGTCAACAAACATAGAAAAATTATTCACTCACAAGCACTGTATTTCCTGTAGGGATTCTCACAGGACCAGAGAGAGAGAGTGAGAAGAGAGGGAGCAGATACAAAATTGTAAAATATACACTCCACCCACGCTGGAAGAAAATTAAGATTTAATGACACGAAAGTGCCATCGCCACAGATCTGGATCCAGGCGGTTTCTTCACGGTTCAGTGGCATGGCAAAACACCTCTTTACCGTCTGCCTTTAAGATACTTCCACAGGGCCTAATGTCAACCTGCTAGCTTTCATGTGAACACTAAATGCCAGCAGGATAACAAGGGCCATGCCTGGATGTTAACTCGGTGGGAGGGTTCGGTGCCTAATTGACTACGATTAACATTTTAACTGATCCGTCTGGTCACCTTTGTGAATGCAGCTCCACTGCAGCAGTGTCTGCAGGCCGGGAACGATGTTTAAATGCCAGGCGAGGACAAAATGTAGCAGAGAAGAAAAAACAAAAAACACGGCTGTGTCTCCTCTGTCTCTCTGGTCTGACCTACTGAGGGAGGCAGAAGAGCATTCTCTTCCAGAGAGGCTGTTGTGCAGCTATATACACACACAGACGTGCACACACACATGCACATATACACACACACACACATATACGCACACACAAACGCACTCGCACGTATGCACGCACACACACACACGCACACACACACACACGCACACACACACACACACACACACACACACACACACACACACACACACACACACACACACACACACACACACACACACACACACACACACACACGCACACAAGCAGACTCATATTCCAGACTCATGAGGTTCAACAGGTTTGATGGTGCCATAAAACAGATCTATGTTTGGCAGTGCTGGTGCCCTTTAAGAAAATGTAAGCATAGGAAAGCATGCGTGGTAATGGAACTGTAGCTCATAAATGGCTTTCATAATACTGAGGACTCTTATTTTTTGCACCCCATTCCTTGATCTGCTTGTAAGTACCTGCTTTCTTTGCAGCTCTCCGTTCCAAATACTCCCACAGGTAAATGCCTCAGAGGGGTGCAATTAAATAAACGAGGACATACGGTATTCAGTGAATGAAACACAACAGCAGAGCGCAGTTCTGTTAGACATGCAAGGGCACTCTGGGTAATGGCCGAATAGATTGAACTCGCTCAGCTGCACCTGCTTAATTGCGATAGATGATGTGTGCCGGGCCACTACAGTAGAGCACTTACTACAAAGATGGAGCTTCAGCGTGCATTATTTATCTCACAAAGGCCATCGATTTTAACCACCTCCCCGTTCACCTCCCTATCAGATTGGCGTGTGGTTCTCAAACAACACTCTGGCCATGAACTCCACCAGCCTGGACATCAACGTCTCGGAGACCCTGGCCAACAAGACGCTCATCGTCACCACCATATTGGTAAGGTCGGGGTGTGCCCCCTCTCCCCTCTGGGCCACCAGGTTGGGAAGGTTTCCGTTGTCACCATGGCTGCCTTGTGTTGTGACCCAGTCATGGAATACATGTTTTTTCCTTTTGTACTTTGAACAGTAAAACTACTCATGCACTGATGTCACAGCTGGGAGATATGTCCTCTTGTGGGCACCGTATTTCATACCATATACGGAATCGAAGACAATTCTCATGAATATCTTTATCTTTGTGGAATTCGTATTACCAGCATTTTCTCAGCACTGATTTCAATGTTAAATGACACAGAAAATGGTTCTGATTGCCGTTAACGTCACAGATTCTCTGCCGTCAGCAGCCATTTTGTCCCCGTGGGACACTCCAATTAGTTTAATTTATATAATGCCTCAGCAAAAGCTCCTAATGATCAGCCATCAGCACTGCAATTGCAATTGTTGTGCATACACGTGCCCTACTATTTTATATCCATTTGAGCAAGCTATAGAAGAACAAAGGCAATAGAGTCCTCATTAGTTATTTTTACAGTAATATCTATCTAGTTCTTAGCTTTCTATCAGAAACATTTCTTGATGCATTTCAAACCTTTTCCACACTGAGATCCCTTGGTGATGAACGCGTGTTGCTTCCAAGTCCTGTCTCCTCCTGTCGCTAGGGCGACTGTCCCTCAGAAGGTAGAGTGGGTTGTCTGACAACTAGTAGCTGGGTGGTGTGGTTGCTGGTTTGATCCTCCTGGTAAAAAATATCAAGGTGCCCTTAAGGAAGAAGCTAATGTGTGTGTGTGTGTGTGTGTGTGTGTGTGTGTGTGTGTGTGTATGCTTGTATATGTGCATGAGTGCATGCAAATGTGAAGGAATTGAGTTTGCAGCAAAGCGCTTTCTAAACACTGTGCATTCATCTTCTTGCCTTTCTCTGTGTCTGTGGCTTCAGGAGAACCCGTATATGATGCGCAAGGGCAACGACCAGTACGAGGGCTTCTGCGTGGACATGCTCAGGGAGCTGGCAGACATCTTGAAGTTCTCCTTCAGGATCAAGCTGGTGGACGACGGACTATACGGGGCCCCTGAGCCCAATGGCTCCTGGACAGGGATGGTGGGGGAGCTTATTAACAGAGTAAGGACACACACATACACATATACACACACAGTCACACATACGCACATACACACATACATTCACACATGCACACACACACACACATACACACACACATAAACGTGCACACAGACACATACACACACACACACACACACACACACACACACATAACCACACAACACATACTGAGGACATAGCCCCAAACCTTATCTCGACTACAACTTCCAACATCTCAAATGGCCCTCAGAAGGGAATACAACTGGTATCTGGGACAACGCCTGAGTTGGATATATTTCCTAGAATCTAGCATTAAAACTTTCCTCATGAAAATCCATCTTCCCCCCCATCCGTTCTTTCTAGGCCCCGCCCCCAACCGGCCCACGCCACGAATAGCATGCTAGCAAGAAGAGCTAATGAGACCCCCTCTCTGCTTGATTACCATCCGGCACACTTCAATTAACAGGCCGTGGGCCCCGTGTGGGGTCTGGGGCATGGATGCCCCTTCCTCCTCTCTCCCCTTACTCCCCTTCTGCTCAGTACTGCCTCCCCCCCCAATGGCCCCCATGGCCTGATCACTCAGCTCTCATTAACAGCCCATGTTCATCAATTATCTGCTAATGGAAGAGAGGGATAGGGGCCAGAGAGACCCAAGACCTACTGGGCTTTATACAGGTGTGCTAGCTGGAGCGCATCTAGCACTTTGGTGCAAATAACAGTGTTAAATAGGCTGAAAAGTGTGTGTGTGCGTGTGTTTCTATGTGTCTGTGTGTGTGTGTTAGTGTGATTGTGGGTGTGTGTTGCAGCGCTGTGTCTGAATGTACACTTCAGCCTGTGGTCGTATGTGCCCATCTGGATGTGTTTGCATGTGTGTGTGTGTGTGTGTGTGTGTGTGTGGTAATGTTCATGGCTGTGTGTATGTGTATGCGTGGTACTGTTTATGTGTGTGCGTATGTGTCTGTCCATGTATGTGTGTGTCTGTGTGTGTGTTTATGTATCTGTGCGTGATTGTGGGTGTGTCTTGCAGCTGTGTGTCTACATGTACACTGAAAGTCTGTGGTCATATGTGCCCATCTGGATGTGTGTGCCTGTGTGTGTGGTAATGTGCATGGTTGTGTGTTGCATCTCTTTGTCTAAACGAACAATGTCTATGGTCATATGTGAATATGTGGATGTGTGTGTGTGTGTGTATTTATGTGGGATTGTGTAGTTATTGATGTATTGTCTTCTCCACCCCAATATTTTCTTCATGTTCATGTGAGTTTGGCTGCCAACATTTTATTTACATTTCTGAAGACATTTCTTTCTGTTTTTTTCCGTTTGTTGTTCCTTTGCTGGTACTTTCCTTCACAAATGGAACAGAACAGAGTGTGGATTTGTCCTTGACTAGCCCAACAAACAGTTCACAGTACTGTAATCGCTTGTATAACAGCCTCCCCTACACTGCTGCTTCGAGTGGCGTTCCATGTTCTAATTTTATCTTGCTCTCCAGTTCCACTTATTTTTGCGCTCTGCATTTCTGTGTTACTCACCCATTCCTGTAATGTTTGCTTGCTCTTTATCTTTCTCTCTTTCTCTTTCTCTCTTTCTTTCTTTCTCGTTCTCTCGTTCTCTCGTTCTCTCGTTCTCTCGTTCTCTCGTTCTCTCCCTCTCTCCCTCTCTCTCCCCCCTTCACCCTACAGAAAGCAGACCTGGCGGTGGCTAGCTTTACCATCACCTCGGAGAGAGAGAAGGTCATTGACTTCTCCAAGCCCTTCATGACCTTGGGAATCAGCATCCTGTACAGAGTTCACCTGGTGAGCAAGGGGTCAGAGGTCATCCAGCTAGCAGACACAGAACCTGGGGTCTCAAATTGGATGCTGATGCTGCAGTTTGTGTTTTAGGACTATACTGTCCCCTGCTCTAGATAAAATGCATCTCACCTGGTGCTATACATGCGAGAGCAGTATAGTGGTCGCCTCATAGACATATGGGCTCGCAGGAGATGACAAATATATATATAAAGTATACATGATAAAAAAAAACTAAGGTAAAGATCCCTTATATATGACGAGTTGCTAATAGTTTGTACTACTACTACTACTACTACTACTACTAAATACTTCACTGGGACATTGTGGTATTACAGATATATGTTGATGGGGAAGCTGAGGTCGCAAGAAGTTTCAAACCTAAACATTAGGTAACGGGCCAAAGAAATCGGTCGTTTGGGAACCACTGTGCTAGAGTGAGAGCTATTCACATGGATATGGTCACCACTAGATATCTCAATATTGCTCAGACTGTATTTTGCTGTGAGTGTGTTAAATGCCTCCCAGTGCGTCCACACCGAAGCCCTGTGGACGATATTCACCTTCCTCCGTAGCGATGCTGTGGGGACTAGATAAGGGTGGCAGCTTTACATTGCTAATGAGGTGTTGGGCCACCAGCCAAAAGCACTGCGGAGAGAATCATTGTGACACTGGGCATTTATGGATCACTGCATTAGCTTATCTAAGCATGGCTTTCCTGCCGGTGGAGTGCAGTCACTAACACTGCCCCCCTGTGGTGGTGAAACACGGTGCATTCATTCATCGCTTTGACATAAAAAGTAATTTTTCCCACCTTATCTATAGGCCTGTCTCTATATCTGGCTCCCCGGTGTCTATATATCTTTGACTGGCACCCTCTCAGCCTCTATTTGCATCCATCTTTCCATCTGTCTCACTTTTTCATTTTGTGGGATGGGCAGGGTAATGTAGTGATTCGCCTCACTGTTTGCCTTACCTGCAGTCTACCATAGGCATCCTTGAAATAAATAAATACGTGTAAGTTGATTTGAATAACAGTGTCTGATATGTGACTGATTATTGCTAAATATATGCAGTAATGTCGTTTAAACTCTTTCACCTTTTCACCCCCCGTGTGTGTGAACCAGGGGAGGAAGCCAGGCTACTTTTCCTTCCTGGACCCCTTCTCTCCAGCTGTGTGGCTCTTCATGCTGCTAGCCTACCTGGCCGTCAGCTGCATCCTCTTCCTGGCTGCAAGGTCAGAGGTCATCCTCCCTCCCTCCTTCCCTCCCCTGTCTCCTGGTCTCCACAGATACAGTCACACTCCGCAGACGGTGGATTCTCCTTATTTTGTCACGCCTCGCCTTCCCCCTTATAAATCATATGGCGAAGGTGGAGCAGCAGGAGATATAAAATCACACGTTCACTGCGATGATAAAGGCTGATTTGATATTTATGATATTCCTTATATTACATTCCACTATTATATTGCACTGCAGCGTGCTCTCATATTATACTACATCCCTGCATTATATTTCACCTAATCTCCATGTTTATATGATTTGATTGGATAGTTTTATATATATGATATATATGATATATTATATTATATTGCATATCATTATATATATCACATCACTATGGCATATGATATCATATAATATAGGGGTATATATATCCCTGATGTCTTACCCTATACATTGTGTGTCCTCTACCCAGGCTGAGCCCCTACGAGTGGTACAACCCCCACCCGTGTCTCCGGGAGCGCAAGGACCTGCTGGAGAACCAGTACACCCTTGGGAACAGCTTGTGGTTCCCCATCGGTGGCTTCATGCAGCAGGGCTCGGAGATCATGCCGAGGGCCCTGTCTACCAGATGTGTCAGCGGGGTGTGGTGAGTAGGAGCTGCTGCTGCTGCTGGTGGGTCTGTTTGTGTGTGTGTGTGTGTGTGTGTGTGTGTGGGGGGGGGGGGGGGGGGGGTGTGCGTGTGTGTGTGTGTTTGTGTGTGTTTGTGTGTGCTAGTGTGTGTGCGTGCATGCGTGTGTATAAAAAACTTGATGATGCCAGGCTGCTTGTATGGGGTTTATTTAATGTATTTTTTTTCTGAACAGCCTCCTAATATTGGTATTAATAATTCAAAACCATGTCCACCGGCTTAGTCAGATAGCATTTCTCAATTACTTTTTCAGGCCTATTTAATTTATGTTCTCTCTCTATTTATTATTTGTTCATAATTAAATTGTTTTTATTTAATGCTAGATGGTCCTGAATGTCTTATTGTAGCCTATTGAAGATCATCCTTCCAAAAGTTACCTTAATAAACTCTGGGGTGTGGGGGGTGGAGGTGACTTGAGAATTAAATCATCTCCCTATCGTAGATTATTGTAGAGCGTTCTTCCAAAATAAAAGTCCCCGTGATCAAAGCCCCAATGCGTTCTAACATGATCGCCTCCCGTCTCCCCCGGTCTTCTGCCCTGCAGGTGGGCCTTCACCCTGATCATCATCTCCTCCTACACGGCCAACCTGGCCGCCTTCCTGACTGTCCAGAGGATGGAGGTGCCCATCGGGTCCCCGGACGACCTGGCCGACCAGACCAACATCGAGTACGGCACCATCCACGGAGGGAGCACCATGACCTTCTTCATGGTACGCACACACACTGTGTGTTTGTGTGCGTGTGTGTGTTTGTATTTTATTTGTAAATGTGCGCGTGTATGCATGTGTTTTTGTTTGTAAATGTCTGAGTGTGTATGTGAATGTGTGTTTGTCATGCGTGTATGTGTGTGTGTGTGTGTGTGTGTGTTTGTGTGTGTGTATATTTGTGTGTGTGTGTGTGTGTGTGTGTGTGTGCATGAGCATGCATGCGTGCGTGTGTGGGTGCGCGCGCGTGTGTGAACATATGTTTCTGCGTGTGTCTTCAACACTGTGCTGGAGGTGTCATGTTATCCTCATATTTGCCTCTGTGTCTCTGAGCTCCTCTCCGGTTTTCTTTATGGCTGTTTATGTTTGTGTTAAGTGGCTGACTGCTTGTGTTTACTTATACCACAGCTCCAGGCATCTGGGTTGGCATCTGGGTTTGTTTGTGTGCGTGTGTATGTGTGTGTGCGTCTGAATGTGTGTTTGTATGCACACACAAACACACACACACACAGACAATATAATATGTGTGTATTTGTTTGCTGGAGTGAGCTAAAGCATATTGTGTGAAATTACTGATTTGGTTTTGCTTGTGTGTTTTGTGTGTGTACAAAGGGAGAAAGATAGCAAGCTGGCCATTATGTCTGCGTGTGTGTGTGTGTGTGTGTGTGTGTGTGTGTGTGTGTGTGTGTGTGTGCCTGTCTGGCTTTTATTTCTTAGGTTGCACCACTGAGAGGATATGACAACATCTGAGCTCTTTGTGTTGGCTCATACAAACAAACATCTCCTGATTTCACACTTTATTACAATTCACCATATCTCTTACACAAACACACACACACACACACACACACCTCCACAGACACAAAGAACAACACACCAAGTGATTTCCTCACACAGAATAGCCGGCCTCCTCCCCACTTGCCTTCCCTCAAACCCCACTCTTTAATCGTATTTTCTCTTCGGACAGAATCGTAGCCAATACAAAATGTAATTGTACATTTATTCACCTCATCCTGTTTCGGAGTGCGTCCAATCTTTCACCACGTACAGTACTACCTGCTGTGTTCAAATTTATTTGGATTTGCTCGCCTGTCTTTTTAAAATATGGCATAACGGTTACATTATGAGGAGGTTATTTTCTTCGTCTTCCTTCTTTGTCCTACTCTTACCTCACCTTATTTTTTTACTGATGTGTGTTTTTGGTCCAATATTTTTCACTATATTCCTCTGAATTTTTATTCTCAGCTGCCACATATTATCAGTGCACTTATCTCTAGCCGTGCTTCCTCTCCGAGTTTTGTCACTCCTAATCTCTCACTGTTGACCCGTGGTTCATCCTTTATCCAAGTCAATACTTAACATGCTCGCTCGTACCCACACACACATACAAACACACGCACACACAAACACACATATACATACACATACTCATACACACACACATACGCACACACACACACACGCACAAGCAAGCACACACACACACACACACACACACATACACACACGCACACATACGCACATGCACACACACACTCAAACAAGCACACACACACACACACACACCCACACACCCACACACCCATACACCCACAAACACACTCTCACACACACACACACACACACACACACACACACACACACACACACACACACACACACACACACACACACACACACACACACACACACATAAACAATGTTGATTGCTGTCTGAAACTTTTTGTGTTTGACTGCTGCTGCCTGCCTTGGCCAGGGCACACATTTAAAATCTTATTTTTTCTCTGGTTGAATAAAGTACAATAAAAATAAAAAAAGTTTTAAAATATACACCCACCCACCCACACAACCCCCCCCCCCCCCCTCCACACACACACACACACACACACACACACACACACACACACACACACACACACACACACACACACACACACACACACAGGATAGGATACAGTTTATGTGTTTGCACATGGGACAATTTTCCCAACACTCTTGACTAATATCTTCCCTTTCCCAGAATTCCCGGTACCAGACATACCAGCGGATGTGGAACTACATGCACTCCAAGCAGCCCAGCGTGTTCGTCAAGAGCACGGAGGAGGGCATCGCCCGCGTGGTCAACTCCAAGTATGCCTTCCTGATGGAGAGCACCATGAACGAGTACCAACGCGGCCGCAACTGCAACCTCACCCAGATAGGAGGCCTGCTGGACACCAAGGGCTACGGCATCGGCATGCCGCTCGGTGAGGCTGGCGGACGGAGGTGGCATGTATGGGTGGAGGCGTCGTGGTGCGGGTGGGGGTGTGGGTGAGGTGAGGGGAGAGTTACGTAGGAGTAGGGTGAGGGTGGGATGGGGGTAGGGTGGGGTGGGGGTGACTTGTGGGGATGAAGTGAGGTGATGGCGACGGTGGGTGCGTACCCTAAGAGTGTAACAAGGTGGGGTGCGTACCCTAGGAAGAGGGTAACAAGGTGTGGATGGATTCAACTTTTTGCCTACTACTAGTAGTAGTGGTAGTAGTAGTAGTAGTAATAATAGCAATGGCTGCAGTAGTAGTAGTAGCAGTAGTAGTAGTGGTAGTAACAGTAGTATGTTACTCCTTCAGAATAGTGAGGCTGAAGAATACGCTTTATTTTAAGTTATCAGCATAGCTATGTCAGGATAGATACGTTAATTACCTAGAAAGATAAGGTGAATGGACATATGGAAGGAGAGGTAGAAAGATGGTCTGACACCAGTAGCATCTTCTCTTTACAACGACTGTCTGTTATTTTGCTGAAGCTTTGTTTTTCAACTGTTTTCTGTCTTCTTAGCCTATGATCTGTGCTTAACTATCACTGGCCAGCGGCTTGGTATTGAGCGGCCTCGGCTTGTAATCTCACACTTTATCTTCCCCCCATAATCCTCTCTGCTCATCCTCACTCTATGAGGATGAGCATCCTCATACAATCCTTTATTCTGCCAGAGCTTTTGGCTGCACTCCTCCTCATTTCTCATTTTGTCTCAAATACCTCAATTGACCTCAACACCTCCCATTTTCTCTCTGCCCCTCACTCCTTTCTTCCTTTCTTCCTTTGTTCATTCCTTTGTTTCTTCCTTTCTTCTTGCCCTCTTTCATTCCTCCCATCCATCCTACCTTCCTTTTTCTGTTCTTCCGTCCTTAAATCCATCCTGCCATCCCTGTTAGATTTTCTCTTTTTGCTCATTTGTTATTTTGTTCGTGTCCCTGTGTGTGTGTGTGTGTGTGTGTGTGTGTGTGTGTGTGTGTGTGTGTGTATATGTATGTGTATGTGTATGTGTGTGTGCCACGCGTGCGGCAGGCTCCCCGTTCAGAGATGAGATCACACTGGGCATCCTGCAGATGCAGGAGAACAACCGGCTGGAGATCCTGAAGAGGAGGTGGTGGGAGGGAGGCCAGTGTCCAAGGGAGGAGGACCACCGCGCCAAAGGTCAGTCCCTCCTTACCCCCCCCCCCCCTTTTAATTCCTCCTCTCCCTGTAGGCAGTTCACTCTCCCCTAACAGTCCGGCTAATGGCTGATGCCTAACCTAATGCCCTTGTGAAGAGTGCTTAGCTCACTGTTCTAAATGTCTGCTGTTTGTCCCAGGTGGCCCTTAATGGGGATTTTATTGGACAGCAAGGATGCAGGGGAACACACTCATACACTCTCTCAAGCATGTGTGTGTGTGTGTGTGTGTGTGTGTGCGCACGTGTTTATGTGTGTGCGTGACCCCTGCGTTTGTTTATGCTTGCTCGTGCAGTCGTGTCTGAATAAATGGCAATAGCCGTATCAATGTCCCCGTGAGCCAGCTTATGTATGTAAGGGTTCAGATAAAATGGGCTAATCTTAATTGAAGTGAAATAAGAACCTTTAGCTATTTTGATAATTAAGTTTTTAGCTATTTCAAACCAATTTGATTCGAAGAGGAATAGAGAAATGAAGACTACATTGTTAAATTGCCCAAACATTATTTATTCAAAACCGTTCCTCCGTGTCACGCTATTTCGGCTGAAACTAATTCACGCAGTCAAGGTTGCGTTTTCTTCTCAAAAATATATGAAAAAAACGTTTAATATATTCAACAGACTGTGTGTGTGTGTGTGTGTGTGTGTGTGTGTGAATAACTGAGTGCGATGCGATGCATATAAATGTGAGTAATTGTTTTTGTATTAGTATTTTAGTTATAGTATTTTACTAATACAATTTTGTCATTTAGCAGACGCAGTTATGCAAAACAGTGAATTCAGATACATGTCATGAAGGAACAGGTAGAGGTTAGGCATCTCGCATCTCAATGATAGGAGACTTCAGATATCAGTAAAATACATTTTATTTGTATAGCCCCTAATACGTTTCAGTCTCAGAGTGCATCATACGGGTGCGGGCTCAGGGTTGGGTGGGGTGGGGTCGCACACATAGGCTGCACCCAACCCTGAGCTCGGGGATGGTGAGGGGTGCAATGCTTGCCAGCGGTCAGATGCGGGGGAAATCGAACCCAGCCGCTACGCTATCCTGGGCAATGTCGTGGTCTCCATACCCACTCTGCCCTCGCCCCGTCCTCCCCCTCTCTCCCCCAGGCCTTGGCATGGAGAACATTGGGGGCATCTTTGTGGTTCTCATATGCGGGCTGATCATCGCCGTGTTCGTGGCCATCATGGAGTTCGTGTGGTCCACGCGGCGGTCGGCCGAGACCGACGAGGTACGCCCCCACACCTGCCCTCGCCGAACCCCCAGACACACCCCAGTAGGTCACCATGGCAACCCGCCAACCCTTCCGCTTGTTTAATGGTGCGCTTGCGTATCTTCCGTTGTGTGTGTAATATATCTGTGTGTGCGTGTGTGATTTTGAGAGAATTCAATTACTCTACATTAATCATCTGTGTGGTTTTCGTCTTTCTGTGTGTGTGTTGTTGTTGTGTGTACGTGTGCGTGTGCGTGCTATACTATTGGGGGTTCCATGTATTATGTTATGTGCATGTGCCGCGAAACAATTATGTTTCCGCAAAGTTGTACTGTTATGCAGTTAGTAGCCAGAGAAAGACTCTCTGTATATAATGAACACATAATAAACTGCCATTGCAGTGCATGCTGTGCTTGAACATATAACACTGTTGCGCCTTTAGCCTGGTTGCTTGACAGTGTGGCAATAGGTGTGATCATGAGCTAAACTTGTTACATGGAGAAGCAATATTGAGACTTTGGCAATATTTGCTCACAATAAAAGGCGTATAGCGTGACTTGTTTTCCCTTGGCATTAAATGCCATGATGTATCTTCCTTTACATGCCTCACCTGTACGCTGGTATCCTCCGTTTCCATTCTTGGATTGTGTCTCACCCATCGTACTGTGCATCTCTCTCTCTCTTTTTCTTCCTTTTCCTCTCTCTCTCTTTCTCTCTCAAACTCACACACCTCCTGTCATTGGGCCATCAGTGTCTGTCTTCTGATAATGAGTACTGTTTCTGTTTATGTAAGCACATTGATTTCATTTTATTTATCATTTTGATGAAATGTGGTTTTACGTGTGTGTATGTGTGTATGTGTGCGTGTGTGTGTGTGTGTGTGTGGTGGATGGATTATTGTACATTTCTGTGGCCTGTTTGGGAGGTTGGAAGAAACATAGATAGTAGATTTGTGTTTACATGTGTGTGTCTGTGTGTGTGTTTTCAGGCCTGCCTTTCTGTTCATTGTGCAGTGTCATTATGGACCGCCCATTTATTAAACATTTAGGTGTTTTGTGTTTGGATTGTAATAACTCTCTACTCCTCGAATATCCTCTCATCTCTACCCATCCCACCATTCTCCCCCATTACCTTGTGGTTTCTCCCTTCCTCTGTTCCCCTCCTACTACAACTTCCACAATTCTTGTAACATCTTTGCCACATGTCACTGTGTCTGACTTTTTTGTCTTTACCTCCACCTACCTTGTTGGTTTTTCTTACTTTTCTCCATCACCATCCCTCTGCTCTTATCTCTTCTTTTCTGCCTCCCTCATTTTTGTTTCGTCCTGCCTTCTGCCTACTTTGCTTCCTCGGCTCCTCCCCCTTTTCCTCCCCTCGGCTCCTCCTTCCTTCCTCTTTTCCGTTGCTCCTCCCCCTCTCCCAGGTGTCTGTCTGTCAGGAGATGCTCACCGAGTTTCGAAACGCCATCTCCTGTAAGAAGAGTTCCCGCTCCCGCCGTCGCCGGCCCGCCTCCAGCTCTGCTGCCCTGCGCCACCCTGGCCGCGTCACCCTGGGGGCCCCCCGGCCTCTGCGCCTTGTCCGCGAGATGCGCCTTAGCAATGGGAAGCTCTACAGCGGAGCCGGGACCCTGACGGGCGGAGCGGGGCCCTTGGTGGGCGGAGACGGGGAAGGGGGAGGTGGAGGTGGAGCAGCGGAAGGGTCTGCGGCCGCAGACCTGGGCCCGGGGCCCCAGCGGATCCTGGAGTTCCCCCTGGGGGTCAGCACCACCCCGCCTCCCCCGGCCCCCACCGCCGTGACGCTGCCCGCGCGCGGTTGCAGCCACGTGCGGATCTGCCAGGAGTGCCGCCGGATCCAGAGCCTCCGCGGTGATACCGGCCTCGGGTCGTCCGCCTCCACGCGGATACCACCCTCCTCGGCGCCCCTCCCCAGGCTACCCCCGCCCCCGCCCCCGTCCTCCTCCAACACAGACAGCGAGGGCGGGGGAGGGCCGAGCCCGAGGCGGCCCCACACCTCCGGGCCCCTCCCACCTCCGCAGAGCAGCAAGATCACAGACCTCTTGGCCGAGCAGGACTGAGCCCGGAGATGATGGAGTTATTGGAGCAGCGCTGGGTGTCAAAGGACCAGGGCTCCCTCGGAAAAGACGGCACTCCCTCTCCACCTGGGATTAACGTCAGGTCAAATAAAAGGGTGGAGATGAGGGGACCGGGACGACTCAGAAACTATGTTGAACCTGAAGGATGTCAGCCCATGGAAAATGAGGTGAGCATTAAATGGAGTAAGAGACCTGTAAACTCCCAGGCGTGCACCAAACAGTACGTCCATGAACGGCCAGCGCTTTTCTGCCTGGTGGTCGAGTTGTGCTCTTCAAGATGGCTCCCTCTTCACCTGCCTGCTGGCTACACACACAAAAAAGAAACAATATTCAAACAGGGACAGAAGTGAATGGGATGAATCAGCGTGCGGCAGCACATCATCATCACTGTGTCCGAGCTACTGTTCACTCTTGGCTCTCTATTTTTCCTTCTTTCACTCCGTCTTGGTGTACATCTCAGAGTTCAGGAGCTTGGCTTGGATCCACAAAAAAGGACCTTTGTCCAAACGTATTTCGCTCTGCACTGGCTGGAGAGGAGTCGGTGTTAGAGGACAAACTTTATCTGTGCGTGATCTTATCAAAGCGTGACTTTCAGACTGACAATAATTTCCTGTCGTTTTTTCTTTGTTTCTTTGTCTTTCTTTGTTTGTTACCATTATTCTAAGTGGGAATTAGAGAAAAAAATACAATAAAAGACTATTTGTGACATAATTGTGGTGGAGTAGAACATACGGTAACCTGACCATGCCTACCTAAACGTTTTGTGTCCCTCCCCCTGCGTCCTACACCGATGCCTCTCAAGTTGCTTGGAGAGTAAGATTGATGAAATTATTTCTAGTCTGGTCTACATTTGTAGTGAGTGAATGGGATGCGTTCATGTTGAACTGTGTGTGTTTACTCTAAGTCAGTCAGTAATTAACCAAAGGGAGGGCAGCTGTGTATTCAATGATCACATCATTTTATCAATGTGTGACAATCCAACAGTGACAAACAACAAGGGTACGAGAGTCTTTGAAATGTAAGATTTCTGTTTCGAATTAACTGGGGCAACTCCTGCTGTGGTTCCTGTTATTTTCTTATTATTTGTACCCCTGTTTTCACCGAATGACACAGAAAAAAGGAGACAGGGTATTGGAATGAGAGAAAAGAGAGTGAGAGACCGAGAGAGAGAGAGAGAGAGAGAGAGAGAGAGAGAGAGAGAGAGAGAGAGAGAGAGAGAGAGAGAGAGAGAGAGAGAGAGAGAGAGAGAGAGAGAGAGAGAGAGAGACAGAGAGACAGAGAGACAGAGAGACAGAGAGAGAGAGAGAGGACAGAGGAACAAATCTTCTGGCGGATGTTACGGGATGCCACGGTAACCGAATTATAAATCACCTCATTGAACTACTTCCATTACCAGATCTGTCCTGATCTGGTGGTTCTGGGCATCTTCTAGAGATGTTTCCACTTCCAGCGGGGAAAATCTACAGCTTTCTGCTGCTCTGTTTTTCAAAGAGACAGACTTGGCAGAGCGTGGTGCCGAGGCTGCTGCCAGAGTCACTGCCCCAACAACACAACCCTGTCAATACTGTGCCATAGATCCGCGGTGCCCAGTGACCCCCCTTCAGCGACAGCAGCACACTCATTCAGGATTGAGCTGGAACTTTTAAGCAAACACAATAAATACAATTGGTAGAAGGAATCGATTGTCAGGTTTATTAATTTTTTTCACTCTTGCTTTTCCCCTTTGTTCAGCCCGAGAAATGGAACCTAGCCTGTTTTGTTTTTGTTTTGTTCATGCGTTAGAGACCATTTGACGCATGAGGTGCTGGTTGGGGTTGCTATAGTAATACCTCTGGGGTTGGTGGATGTTGTGCATCAAATCATCCGAGTGTGTGATAGTCAGCTTTCTACATTGAAAACTATGGAACTAGGGAACACACAGGACCTACACCGCTATGTCATACTGTAACTGTTTTGTGGTGTTGATGCTGTTGTCTACCAGGGAACACAAATGACTACGATTATGATGACAAAAAAGGCCCGGCCCAGAATAATGTTTTTGCTTTGTTTACCATGACACTGTCGAGTCATTCTGTCGTGACGTTGGCTGATAAACAGTAAATATTTACTGGTTAGCCTCTTATACTTGCAGGGAAGGTATAGTGAGAAGTGAATTGCAATTTAAACATTGTGTACTCGCCTTGTAAACAGGGCACAATGCTAGAGAGTGGTACACACCAGGCCTTTTAATGATCGCTCTCAGCTGAACCATTCTAGGTTTATCTTCTTCCTCGTCTGATGTTTGATTGTTTTGTAAAAAACGACTGCAAACTCATGGACATTAGCCATTCAACATGCACTTGACAGAAGTGAATGTGAACACATACACACACCTCAACACACTCAGAGAAACACCGTCTCTCACACACACATACCCCAACATTCTAGACATACATCTCACACACGCACACACACACAGACTATGATACACGTCTCACACACAATCACCATCACACATTCCATCACACACAAACACACACACAAAACTGTCTATAGTATAGCATTATTTCTTCATCAATGAAGTCAAGTGAACATACCTGATGAGCTGAATTGTGTAGCTACTGCTCAAGATTGTGTTACTGTCACAACAAATAGTTTGGGACCATGTTAGAATATGAATGGATGTCAGGGTGTAAGGTTAAAGCGAGAAATAGGAGGGGGGGGGGGTGGGGGGTCACTAAACTAACTGAAGAGGCGTCTATGCGAGTGGTCTTTCGATACAAAAAAAGATGTTTACTTTTTGGTTCCCAATTCATATTTCTATACTAGTGATACATGGATTATTGAAACAATGATGAATATTATTATGATTAAATCGTTATTATTCCAATTGAACATAAAGCGGTGTCTCCCGTTGCATTTGTTTTTGTTTGTGCTAAAGTGGCCGGCAGGCTGGAGTTAGTGTAAATGTGTACTAAAGCTCTTTAGAGAGCCTCACATTGTTGTTGAAACCTTTACACACACTATTTTAGAATAAAGTCAAATAACAAGCACTTCCACATTCTTGTCTTATCTGAACTGTGCAAACATGTTGTACATTCTGGTATCCTCTGATTACCAAGCCTGTTTTTTGAGGTCTGAAGATTTTATTAAGCAAAATTATAGAGAAGACATTGTTACTTATTTTATGTCAGCTAAACAGTTAATAGTTAAACAGTTAAAGACAGGCCACATGCTCTAACATTTTTATAAAAGTGTAGACAGCCCACACATTTTCTCCCTCGTATCGTCGAGGGACCTCTTCCTCGTGTCGCCGAGGGATCTCGTCCTCATATCGCTCTCCTAAACCACGCCGAGCGCCGCTTATATCCGCGTTTCCTCCGTCGGCGCAGGTGTCGCCCATTTCGTTGATTGATTGCCCTCAACGATCATCAACTCCGGTGTGCAATCCTCCGGAGAGCGGTGGTAAATTCCCTCTATCACCGCTCCCCTGAGCCGCTGTTCTGGAGCCGGGTTGCCACACTCCTCCACCCTTCTCCAGACCGCGCGTCTGTGTTGCCTCGGGTGTGGTCCACGCCCGTCGCTCCGGTACTTCTCCAGCTCATGCATGGCTCTGCAAGTTTCCGCAAGCTGCTCATTGAGATCCATCGCTTCCTGTTGCAGATTTTTGTTTTCACGCCTGAGGACCTCGTAGGTACAGCCGCCGAGGGTTCCCGTGGTCTTTTTCGCAGGCCGGGATGCTCGTCTTGATCCGATTCAAAAGACGTTTGAGGTCAACTTGTGTCCAAACTGTTTTATTGGGCTCCATTTCAACTTTGTTTAGTTACCGTCGTCGTCTTTGTAATCGTCTTCGGCACAAACTCTCCTAAAGTGCGTGAGAAACTGTTATGCCACACAGACTTAACGTTGGAAAAGGCTATCGATATTGCACGGACACATGAGCTGTCGCAGCAGCAGCTAAAAGCCATGCATAGTCCCACTGCTAGCACAGCTAATCAGTCAGGTCATGCAGTTAGCAGAACACCGTTCAAATCGGAGCATACACGTTATGGACGCACAACAAACCGGACTGACTCCAAAAATACAGTAGGGAACAAGGAATGTGGAGCATGCGGGGGAGAGCACGGACGCACAGAGGAATGCCCAGCCAAAGGACGCCAATGCAACAAATGTAAGAAGCCCAACCATTTTGCTAAAATGTGCAGAACACAAACACAGCAACCAAAGATAAAGTACAAGCCCAAGAGAGTGCATGTTATCGCCAACGGAGCGGAACAGCCACCAGATGAACTGTATATTGACACTATCATCACAGTGTTAGCATGTGACTATCACTATCACATGCAAACACTGCCAAAGAACAGGCATATGCAGAGGTGCAAATAGGGGAAATGAGGCACAAATTGAAATTTAAAATAGACACGGGTGCACAGACCAACATAATACCAGCCCACACATTCCACAAAATGTTTGGCAATAAAGTGCTTAACCCACCAGACAGTACTATCTCAGGATATGGTGGACAGAGACTCGTAGTGGAAGGGTCATGCAAGCTCACGTGCAGATACAAAGAAAAAAGAGTCGTGCTATACTTTGACGTAGTCTGCGCAAGAAATGCACCTCCTGTCTTGGGAATGCGAGCATGCTTAGATCTGAACATGGTCAAGCTAGTGAACATGGTAAACGCACAGCCACACACTAGCATCACAGATGAGTTTGCCGACGTATTCGAAGGCATTAGACTGTTTCCTGGGGAGTGCAACCTCTGCCTTCAACCTGCCGTAACACCAGTGGTGTGTCCGCCTCGCCGCATCCCATATGCCCTGCGGAGCAGACTCAAAGACGAACTAGAAGAGATGGAAGCAATAGACATTATACAGAAAGTCACAGAGCCGACTGAGTGGGTAAATGCCTTGGTAGGGGTAGAAAAGCCCAAAACAGGGAAACTTAGAATATGTCTAGACCCCCGCTCTCTAAACAAAGCCATTCAAAGACCCCACTATCCACTTCCCACTCTGGATGACGTCACACCCAGACTAGCTGGTGCACAATACTTCAGCGTACTAGACGCCAGGTCTGGGTACTGGGCGATAAAACTCAGCCACAAGTCATCCATGCTAACTACATTCAATACCATCTATGGCAGGTATCGCATCAAGAGGCTCCCCTTCGAGATCATCTCTGCACAGGACGAGTTTCAGAGGAGAGTCGATGAGGCTTACGAGGGGCTTCTGGGCGTCGCCGCTATTGTGGATGACATTTTGGTATATGGCCGCACCAAAGACGAGCACGATGCCAACCTGCGTGGTATGCTGGAGAGAACAAGAGAGAAAGGCATCAAGCTGAACAAGGATAAAAGTGTAATCTGCGTGACAGAGGTGAGCTACTTTGGGCACAGGCTGACACGAGACGGTATCCGGCCCGACCCCAACAAGATAAAGGCCATAAAAGACATGGCTCCCCCACGCAACAGAGCAGAGCTGGAGACCATATTGGGCATGATCACTTACCTTTCCAAGTTTGCTCCAAAACTCTCAGAGGCCACAGATCCATTACGGCAGCTGCTGAAGGAGGGCAACGAGTTTGTATGGGACTCGAACCTTAACGCTGCATTCACACAGGTAAAAGACCTCCTAACACAGGAGCCTGGCCCCGTCCTCACATACTTTGACCACACCAAAGATGTGAAACTGCAAGTTGATGCATCCAAATGCGGCTTAGGGGCAGTCCTGCTCCAGGGAGAGAAAACAGTTGCATATGCATCCAAGGCACTAAATGAGACTGAACAGAACTACGCACAAATCGAAAAGAAACTCTATGCAGTGCTCTTTGGATGCAAGAGGTTCCACCAGTACCTGACAGGTGATCGTCGAATCAGATCACAAACCACTAGAGGCAATCATGCGAAAGCCACTGGCAGCTGCACCGCCCAGGTTACAACGCATGATACTGCAGCTGCAACGGTATGACATCACCATTACACACAAGCCTGGAAAGCAAATCCCAGTCGCAGACACTCTATCCAGAAAGCCAATTGAATGTAATGAACGGTCACTGAGCGAAGGTATGGACTCACAAATACACACAGTGATCAGCAGCGCTCCGGTGAGCGACAGGAAAATGGCAGAGATCAGAGCTGCAACAGCCCAAGACGAACAGCTCTCAGTGCTGACACAGGTTACCTTGGCAGAATGGCCTGAGTCAAGAAAAGAATGCCCATCTGCTGTCACAGATTACTGGAATCATCGGGATGAGATCTCCAAGGTGAACGGCATCCTACTAAAAGGGGAAAAAATCATTGTACCACACTCACTCAGAGCTGAAATGCTTGCACGCATACATTCAGGACATCTAGGGATGGAAAAGTGTAAACAACAGGCAAGAGATGTGGTATTCTGGCCCGGCATGGGGAAACAAATAGAGGCGCTTGTGGGATCCTGCAACATCTGCCTCGAGCGACGTAACTCCGCCCCAAAGGAAGCAATGATTTCACATCCCATCCCCGAAAGGCCTTGGCAGGTAATAGCCACAGACTTATTCACATGGAATAATACTGACTACATAGTGGCAGTTGACCTATTACAGCAGATATTTTGAGGTAGAGAAGACCACCAGCCTCACTTCCACAACCGTCATCCAAAAGCTGAAAGCCATGTTTGCTAGGTTTGGAATCCCTCAGACTGTAATCAGCTATAACGGACCTTGTTACAGTTCGCAGGAGTTCCGAGCATTCACTCATGCATGGGACTTTGAGCACGTCACAAGCAGCCCACTGTACCCACAGAGCAACGGATTGGCTGAAAAGACTGTGCAAACAGCCAAAGCCCTCATGGACAATGCACGTGCACAGGGGACGGATCCTTACCTCAGCTTATTAGAATACAGAAACACCCCGGTTGATGGACTGAAGTCACCAGCGCAGCTGCTGATGAGCAGGCGTCTGCGCTCAATTCTCCCGGTCACTGAAAAGCAACTGCAGCCAGAGCTTGCCTGCCGCACCACAGTCCACTGCAGGAGAGAACTGTGCCAAAGGCGGCAAAAACAGTCGACCGAACAGCCAAAACACTGCCTGCACTACCAATGGGTGCCACAGTCCGCTACCAGCTCCCAGCAGGGACTTGGAAACCTGCAACAGTCACAGAAACAGCAGGTACCCAGAGGTCATACAACATCTGCACTGATGAAGGTCACACGCTCAGGCGAAACAGATGTCACCTCTTGCAGACTCCAGAAGGTGGTACAAACCACGAAGGTCCACCAAATGGCCATGGACTAGAGCCTGTCACACTGCAACACAACACTGAACACACACCAGACACACAACCAACCCCCATAGCGTCAGCACATTACACTACCACAAGGTCAGGCCGCATAGTACGACCAAGAGATCTTTTGGACAAAAAAATTATAAAACAAAATAATGTTTTGTGAAAAAATTCTGTTTGCCTGTTGAATACATACCTTGTTTTGTTTGAATGATACAGCTGAAGTTCGATCAGAGGAAATACCTGATAATGTTACACTTCAGTTATGGTGTCACAATGGTTCAAATGTGTATGTTCATTAACATGTTTTGTTTTCTAAAGAAGGGGGATGTAACATCCTTAGAACTTCCTGTTGGAATGTTCTGTTGAACCGGATGTACATAAGAAGGTTGCAGAATAAAGATGGCAGCGCCATATGACTAAATGGATAAGTAATCCAGTCGTATATTTTATATACAAAGATAACATAAAACATTACAGTTGATTGTATTGCTCATTGATGTATTATTTACCGTTATTATTGATATTATTGTTGATTGATTAATGTATTGCTATGTTTAAATGGTTTAGCAACACATTGAATTGAATTGAGAGCAAGAGAGAATAATAATACTACAATAGGCCTATTGATTGACGGATGGTATAGCTAGTGACTTACCTTGAACTACAAGTTCAGTGTTTCCACTAATACCACCACTGGGGAAGCTGGTGAGGGTGCCAGTGTACTGGCCCCCGTCAGTGATTACGACCACTCAGACGACCGCGGAGCAATCATATTCGAAAGTTTCTTAATTCTTTTTTATAGAATCTGCCCTTCAGAAGACTGAGAATAGATACATCCAACGGTGGTCGATAAACAATAATTATTTTAGAAATGTTTTGACTAGATATCCCCACTGCATCTGGGTCACATTGGGTTTTTCCTGGGTTTCGGAGTTTGCAGGGAAGGATGACGTCAGAGCCAGTGTATCCCACCACCGTAGGAGGAATGACGATCTCTTGTGCATACAGGAGGGCTAAACAACATGAACAAACAGCACGAATAATGAATACATTCAACTAGAGTTAGAAACAGAATACAAATGAAATAGGTTTTAGCCCTACGTACAAGTTTGTAATAAAAAAGAATAAATAAATATAATGTTGATGACAGACTGGAGTAGATACATATGGAATGTATCGTAGCTTTCAACTGGTTTGTAGCAAACAAGAACAAGAAACAAGAACACTACATCAAATCCAATGAAGTAAGGATTATACTTCAATCACACTGAGTGATAAATGATGATTACAGTGACCACAACCGGTTCACAAGACGAACAAGGTGCAGTAGCTAAAGGGTTAGAGAGTGCTAAAAATAACCTAACCCAAAAAGACAGTAGAAACGTGCAGTAGGCACATTGATTAAGCTTGTAGCTGGTCTTCTAGTAGGCCTAGTTAGAATGAGTATAAACAAATAAACAAATGCATGTGATGCTTAAGTTGATTGAGACTTTCAATTTTAAAACATATATTTACAAAGCACGGATAAATCATATTTTACAGTCAATAAGCGCAAGAATATTATTACAGCCAAAGATTTGAGTAGCTAAATCTAGCAAATAAATTGGCTTGCTTTACAATAAGAAAGAAAACAGTGGTCCACCTGTTGATCACAGAATGTAGGATTTCTACATATTTGGCAATCATTTAATTAACATGGTAGACATATAAGAGGAATATGTGTTAGTTAATGAACTGTTCATTGATTATGAAGTGAAAAGTGTGAGTTAGTTTTGAACTAGTCTACTCACCTGTGGGTATAATTAAGAAAACCAAGACAAATAGTTGCAAGCAACTCTCCATGGCCAATCATTTAGTAAAATAATTTTGTAGAATAAAGGAAAATGAAATAATAACTCCACTGAGTTAATAACAGACACATGAAGAATCAGAAAGAGAGAGCATGGTAAAATAAAATGTGCAAAATAAAATGTATTTATAAAATGAAGCGTTGGAATGGATTTTTCGGCAGAAGCAAATTGAACATAAACTTCCGTTGCATTCCACAATAACACGTTGTCCTATTCTGTCCCAAAGAAATGGGTGTAGATAGTTCTGGTGGGACACTCTTGTGCCCCCTATCAGCTGACAGCTAACGTGGTCCAATCAAACGTATGTACACTGATCAATTTAAGACCTTCATCTCAAACACTCAAAGTTAAGTGTGCTGAGCTTAAATTCACCCACCACCATTCCAGCATCCACCTGCTTTGGTTCTGCTCTGTATTGCATATATCATACATATATCATTGGTTGAGACATCTGATGTAACATGGAGGATTTTATAGTACTCCCTGTTGTCAAATGTTAGTATGCGGTTGGTATTCTGTATCTGTCATCTGTATGTCATGCTTTAAATCCTACAGCAGGGAGCACAAGAAAAGAGGGGAACCATACCGCCAAACTAAATTGTATTACCATTTTATGTAATAAATGGTTAAATCTATGACTTGTATGATTCCTGACAGAAGAAGAATAAATGTCATCCATGGTTTTTATTGAAAGAACATCATCAGTTACATAAAATAACACATAACATAGCAGCTCAGATGATGTTACACAATGCAAAGACATTGATTCAAACAACATGCAAGCTGCGTCGTTTCAGGGATTACAGCATCTATATGAATCACCATGGCAACGATATAAAACGTTGCATTAACTAACAAACTAAACATCATATACATTCACTGACTGAAAATTATGAAAATAAAATGCACATTTATCGCCAGAAATGTTATCAAAGCGAATTTTAATGCTGAAACTATCTTAAAATGTTGCTTTTTCCACTGAGAATATAATGATTGTCATCCATTTTGTTTTGGCAGACAGAACCTTGACATATGTGACGTATTGCTGTTTCTTCGAACAGTCGATAGGGGGTAAAACATTCATGTGGGTCGTTTTGGATGACCTATACAAACTACCTAGTCTGTCGTTTAGGTTGGAGATCACGTTGATTCAATGCTATTCTGTATGCCATGCTTCAATCCTACAGCAGGGAGGACCCTAAAAGAGCGGAACCACACTGCCATAAACTGTATTACCATTTCATGCAATAAATGGTTAAATCTATGACGTAAGCTTTTCTGACAGAACTGACTTATTGCTATTAGTAACTCACCTGTACCAGTGTCTGAACGCATGACCCAATTTGAGCCTCATTCACGTGACAAGCCACATCAAAGTCGATGACCTGGACTAGTGGCTGTCCTGAGGCGTTGGCAAGCAATTTGTGTTTCAGGCTTGAGGTCTGTGTGGATCAGCTCAATAGACTCAAGGTGAAATGGTGCTGTGGCCCTCTGAAAGGTCATGGAAAAATGGGAACAATATTGTAATTTATATTGTGATTCAATTGCTTCTCTGTGCTCTCTGGCCGACAAAGTGGCTTAGTGGCTTTGCTTTACTGTATCTTCCTTTTATCTATTCAGGTATGGCAAGAGCGGTGAATGGTCTTGTGGGATATGATTAACATGCTCTTCCTGCCACAGTACTGTCAAATGAGAATGTAGCAATGCCTGTGCTACACGCCACCTAGGTGACTTTTATTGGGCTCCACGCTGAAAGATGGTGATGTTGAAAGACCAGTTTATTGTAAAGGTTCATTGATAATGAAACATGGCCTGGTGTTCCATATTGCCATGTAGGATAACTTTCCCTGAGTGTGTGTGGAGATAACTGGTACAACCTGTGCGCACTGATTGCTCAATGTGCAACAGGTGTGCAGCCCCACCCAGCCTCAGAGTCCAATCAGACTCGGCCAGGTGAGGCTGCTTAAACCAGCCATCATCCACACACCCTCCCACAGAGACAATTAGACATTTTTACACAAGCCTCAGTCAAACGCCAAAGGAAAATTTACAGCACAAACATGGGGTAGTAAAAATAACAATCATTTAACAATCACTATAATACTATTCTGATTATAATTGGACACCATTTTATAATTTACCCATTTTGTGATATTGCAACCGTGATTTCAACGGAATAATAAGGTTATAACACAATAATAACCTTAAATCTACACACAATTTATAACATTCATTTTAAATGGGTGAAGAATTAAAATAGCAGGTAATAATGTGTTTTATTGTTAATAGTTATAGTTCAAAGCATATATAAAATATATACCACCAAATACAGAGTAAAATAAACATTGCTTATTCCCTTTTTGGCTTAGCTTTTATAGTGACATTGGTAGCCCTTAAGGTGCTTAAAGGGCCAGTCCACCATTGTAACACATTGAGCCCATTTGGGTAGTGGGAATGAGAAAAAGTCAATATCAAATTCTATATAATGTGTGTAATTAGATTTTGTATAAAATAGCTACCTCCGCCTATTCCAATACAAATAATGAATGCAGTCAGGTATCTATTTTATAAAAAAGGTAATTGCACAAATAGAGGTATTTGGTATGATAGGAATATGCTACTTTCTTCCATGGGGCGGGCTACCTGAATAGGTGTATTGGGTCCTGTCTGACCCAACGTGTTCACCGGGTTAGCTCCCCCATTTCTGTATGCATTCAGATTTTAGGTTGGAGTAGCCAGTTTGAAGTACCAAACATTTAATGAGAAAATTCATCTACTCATATATTCTTTTCATGAGGTACCCTGAAACCCATATATAGTACTTTTAAATTAAATAACTCATGAATGGAAGATATGAGATGATTGGTGTTTAATTGATTCAACAGTTTATTTATTTATTATTATTTATTTACTGATACAATAATGTTTTCACTCAATATGGGATTGTATTTGGTGGCGTCGGGGCCCCTTGGGTCAACAGAGATGTGATTTCATGTTCCTTTACGTCCACTTGACATGACATCCTCCTTCTCCATCATAAAGAATATGACTTCAGTGTGGGAACAATCTATGGAGAGAATTTGGAAAGTTATGGGTAACATTCACGACCAAGAACACAGGACATTATGTATTGAATGTTAATATCACTAATGTTTTATTGTGTCCCTCCTTTGGTTGTTACACTCACCAGCCGTGTCAACACGTCAGTAGAGATTCTCCCACATTTAGAGATACGACCATCAATAGTGCGAATGACCAATAGGGGGCAGAACCGGACGCTTAAAAAAAGAATATATATTGTAATTTAATTCATAATAAAAAAAAGAAGTTCATTACAACAAAACAACCATAATATACCCTTTTCACATAGGCGTCATTGTAGCAAGAACACAGGAGTCGCTCATAACAATAATTATGGTCTGCTCCTTTCATGTGCCAGGACACCGCTAGGAGACGTATCTTCACTTGTGTCGTGTACTGCGCTGGAACATCAAAGGAGCAGACCTAACCCTAATGAGTGACGTCTGTCCTACGATGACGCCTCTGTGTAAAGGTGTAAAAGCAAACTCACAGTAGACATCTACAATATAACCAATATCGTTTGAATTGGCTTGAATTAAACCTCACCTCTCAAACTCAAGAGAGTTGAATTCTCCAGCTTGGTCACCTGGTTGTTGACCGTGCAGGTGTAGTTCCCCGCGTGGCTCTCCTCCATCCTCTCGATGATGTAGGTGGAGTTGGTGACGCGTGTCTCGTTGCCGTCCACCGCCCAGCTGTAGGTGGGAGGAGGGACAGAGTCGGCTCTGCACCGCATCAGCACCCTGTGGCCCAGCGGGGCTTCTCGAGGTCCGACGATTGACACGTTCTGCGGCCCGACTGTGGTGCGATAGAGGGGTGAGCGGGACTTTGTTATTGTTGTTTGTTGTATTGTATTAATTTACATGAGAAGATACACCACACATCACATCATAAATTATATCAACACTGTTCCTTACATAGGCTACATCATCAATACATCGTATATATCTTATGAAATATATAGTTAACTTTAGCTCACCACTAAACTGCTATACAGTAATCATCATGACATCTACATTACATTATGCCCACCTTAACCACACACCCACACGATTACATAATGCATACCTTATTAGCCATCACCTCTACACCAGGTAGACCTTAATAACTACATCATGATGATGTCACCACTTCATCATGCATACCTTAATGACAACATCATGACATCAGCTCTACCTTAATGACTTGATAATGATAATATTTTGTATAATGCAAGGCGTATGGATACCTAAGTGACGTCAGCACAATGAGTGATTGGTTCAGGTCCAGCGTTTGCACCTACAGTGCAATTTAGTCTTGTCCATGTAAAGTCAAGTCCGTCTCTGGTGTTATGTCATCAGTCAGATAATAAAGTTGACATAAGACTTTGCCGCCGCCTGGTAATATTTCCACATAACAATAACAATCACCTCAACATCATGTATGCACAACTGACAACCACATCATCATGACGTCAGCACCACATGTTTCATGTATAGGTGTCATGGTTGGTTGAACTTCTTCTCTGGTTAAATAACCTCACCCATAATCTCTTATTTTGACCGTCCCATGTGCTCCATCAACAGGCAGCAGAGAGAAGGCCCTGTACTCACAGTTGACCGTGAGATTGTACTCCGCGGTCATGGCGCTGACCGGGTTGCTGACTCGACACTGGTAGTTGCCATGGTCATCGCTGAGCACGGGATTTATGGAGAGCAGTTTGGCATCGGCGGAGAAGGTGACGCGCCCCGGGGAGGGGAGGAGGGGCCAGCCGTTCTTCATCCACGCTCGGTCGCTCACGTTGCCGGCAGCGGCGTCGCACGTCAGCGTGGCGGCGCTCTTCCCTGCAATGAGGGTGGCGGAGGAGGCGGGGTTGGTGATGGACGCCCCCGTTATGAGCGCTGTAACAGGCAGAGAGAAGAGACAGCGTTGCTACGGCTCTGTGGAGTGATGCTGTGGGTGGCTCATAAGTTGCTGCCATTAAAAACAGGCGGAGAATTATGATATTTTTGTAGATGTCACTTTTTCTATATGGTTTACATGCTTTTATGTCGATTTGCTACGCCAGACTAAAACAAAGTCAGTCGAGAATTTTGTACACAAAAGCTGTTTCCGCGCACGTTGAAACTGTTGCATGTATGCCAAATATTGAATTTCCTTAAACTCTTCTTATCTATATAAAGTCATATTTTTTAACAGGTTGCCTATCCTCTTGACTAAAACGTACATCTTTTAAATGTTCCCGTTATTCATTTGGTTTAGGTAGCCATTATGAATGTCTTCTCTGACAGGATTGCAGAGTGGAGTTTTTTTTTCTCCAGCGAGAGGAAAAGGAGTATAGTCCCTTTACCCAGAGACGTCGTCGTAGGACAATCACAGGTGTCACTCAAAACACTATTTATGGGTCTGCTCCTTTGATGTACCAGTGCACATGGTCCATGGTCAACTGGTACATAAAAGTAGCAGACCCATAATTGTTGTCATGGGCAACATCGGTGTTTGTCCTACAATGATGCATCCGGGAAAACAGTCTATTCACTGTGCTACACCGGAGGTATAGACCTCACTGATGCATAACGTCACTCACATGCGAACATGTGCGCTTCCATGGTAAACACGCACAGGCACCCATGTCAAGACTCACTCCACCGCCTCACCGTACACGTTGAGCTGTATGGTGCCCGTCTTCTGCTGCTCTCCGTCCGGAGTGATGCTGACCAGGTACTCCCCGCTGTCCGCCAGCGCCAGGTTCCGGAGCTCCAGAGAACCGGTGGTCCGGTCCAGGGTCACCCTGTTAGCGTAGGTCTCATCAACAAAGTCCCTGCCGGTGACGGTGTATGTGATGAAGTTGCGCCCTCTGAAGCTCCAGCCCACGGAGATGAAGGGCCGGGTGGAGGGCTCTAGCATGGTGCTGAACTGGACCGCCCTACCAACGGTGCCGCTGAGCGGGCCCGCGGGCAGGATGCTCTCCCCGACACACACCCCTGGAAGACAAGAGTCCCGAGGGAGAGCCTGCTGAAGCACGCCTGCCACAGGTGTTATGGGAGCCTGTATGAGAGGTTCCCATCTCACCGCATGGAGTCAGGAATGCTCAATGGCTCTGGAGAGGTTCCATATTCATAATGTCGCTCCTAAATTAGTGCTCATTAGTGCTGAAGTTGGTTTGGTTAGATTAAAGGTTAGTCACAAATATGTCATAATAGTAAGTAAAAACGTACCTGATAAAACAAGAGACAAGGCGGTGATGATGTGGTATTCCATGGTGAAGAAGGAAGGTCCAACAACAGTCTCCTTGCAGGCTTGTTTTTTAAAGTCAAACATTTCTCAGGTGTCTCCTCTGGCTCTTTATATTGCCGAGCAAGAGGGGGAGACGATCAAACCTCCCCCTCTATGAGTAACAAGGAGCCCGCACAATGTTTACCAAACTGCTGTGTACATACCACTCATGTCCTATACGCCCATGGCTATAGGACCAGTCAAGCATACAGAAGGTTGGTTCCCCCAAAGATGGACTTGAATGGATCTGTGAGGAAGCATCGTGCCATCAAATCAATGGTAACCATTCATGTACGTATGAACACATACTGATCGATCTTCTATATGGAGGAGTCTAATTCCTAGTCTTAACAAACATGGTTAGACATTCACATCCAACAGAACAATCCAACAAGGCAAATTGTAATGTCTCGTAGTCAAACAGCCGCGTGACAAGGCAAGCTTAGTAGTTTAATGGTAACAATTTACAATAAGGGTACATTCATTTACCTTTAATTAACATTAGTTAATGCATTAATAAGGATTAACTAAAAATGTGCTAACAGTTAACTTAGTTAATTACTTATCTAGTAACCATTAATTAGTTAAGTTAATGCAGTAATAATTATTATATGCCATTAGTATAAGGTTAGGTTTATACACTTTTAAATAATGTGTTAATTAACATGAACACCATTACCTTAGTTAAAATGAACAGAATTAGTAAACATGAACTAACTGCCATTAGTTAACTCAATTAACTGTTAATTGTTAGTTTATGCTTCTTAATGCATTAGCTAATGTTAATTAATGTACCTGTAGTGTTACTGTATCATTATGTCATGTTTTGTGTTGGACCTCAATGATCTCCTTTTCAATGGGAGACTTGGCCTTGAACAACAGCATACAATGTTGTATAAAGTTTCGTTATTTACCACAATTCGTAAAAAAACAAAAAAAGATTAATCAAATCACATAGATACATCATTTAGGTTATGTCCTCTTGCAGAGTATAACACAGCAAGCCAGCAGAGTAACTCATTTTCAGTTTGTTTAGTTAGACAGATGAATGTCTTTTTAAATTATTACCAGAAGTTTGTCTCCTAATCACATTGAAGGTTTGACTGCTGTTTAATTGGTCAAAATATACTGTCCAGAAACAATGGCCCACAACCTTTATTCACACAAAGGCTATAGTGATAGTAAAGATCCCTGTTAACTGGAATATAAATAACTTGTTTGTATTGAGCCCTATCATGAGTGGGCCAATTCTTTCCAAAGGATATTGTGTGTTCAATTTATGATGCTTTTAAGTGAATAGGTATGGAGCCTTTTTAAAGGGCTGTGCTTGAACAGAAGCAGCCGACCGTGGCATTCCAGATGAGGGTGGATCAAAGAGCTTGCAGGTCATCCCGTATGCACTCCACACATTCAGCAGACTCCAAGCCTCCAGGCCCAGGGCATGCGTCCCCACGGCCACCTAAGACAGGACGCTGGAATCAGGCCTGCCCATCCTCATATGTGCACTGTACACATGCTTCTGGAACAACAGAAGATGTGTGGACGTATCTCAAAGTGATAACTATAGTGTAGTGTTTTTTCAGGTAAAAATAATAAAAACATCCATACCAGTGTTTGTAGTCCTGTTCGGTGTAGCTCCACTGGTAGGACATTTACATTTGCACTAACACTGCCTTTGTAAGGGGTGTGTTGAGTCCCTGGGCAAGGCATTAACACTGTTAGTGTTAGGGGTTAGATTCCCTTGGCATAGCATTAACACTACCAGGGTTAGGGGTTCAATACCCTGGGCAGAGCATTAACACTACCAGGGTTAGGGGTTCAATATCCTGGGCATAGCGTTAACACTGCCAGGGTTAGGAGTTCTTTGATTCCCTGGACAAGGCATTAACACTGCCAGGCTAAGGAGTTCTTTGATTCCCTGGACAAGGCATTAACACTGGCGTCTGGTTCTCACTGGGGCCCACCTATGCTAACAATGTATGAGGTCACAGTATTATGTGAGAGGCTCTAGATAAACGTGTCCACCAATTGGCAAACACAACAGTGTACAATAAAGTGTCCTGATTGGCTGGTGTCGCTTGTTTCTGTTTAACTCCTGGCGTGCACAAGCAGTTTCACCCATCAGTGGGTAAATAAGGAGGATGGGTCTGTTACACGTTTATTTCGGATGAGTCATAACTCACTGATAAAAATGTACAACTGTAAATGACATCTGACAATTTTATGTTTAACTGGTATCTGTTGTCCTAACCCTGGGTAACGTTTGCACAACTACGGATCAGTAAGGCACTTGCTATGAAGGGATGTTTATGGTTTGATTTCTGACAGTGTAGCAGCATACCGTGTGTAGACTATGACATTTACTGGAACCATATCAGATTGCAGTTTGCAACCAACTGAATACTCCTCCCCCCAACACATCTCCCTTTCCAACGACTTAGGAGAAGCTACGTTGGTCTGTAATGTTCCAAAATAATGAAAAGAGTAGCTAAGTGCCAAGTGATGATGTCCCTTGATATATTTGTAATAGTATTTAGCAAGTTAGCCTGTAAAATCATAGGTCTAAGCTTACAAGTAAGAAGGCGATGATGATTATTCTTAAAAAGGAGTCTTCTCTAGAGCCGTTTGTCCATTCTGGGCTACTGTAGAAACATGGCGGTGCATGATTGTGGGCTCTGTGGAAGAGGAGCCGCCCTATGTAGATATATAGGGCTCATTGTAAGGTAACAAACGATTCCGATTTTCATGAGATTATACAAAAAAAAACATACTCATGCATATTATATTCCATCTCTGCCAAGTCCATTCTGTTAGATGCCACTAAATTCTACACACTTTACCTAAAAACATGATTTAAGTACAAAACAAAGGTGACATGCAGGGAATATTTGAGACCAGTAGAGGGCAACAGATGCCAGGGTTTGTACCTTAAGTAAATGGCATGTTTATATGGCTTCAGTACGTTACTTACACCAATTGTACTAGGCTATAAATAAGTTCTTAGCTGTACTTTCCAGATAACCAGCTATTCAGTATATGGCACCATAAACCGGCATATATTAACCTTATTGCTACTATTACAGGAAAAGGACAGTGGCCCAATAGCAATAACAATAAAATCAGAAAACATTGCAATTCTGTTTTAAATACAGAATAATTGCAATTATTGATGCAATAAGTGCATCATTACCTGGCTACACCCAACACAAGCACCAGGATTTATAAAGGATATGGACATTGTCAAAGTACATTCTGTTTTTGAAGGAAATATTATTATTTTCATCTTCTCAATTATTACCTACTATTTAAGTTTCTTAAAAATACCTTGATAATTATGTTTACCAAAATGTAATTTAGCCTCTATTAGGTTATATTTACCATGTTTGTTGTTGCTCCACTTTTAAGATATGTTACAATTCTGTAATTTCAAAACTATGTCTATAGGAGAAAATTTGAGAAATCACACACACTCTCACACACACACACACACACACACACACACACACACACACACACACACACACACACACACACACACACACACACACACACACACACACACACACACACACACACACATAGAGTAATAACAACATAATGAAACTGCCAGATTCAAATCATCATCTTCGTCACATCATCATCATTTTGCATGTCTTATCCAGGCTAACTGCTTTTTATATAACCTACTTTTTATAGACCCTCCTCGCAATCAAACCCACGATGACTCCAACCCCAGCTGCTACAGGAACAAAACATGCAGCCATTACAGCGGTTGCTATGTCACCCGAACAGCGATTCTCTGCGTGAAAAGTAAAAAGATCCCACCGTTTGTTAACCAAAACAAGCCTACATTTTTGATGAGGTGAGCCTTCCATAGGTCACTCAGGAATCGGTTAAACTGTTCCCAAAACGGTAATATGCACACCAATTAGCCTATAACCTATTAAAGCCTACAGTGTAAATGAATTAGCCTTTAGGCCAACCTTTGAGGGAGACCACATGGTCAGCAGTTTGGCTGAGGTCGGTAAGTGTATTGACAGCAGTGCAGGTGTACTTCCCATAGTCAGAGCTGGTGACTGATGCTATAACATACACCGGCCCCTGGACGTTGGTGTGGAGACCGTTGAGGCTCCAGGTGTAGGAAGGAGGAGGTACAGATGCAGCTGAGCAGTAGAGTAGCGTCGACTGCCCAAACTCAGCTAGGCTTGGACCTATGATGGCAAGTTGCTCAGGTCCATCTAAACAACAACAAGTTAACAATTCAACACTTATGACAAATGCCTATTGCAAATGCCATTTGGCTTCCATTTCACATAAAGATAGTAGTTAAAAATAAGAATCATGCTGAGCTAATCTAGTATTTCTGGACTAAATGTAAGGCTATAAGTAAATCGCTGAGGAGAATGGTTACAAGATAAGGAACATGGATGAGAAAAGCAAAGAGCAAAAAGATTGTCTTGACTTAAAAGCTTTAAAGCTAAGTGAGTTGGTCCTGTCTCTCATTTGGTAGAGCATGGCATGAACACGGCAGGTATTAAGGGATTGATTCTCACTGTCTCCCCCCCAGCCGTCATTGGAATGAATGCACTCTCAATAAGGTAAGGCGATGTGGATGAAAGCGTCCACCACATAGCATGTAGGCCTATTAAAGCATTAGTGGGCATAACATTTCCTCTCACTCAATGTTTCTTTGTAAGTGTAACCTAGAACATAACCCCTTAAGCCCTTCACACAGGATGGAGATGGGAACTCACACCTAATGATCAGAGTCAACGGCCGGCACACATCATTGCTGACCGGATTGGAGGTGCAGGTGTACGGTCCCCGGTCGTAGCGGGTCACGTTGAGTACGGTGAGGGTGGTGCCTCCGTTGCCGATCTGAACCCAAACACTTGATACAGTGATCTCAGAGCTACCATTCATCCAGAGGTAAGACAGGGAGGTGCCGGTGGAGACGTTGCAGGACATACTCACAGAGCTGCTGAACTCCAGCAGCTCTGTAGTGTTGGGGTGACTGTTAACTGGAGACTGGCTCTGTGGGGAAAACATAGATAAAATAAGATAAGATAGACTTTGTTCATCGCAGATGAGAAATGTAGGCATCACAGCAGCATAAATTACAGGACAGTTGTGGGAGTGAGTGTGAATGATGGCTGGTTTAAGCAGCCTCACCTGGCCCGAGTCAGACTGATTGGAGTCTGGAGCCGGGTGAGGCTGCACACCTGTTGCACATTGAGCAACCAATGTGCAACAGGTTAATCCAGCCATCACCGCACACACTCAGGGAGAGATCTCCCACATGGCAGCATGGATCACCAGCGGTCTGTGTCATCCTACTCAACCTTGGCAATAAACCGGTTTAACATCACTACCCTGTGTCATTTGTTTGGAGGAGCCCAAGAAAGTCACCTAGGTGGAGTATGGCAGCCACCTAGGTGGCATGTAGCGTGGACGTTGCTACAACAGTCAAATAATATTAAAAACATAACATAATAAAAGTATAATCAGTTCATAACAGTGAATTAAATAGTAAAACCACACACCAAATAATTTCAAACGGAACATGCAAATTGTGTAAAAGTTAGCAATGTAGCAGGTCATCCCAGGGTAACTCACCATACACATTGAGACCAATGCTTCCATTGACCTGCTGGTCTGTGCCCGTTGTGATGTCTACGGTGTAGATACCACTATCCCCCACATGGTCAGATCCCGGAGCTACCATACTGCCAACAGGAGTGTACAACACGATGTTGCCCAGGTTAAACAGCCAAAGGATTGACCTGAATGGAGGGCCAGTCGTGATTAAGTTTTTCAAACTGAGGTTGGTCTCAAAAATCATCCTTCCTCCAGTTACTCCAGTGAGGGGGCCTGTTCATAGGGCTGCCTGCCCAGGACAGAGGGCCAGTGCTGGGGGACAGCATGGTGAATATGAATAGGGGAAAATGCATTTAATAATGTAGATTATTACATTATTTAATGAATAGTTTTTCTTTAGTTCTTCCTTTCTTTCTTTTTATTTTGTCTTTTTCTTTTTTCTTTCTTTCTTATATACTTTTACCTAATTATCTTAATTATTTTAAGGTCAAGCCTTTCAATCCCATCCTCAACGGATTTTGGTAACTAAACTGGAAAGTGCTGATTAGCCTGTGTGATAACCAACGTTTTATATTAGTAATGCTGATAACGCTGTCTCACATGACTATAATGATATGAATGATATGACAATGAAAATAATCTCTCCTGCCAACATGAACACATTGACACATAAAAGCGGCGGTCCCTTCATGTTGATTGAGCATATACATATACATATATGGTGGATTTGTAAGGGTGGAAATGCACTGGTCCTTGCTGTTATTGATAGCGAACAGACAAACTCCAGAGGTAAAATCGTATAGATTCACCACTGAAGAAATGCAATGACTCCAGCTATTATCAACATATATTGTCATGTGAAATTTGTATTCTCCATTTTGACTTCTTAACTCTTTTTTTTTTACAGTAAAATATGCATTACATTTCAGGACCAATCAATTAATGTCTTTTATTCAATTGTATTTTTGTTGACATTTTTGTTCTCTGTCCCATAACAGTTCAAAGCAAAAACATGGAAACGGTGATGAGCTGGATTTTAATTTTGCCATTTCAACAAGATTAAAATAATAAACTAAATTACATTAAACTACATAAAACAGAGCCAACAGAGCCAGACATAGAGCCCTAGGTGAGAAGGAAAAAATAATAAGCAAACACAGAAAATACAACAGAAGAAAAAATCTAAGACATAACAAATAAATCAGCCAATTAACTAGACTTGTACCACAGCAGTACCATGATACTCACAGCTGCGACATTGGGGATCAAACCCTGAATCATTTTTAACCACTATATGCAGAAGCCATATTGTAAAACTTGACATTACTTTCATGAATGTCACTGCAAGTGATGTTGTAATCAATGCTACTGTTGTTTTGATATGGTTATTAAGGACTAGGTTGTATGTTGATGAAAGATCAACTGTGTTAATCATTCACTGTGATAAAGAGTAATTTTCCCCTAGCTCTGCAGGTTCCATAAGGAAGTTCAAGGCAAGATCTTCTCTTTGATACAGTAGAACATTCTATGATGGCACACTTATTTAGCCTGGATACCATCCTGATCACGTGACCTCACATGATCTCTGAAGGGACCAGTCTGGACCTCTACATCGATTTCCGGAAATTACAATGTAATCTGGGCAAATCAGGGACTGTGACGTAGTTGATTATGTAACTGGGCCAATCAGGGACTGCGTCATAATTGATGACGAAAATTGTGACCGTCGCTGGAAAAACAATAATGGCGTCTCCCGAAGCGACGAGCGTTAACGTTAACATTAGTAGAGTAGACACAGCCATAACTACAGTTATCGCAGAAATAAACTCAATACAACAACTAATCAAGAACAAGAGTATGCACTAGTGGAGTTTCTCGGTGAAAAATACATTTTCACCTCGATCTTTATCCCGTGTATCCACTGAACAGCACACCGTAATGGAGTTTGTCTGTCAAGGCAAGTACTCCTGCCCACACCGAGGGCGGGAGTCCAGACTGATCCGTTCAGCGAAACAGAATCTGTGTGGTCCTGTGATCAGGATGGTCTCCAGGCTACACTTATTAGGAACTGTCATTGTCATTGTTACATTTGTATTGTTATGTTGGAATTCTGATTACACATTGGTGTTTGGCAGGACATCAACCAATTGGTGGAAGAATCCAACCAGAGTCAAGACCATTATCGGGGACAATGGCCCACTGGCAGGAACAGAGAGAGAGAGAGAGAGAGAGAGAGAGAGAGAGAGAGAGAGAGAGAGAGAGAGAGAGAGAGAGAGAGAGAGAGAGAGAGAGAGAGAGAGAGAGAGAGAGAGAGAGAGAGAGAGAGAGAGAGAGAGAGAGAGAGAGAGAGAGAGAGAGAGAGAGAGAGAGAGAGAGAGAGAGAGAGAGAGAGAGAGAGAGAGAGAGAGAGAGAGAGAGAGAGAGAGAGAGAGAGAGAGAGAGAGAGAGAGAGAGAGAGAGAGAGAGAGAGAGAGAGAGAGTCCTCATTGGTCAGCTTACTGAGCTCCGGGGAGCCATGTTGTTCCCAGGCATCGACATGATAACAGCAGACCCATTGACGCTCCAGGACACAGAGGTGAATGGGTCGCTCGTTGGTTTAATCCTTGTTGTGAACGTCGTATTCCTTCCATGGATTCCGTACACGCGGTCAACGATGACGCTAATCCCAAAGATCGAAGACCAAATATATTCATACAATCATATAGTATATATAGATATATATAATTACAGTATGAATAATAAGTCTACATTTTAGGTATGTATTACCTGTTTTAAGAAGCCCAAGGGGTACTCTGAGGAAATTAGGATTCATGGTTTGGCAGACTTGCTTGCCTTTAGTGTAGCAAAGTGTGCCCTACCGGTGCCAGATACTCCCTTGGTTGTAAAGGGTTTATTGTTCATGTTTTTACTCATGCATTTAAAGATGAGCTATGTTTAAATATAACAGACTCAATAGTAATAATTATAAATGATTGACTTAAGGGTGTTTTGATAGACCTACTTATCCAGGGACATTTTACGCGCAACAAACGCTCATTAGTCTCTCAAAATACAACGTCAATGTGGCCTAACGTCCACTAGGTGTCGCAGGAAGACTGGACAAACAGTTCCGTCAGTAACTCGAGTGGGTGGCGTTTACCATGGCATTTCTTACATACTCCCCGTGGCCACAAATTTATATTTAAGCTTTAGCCTTTGGAGACATGCCATACTGAGTGTGTCTCTGCCTCAACACACTCGTTGTGAGACTTACTTTGGTATAGTTACATTTTCCAAAACACAGTCATTTGGAGCCCCATCCTAATTAGTCCTATAACGTTACTTACTAAAGTAGCGACCGTTATCTCGTTTGGAAAAATGGATTTGTCACATTCTTATTGCATGGTTGCTGTATGTTTGGCTTTTACAGGTAAGAATGGACGTTGAAGAGCATGATATGTATGTATGTATGTATGTATGTATGTATGTATGTATGTATGTATGTATGTATGTATGTATGTATGTATGTATGTATGTATGTATGTATGTATGTATGTATGTATGTATGTATGTATTATGTATGTACATGTGTGTGCGTTTGTGTATGTGTATGTGTGTGTATGTTTTATATACCATACTACTTATAAAAAAAGGTTTTACTTAATTTGATTAAATGGTTTTAAAAAACGAAATATTGCAAACATTTAAAAAAACATTGAGATATAGCACAAGTCATATTTACTACGATAAAGTCAACTGCAAGAGTGAATAAACAGATGTGTTTACAGTTTGGATTCATATATTCAATGTTTCTATGACACCCTTATAGGCCTTGACATTAAATGTGTAACCTGTTCACATTGGTATCTCTCATTTCTAGTTCCCAGCAATGGAAATGTGCTGCCAGATCTTTTCAATGGAGCTGTGGGACAAAGTGTAATGTTTAGAACAAATCAGAGTCCCACGCAATCCGAATTTTTTTCAGTGGCATGGAAATTTAAAATGGATAATATCATAACATCAACCACTACTGACATTATTAACCCAGAGTATAGTTTTAGGATAAATTTGAACAAAAAAACTGGATCTTTGGAGCTCTTAAACTTGACTCTAGATGACAGTGGACCATACACTGTGTTCCTCATTCCCCTACTTGGACTTCATCTAAATGGAGACTGCAACCTGCAGGTGTATGGTGAGTACAACATGGGATGAAGATAGGCTTTCCTTCTTGGATCGATTCCAATACACCGTATTGAGGTTATTGATCGAAGTGATCATGATCATAGACCTTACTTGACTATAAATGAGGATGCTACAGCATAGAAACATGCTTTTAACAGTCAACCTCGACTCTAACCCTTTCTAAAAAGTAAAAAAAGGTTTTCTGTTATCATATTTGCAAGACAAACATACATCCTTACTTCATAATGATCTGGCTCTTGGTAGTTTGTGAACACAACATAGTTTGGCAAACTGCCAGTAAAGGGAATAAAATGATGTTTTGCTTTTAGGGTGGGGGCACCCTAAGATGTTACAGCTACTAAGCTGGTGGCATTTGACAGCCATTATTGTTGTATACAAGTGAATTCAGTCTATTTGTCCCGTCCCGTCCCCACCCCCCCTCTTCCCCTGACTCCCACAGAGCCAGTCTCCAGTGTAACAGTCACCCCCAACACTACAGAGCTGCTGGAGTTCAGCAGCTCTGTGAGTATGTCCTGCAACGTCTCCACCGGCACCTCCCTGTCTTACCTCTGGATGAATGGCAGCTCTGAGATCACTGTATCAAGTGTTGGGGTTCAGATCAGCGATGGAAACACCACCCTCACCGTACTCAACGTGACCCGCTACGACCGGGGACCATACCAGTGCCGTGTGTTCAACCCAGTCAGTAGTGAAACCAGTGACCCGTTAACACTGCACCCCAGCTGTAAGTTAATAACCCACCTGCCTTACCTTTCACATTTTTTTCACATGCAACGCAGGGTCGCAGGGTCGCCGGTTCCAGTCCGACCTCGACCGAGCATTTTGCGAGAGGTTAGAGGGAGGCCGCTGAGAAAAGGCGGTGCGTGGGGAAGGCGGTGCGTGGGCTGTGAATACCTTCTGTGACTGCTTGTTATTATTATCATCATCATTGTTATATTTCAGAACTTGCAGGCCAGGAAAGTGAAAGTCCTCCCTGTTAATACTATCACAACCCTGAGGACTAGCTCTGGCTGCAGTTAAATCATGGCAGGACTACTCTGCATTCTGGAATTGGAAGTGATCTTCTCTGTCTCATAATGTGTCTGTGTCTATTATGTGGTTAAACAGCTTTAGTGTATCCGTACTGAAGATATGTGTTTTATGTAGCTAATGCTGGCCTATGATGTGGGAGGAATAATACATTTGTTGTGTAAATAATGTTTACTCTAGTTTTTGTTGTTGTTGATCATATGTTTTGAACCTGAATCTGTGGTAATATCTGGGTTTCAGACGGACCAGTGAACATTCAAATTGAAGGTCCAGCAGAGCTAGTGACCGGCCAGATGCTGAAGTTACTCTGCAGGGCTGAATCCACACCTCCTGCTGATTTCACCTGGATGAATGGAACTCAGATAATCGGCTATGGCGCTGAGTTTTCCAAAACTGCGAATCTTTCTGACAATGGAGAATTCACATGTCAAGCGGAGAACAACGTCACTAAGTTGTTTGTTCGTGCTGTGCATCGCTTATCAGTAACAGGTACATTATTACCATCAATCTCATACGAACAGACATGCACACACACACACACACACACACACACACACGGACAGACAACAGAGACACACACACACAAACATGGACAGATACAGACACACACAAAAACACCAATCTGTTCCCCTCTCTGAATGATTCCCCATACAACACATAAACCCTTCATCTTTTGTATGTTTTCAGAAAGCAGTACTCACCAGATGTCATCTGGTGCCATTGCTGGTATAGCCACTGCAGTGATAATAGTTGTCGTGGTAGTAGGTGCACTGATGTATCATGTCTACGCAAACAGGTAAGCAACAGTACGGAATGGCACCCCACGTGCTAATCATACAAACAATGACCTCATGATATTGCACTTAAGTCTATTCACACAATAATCACCTCAATAACTAAATCAAACCCATACATAAAGTATTTTATGCCATGTGGAGCTTGTACGCATCAATTAACGTTTACTTTATACCAGACTTTTAACAAATTGCCACTATTGCAATAATGTTAGGATTAGCATTATACTACTATTTTGTAGTAGTATTTTGAAATGTTATCGAGTGTCCATTGATGAATGCGGAATTGAAGTGTAAACGTGTCGTGTTTCTCCTTCACAGAACTGCCAAAAAGAAAAGCAAGTTCAACGTCTCAAAAAGAGGCGCCTCCAACGGTAACTTTGTGTGTGTTTTTGTGTGAGTGTGTGTGTGTGTGTGTGTTTGCATTCTAATGTGTGTGCTTTGTGTGTGTATACCTGCATACAAGTGTGAGTGCATAAACAATATCAAATATATACAGTATATCACATAAACATGCTATTCACAGAAATGTACTGTTTCTCATATAAGTAATGATTTAATTAGGTATTCACAGTGTATCTGTTGATACCTATTGTTATTGTCGCGGTTAGGCATTATTATTATTCCGGATTGGTAACGCCTATATCTCCGCGGTGCACTAATCAAAAGTTTTCAAATTTGGGGGATTTTTACATATCCCCAGTAAACAGGTCTGGAAAAGGTTTGCCGGCGAAGTGTGCATAGGAGGCGCAATTCGCCGCTGGGAAAGGCGGTGCGTGGTCTGTGAATACCTTGTGTGACAGCTTGCAGTCCTAGTTCATTTTGTGTTTGTGTTTTTTCTTTTTTTCACAAGGAGGTTATGTCAAGGACTCAGCCCTAAGCACTCAGGTAAAGATCACACATACATAAGAATCCTATAGTTGGCATTTTGTAAAATAAAAAAACAGCAGGGTAAAAACAGCAGGGTAGTCTACCTGTTGTTTCTACAAACGTAACACTTCATCTACATCTATATTCAATATCCCCCTCTTTCCTCTGTGGCTCTCCAAGGAAATGAACTATGCCGATATCAGCCACCTTAAGAAGAACAACGATGTTGGCATGAAAAGGCAAAACCCAGACACTTCATCCACAATCTACTCCGAGACCAAAAGGCCTGCTACCTAGCATTCATAGCCTGTTTTAGCCTCTCACGTGGTGAGAAGCACCAAGCAAGTTTGACAGTAATGACTTGATAATAATAATAATTATTTTTCTTCATTCCTCCTTGATCCTTTCTATTCTAGAATCATCATCAGTGGGACTGTCTGTATGTTTTCAGGAGCAGTTAGTTAGTTAGTTAATTATTTCCTGTGGTGAAATGTCAGAAACAAGAAACAGGAACTTGATATTTGACATTGGTCTGAATGTATGTAAATAATATCCAAATGTGTGTAACAGTTAAACAGCCAAAGGAGCCAGCCACAGCATTGGAAACATTACAAATCTGGTATGGTTGTATACAGTCATTTAATTCCTTCACTTCTCAAAACCTTCACTACGTGTGTATCAGTTACCTTACCTTTTTTGTAGTTTTACTTCATATTACTGTTATATTTGATTATACGTGTTTGGGCCATATGATTACATCATATATGTGTATATAGATTACATTTTATCTTACAAATTAATTCCAGGATGTGGAATGTGATCAAAATGAAGTCACCTTTGAAATACATTTTAAACACAGTATTGACAAATTGTTGTGATGGTGTTTGTGATTCACTTGAGCCATTGTCTCAGCCTTTTGGATATGCCAATCATTTTGTACACATCAACGAGGCCATCTTAAAGTTCTAACTATGAGCAGAGTATTTAGCATATTGAAACCTATAAGAAACATAGTGAGTCCTCTACTTCCCCTGCTGAAGTGTTTTAACCCTCTCCCCCTTGAGTTATTTAGTAAGCACCCCATATAATTGGTGTATTAATTGCATATTAGTTAGATATTATTAAAGGTCAAACCATTTCTCCAAAACATGCACTTAGCAGGGCCTCAAACTAACTGTGTTGTGATATATAGTCCGTTAGCCATCTATCTATGGTCCAAAGTAGTTTTTCTTCGAGTTTCTTCGAGGATGTTTTGTGTTACTCATTTGAAGAACAGAAATGTGTAGGGACCACAAGTTCACAGGAAGTTCACAGAAAGTTCACAGAGACTTTGTGTAATCATTACTTAACATTAGTTTATGAAATAAAGGAAATACACGAGTTGTCAGTCTTTTGAAAAAAATATAAAAACACTATTGGTGTAATTTAAGGATCAGGTTCCGAACTAAACAAAAAAGGCCTTTACTTTAAATTCTTCCCAAAAATGGAACAAAACAAGCCAAAAGGCTGGCAGATTTCTCAAAAGTAACCGGAATGGTGAACAATAACTAAGCCACTTTCTAGACTGGGGCTGCGGTCGGATAGTATTTTTTGCTTAGGAAGGAACTGACTGAAATGACCCAGAAGTATCTTATAAGTGGCAGCCATGATAAGAGCTGTTCGAATTCTCTAAATGCTAAGGCAAGTTGCGATAATGCTTCCTTCTTATCTCCTTTAGCATAGGACCATCCTTTACGAAAGGAAAGGAGATAATGCCATATATATATATATATATATAAATCTTTATCAAGATGTGATACATCTGACCATAAAAAATGTCATTACTAAATCTTTATGATGTAATCATAAAGTCACCATGGAGCTAAAAAAATATAAATAAAGCATAAATAAAGAAATGTAATCTTATGAGATCATTTAACTATTTTGTTAATGGGCTTTATTCAGTCATTCAGTCATCATTAAAAAGAGTTTACAAGATCGAAGAGGAGCAACCATGAATACTTTTGGTATCTTTTTGCGGCATTCTGCCAACCAACCTGATGTTGCCAATGTTGTCCGAAGCAATCCGTTGCATCTTTGATCTGTGTGCCAAAGTGTATTGTTTATATCTTATTCAGTATTGGGGTCTATCTGATAAATGGATAAACTGATGATAAATAACTAAACAACATGAGACATGGTGGGTTCACAGGGAGGCCTGACCTTGTTTTAGGTGAAAGGCAAACATGGCATCATAATTTGAGAGAGCGACTGGTGGGTGGAGATGGGAAGTGCAATGATGTTTTAGGAAGATCCTGTTGGTTATCGCGTCAAACCAAACGGCTTCTCTTTATGGTGGTCCGTTCTATAAACATTGACAAACCATATGGCTCTATGAAAATGCAATGCTCTTTCAGCAAAACCGCTGTTTCTCTTTATATCATATATATCATATATATCATATATATATCATATATATATATCATATATATATCATATATGTCTTATATAGCTTAGAATCTCAAAAGACTATTTAAAAAAAGAATCTCAAAAAAGTAACTCAAAAGAGTGTTTTTATTGTGAATGTGAATGTATAAAAAGAATCATAGAAAGTCATAGAATAAAAGCAATAAAGGCCACAAATACTAAATAATAAAAACACAAAAAAGGTCATAGGCATAAAGTCATAGACATAATTAGAAGTGACTTCCGGATGGCAATGCCTGTATTTCATCACATAAAATCCCACTGTAGTGCATAAGGATACTGTGAAATTAATGGGTTTTGGAAGGTTTTAAGATAATAAAGTATAACAGGAAATGTCATCAAACCCTTTGTGGGCTCATTGTGTCCTCATTTTGTGAGTGAAGAGTTGGACATGAGGAAGACATTGATGGCTTTTTGTCTGGAGATTGTTCAACTGCTGGAGTCGGGTGAATCATTGGAGAAAATAAGCACCATTTAGAGTCAACAGACAATAGGAGGAACACATATGATGTATGTTGTGTGCTCTGACATTTAGTTTCATTTGTATCTTTCTTTTTCAGGCAAGTTACCACTTGAACAAAAGGATTGCGTTTTTCTTTATCTAAAGAAATCATGCATTTATGATTCAGAAAAATTCCATTGGGTCTGTAAAATTACCTTTGGCCTTTGTGTATAATGATTAGCTGATATCGTTTATATAAAGTACAGTGAGTGGTACAACGAAAACCACAACTTGCGTGACACATTTTGATTTATTAACAGATACATGTGTGTAATTTGATACTGGCCTTCATCTTTATCATGTCATAAATTCTCTGACCTCAGGTCACCAGAGTCAATCCGGGGTATTGGCAGCAAGTGAGTACCAAGTACTGCAGTTGTTGCAGAGAATACCGGTACTCCACCATACCAACTCCATTTCAACACAATATACTGAGGTGTATAAGAGTTGATGCACCATACAACATTTAGAATTAAAAGCCCAGCGGGTCTCTGGATCCAAATAACTACGGATTATATAAATTAATCTAATGTCTCTCAAGGTGGACCCGATGGTATTGGTATCTGGCACACAACAAAATTCATCTGTTCCTCCTCCTGCATCCCGCAATGCTGCCCTTTCTCCTGGCCTGTGAAGGGCCTGGTCACACGAGGGGCTGAGCCTGTCGAAGGACAACACGACTCTCCCCTTTGACTCTGGTGCCATCGGACGCTGGGCTCAACCAGTGAAAGGCCACCATGCTTTCCCTCGCCATGGGTACCGCCTTCAGCCTGAGCTATCTGCTCAACTGTGAGGAACTGCAGATAAGACGGGTGGACATATGTCAGGTGATGCTTATTATGTACTGTTTATGGCTTCATTGGCTTACATGTTTTGCATGCCTTTTCTTAGTTTCCGTTGTTCATTTAAAATGTCCATCGTAATCAGGGCAAACCTTTAAATGACGATGTCCATTGTTAATGTTGTTTTTTGTCCTCTGAATAAATAATGTCATTGTTGGAAAGACAAAAGTTCACCATAGATGGACAGATCAGACAGGACAATTTTCTATGTGCGGACCACAGCCAACAATCATTTGCGGGGTTTTTGTTTTCCAGTTGACCAGTCGACCCCTGGAACGTGACCATCAGCGGCCTGGACTTGGTAGTCCCTGGAGTCCAGAGCACCTTCTCCTGCCTGACGAGCTGCTCTCTCAACGTGGACTGTACCATCAAATGTGAGTTCAATGGGGGGTTCCCGGTCGGGACGCACTTCTCCACATGCCAGAACGTCCTCAACTGGACTCCTTCCATACCTGGGTCATTCCAAAACTTCACCTGCTTGGTTGAAAACGCAGCGGCCCAGCGCTCGGTCCAGGCCAACAAGATGATGGAGGTCAAAGGTATCGATGAATGGTTATCAATTTGTTATTGATGAAGTACTAAACGACATCAACGGGGAGTGGTCATGTGTCATGTGGTGTTAGTGGGAGAAATAAACTCAAGGTGACTAATCACCTTAATATTTAACTAGTCTGCTGTATGTTCTTGTCTTTTATTTAAAAGAACCGCACTCTTGACAGTGCGACCTATAGCAAAATGCTTGGGCCGATACTGATCCTGGGACTGATGCTGGTGCTGCAAGTTGTGTTCCACAACATTCTTAAATGATAGTATTTAAAGTATTCTTTGTGCTTTTGTGTGTAAATATATTGAATTTGACTGTGATGTTAAAATTGGTCGTCCAGGATTGTCAATTATCTCCTTTGTGTGGTGGAGGGCCTACAGGCCAAAGACCCTCCACAAGGGGAAAAGGAGATCAGCACCATGGACAACGGCCTTTCCCCAAAAGACAAGCGCTGGGGAAAGTCATTGATAATCAGTATTATCCGGCATGCCTGCTGCATGATTGCCAATGGGGAACACCTGCCGGCCATGTGGCCACAAGAGAGTTGGTCAGCTATAAAGGCAGGGAGAACCTCTCCCCTCGAGGAAGGATTGTGGCAACTTCCTGAAGTACGGTAAGCGGCCTCTGGCCCTGAAGAGGAACCACCCTCATGAGAGTAGAGACGCTAGGAGAGAAGGACGTTTTGTGTGTGCTGCCTACTGTGTCTCACCCCTGTTTCCTTTGTCCTCCACCCAGCCTCCAGCTCACCCCTGAAGCCCTTCCAGGAGACCTACGCCGGACCGGGAAGAAGTTACGTTGAAGTTTCACCCTACCCCGTTGTCCTCACCATTTTCTTTGAATAAACCCTTGTTACTTGTGCCCACACCCTATCTGTTGTTGTCTGTGTTTACAACCTAGTCAACCCCGCCTGACACAAACTGCCACATTGTCCTTTGCATCTGCTGACTATATCAGAAAAATAATGAACATGCAAAGATGAGCAGGGCAAAGTTAGGTTATCTTTTTATGATGCGGTACTTTAGTACATACTATTACAATCACCAATGCCCTGATAAATTCAAAAACTAAAGGTGACCCACACACAGAGGCTTTCTTTGTGACTCATTGACGCCCCCTAACGATGGATCATTTGTAACCAACTGACTTCATGACAACAAATATAGTACCAATGAGTATGGAATTGTAACAAATTGAATAATGAATATATTAATCTGTCCTGTACAAAGATCTAATTAATTAGTCCTACTAGTTAAAACACTTGTGTTGTCTTATCGTGTTGGTTCTATTGTTGAAACAACATTTTTACTGTTACAGCTGTCACCCAGGTAAGGGAATGCTTTATATAAGGACTTGAAGTTGTATAATATCTATGGCAGAGTTGCCAAGTCTCACGCATCTGGCACTGTCTGGCACCACGCTGCCTTTGACCATTAATCTCCCACTCTTACGCTACTGCGAAGATTCTCACATCAGATTTATGTTCATTTTATTTGAATTGTCATCCATTCACAGATCATTTTATACAAATAAGTTATCTGACCTCTGCCTCCATCAGCACAATCACTACATGCACCCATCAGCTGGCGAGCTTCGCATGGTGTGAAAAGAAAAGTCTTCGTAAGAGGCCAATGTGAAGGAAATACTAAATGCCCCACATTTGTTGCAATAGTGAACCAATTGAATAATATCATATAATCTAGAATGAAATGTGAGTTATTTAGTGCAGTGACTGGGTTTGTGAATCAGAGGTTACGTGCCATGGCAAATTTAACTAGGCAATTGTATATCGTTAACTCTGGTTATAAGCTATAATTGATAATAGTTGTGAATGTTGTGAAGACCCTGCCTCTGTTTCTGTCTGCCGATTCTCCGGTTATCCTATATCTTTGCAGGGAGACAGGGGGCATAGCTGAGGGTCGTCAGCTGATGCGGTGCACCTGTGCAGGTGTGGCCTGCAGGCTTCATGCATCAGCCATTCTCCTCCACACAGACAGGATGGCTTTTGGTTTGAGTTGCTTTCTGTTTGATTTAGTGCTTTTGTGCGGTTGTTCCTTTTGGGTTTTGTAAAGTCCTATGCTTGGTTTAATATCGTGTTTACACTATACAACATCCCAACAGCACGCTTTCCACTCATCCATCTGCTACACAACTGATGATACAGATCCATGTTATATTATTGTAATCTTATTTCACTATGCTATTAGTGACACCTAGAGTTTGCTTGAAGGAGCCAAAGATTGATCAAACAAATTAGCCACACAGGCTGCTCAACTCTGCCCCCTGAGGCACTGCCGCTGAATTAGGTTGCTTCCTAACGAATGCCACTAGGTGGTGCAATGTTTGTATTGTTTTGTCAAATAAATCTTCATGATGAAGTAACGATATTTAAAAAGTTTGGAGACTATTAAGCTCCACACTATAAGTCGATATTATTGTACTTATAACAAAAAACTACTTGCTAGTAATGTTCCTTTAACAGTCCACCTAGGCAAGATTTAAGGCAGCATAAAAAGACACTCAACAAACTTGTTCTCTTGGATCTCCATTTTATGTTTATAGCTACTTGAGTTTCACAACAGAAACAAGTACTAGTGTCCATTTGTCAACAGGTCATACCCCATGGCCATATCCTGTTATGAAAAGATGAATATCCAGTTCCTCTTAATGCTTACCGAGGTACCGGGTGTCTTATTGCGAGATGTCATGTTTCTATTTCATTAGTCCGCAGTGTGAGTAGGCCTGCGTTTCAAGGTCACTCATTGAAAATGAAAACCTGAAAGACTTGCAATATAATGAAATATATATGTTTCTATATTCTCAATAAGATGTTTAGGATTTGAATATCCATTGAGGCTTTTCTATGTATATTGGCTTAGTTTTTTGTAATTATAAAGTATCAGTATTCCAGTCATAATTTCTCAATAACATATTGTAACATTGTGAATAGCCACAAAAACCATTGTATCTATGATATGTCCAGAGAGGAGAGATTTTGTTGCTCAATTTAATCGGTACAGGTGGTTCAAACCATATCACCTTCAATATTTTCTTTAGTCAACTTCTGTCGTCTCCTTTAGGCCTACGATCTCCTCTACATTTGCTCACTTGAGGTGATCTCAGCCCTTACTCATACTCTGTCCACAAATCACTAACCCTGGTCATTAATCTCTCTCCCAATGTGTCAGGGGCCTGCATAGGAGTGTCCTGCTACTAGATAAGCACTCGGACAATGCCACGGGTGTTTACGTGAGGGGCTCATGAAAGGTTATGTTTGACGAGGTGGTATTTACTGACAGAAAAGGCTACACATTTCTCAATAACTGAAACTGCAGATAGGAGTTGAAAATTACCTTTGTATACATAACAAATATGGCCAGTGGACATGCAGCTTTATACTGAGGGTGTATGTCGAAGAGTTGTGAAATGGTTACTTCTCAAATGGAATCACATTCAGTTTTCCAATGGAAACTAATTAAAATAAATGTTGTTAATACAAAGAAAAGCATTTATTTGGGTCAAAACTGCTTTATAATTGAATAGGCCTTAATAATGTCTATAATGCAGTGAAATAAAGTAATACACTGTACTATAAACACATATAATAAGGGGGGTTGCCACTCGGCTTATTGATGGATTGCAGTGCTTTACTAAGAAACCATATTTGTATAGTGTATTTAAGGAAGGCTGAGAAGATTGAACTTCAAATAATGGTTGAGGAGATAACAACATTGCTGCCGTCTAACCAGAATGAGTAGGGGGCTGGACATGGTCAATACAAGTATATTAGTGGGGAAATCTCAGGGACATTGCCAGACTGCCAATACAAAATGGAGACTACAGGTGGAAGAACGTCCATTTTCCTGCTGTTTCTGATGCAAGGTAGGCACCTCTATATTCAATCTGTGTTCTCCTTTGGTACCTCAACCTCTGCCTGATGGAAAAAAGGAGGAGTGTGTTTGATTAATTTACGCACGACAAGCGGTAATAACAGCACATCAGAGAATAGCACATCAGAGCTATTACTCCATTAGGTTAATTGTTTGAGCTCATCAAGCTCTCATCAAGCCAAGTCTGTTGACCACCATCCATCCACATCATAGTGTTGTCTCGCTTCCCCTTCCCCCCTCACCCCCAAGCGGCCCTGACCTCCGGGGCCGTGGAGGTCAAGCCGTCCACCAACCCCGTCGCCGTGGGCCACACGCTGGTGCTGGCTGTGTCCCCGGCCACCACGGTCAACAGCGGGAGCTGGTCCGCGGGCACCATGGTCATCCTCAACTGGGTGGGGTCGCAGCAGGCCGTGTTCCCCAGCTATACTGGCAGAGCCTCGGTGGACACGGCCACCAGCACCCTGACGCTCCGCTCCATCACACTGGCCGATGCGGGGGTCTACACCGTGAAGAGCACTGACTCGGAGCTGACCGCTAGCATCACCATCACTGTACTGGGTGAGACTGACACACGTTTGTTTTTTTGTCTTTACTGCCAGATACACAGAACCACACAGAGGCAGACTGGGCACTGACATTCTTATGATATGTCACCGGCAATTACATATTGAGAGCATAATATTCCAGAAAGATACTAGAAAAAAATACTAATCCAAATATATATATAAAGATAAATATACTTGTGTTACGGCCAGCCTAGGGGAACAAGCCAGTAACATGGATGTTGTCCCCTCCTTACTCAGATTCCCACAAATAAAGCCATCCAAACAGGGTTTGAACGCAGAAGACAAGTAATTTATTTTACATTGAACTGAACAAAACGTTGAAAGACAAAACAAACACTATCATGACAAAACTAACAGGATCATACAACACTAACCCACCAAGGTGTGGTCCATTATTGATATTTAAACCACATTAGGGATCACACCCTCACATTAAACATGCACACAAATTAACTAATCATCCAATCAACTCAAACAAACACAACAGGCTAGCATGCAAGGAAACATGAACACAGGAAGGGGGATTAACACAAACACATAACTTTCAACTATGGCCAAGGGTCATAACACCTCTCCCCTCAAAATCAAACATCCCCAAGATGTTTCGTGAGCAAAAGTCTTTGAGTTGTCCTTTTCATGCTCTTCTCTCGGCTTTCACCAGGGACAGAGAGTTGGCCTTGAAGGGACGAGTAGGCTTGCACAGCCTTAGAATGGACAAATGGTTCCCAAAGGCCTCACAGGGAAGTGTTGGGGCAAAGCAAGTGTAGACCTGATCAATGTTAGGCCTCTATGGCCTTGAGGATATTGGGGTAGATCCCGGACGAGCCCCCATTTTGTTACGGCCGGCCTAAGGGAACCAGCCAGTAACATGGAAGTTGTCCCCTCCCTACTCAGACTGCCACAAATAAAGCCATCCAAACAGGTTTTGAACGCAGAAGGCAAGTAATTTATTTTACATTTAACTGAACGAAACTTAGGAAGACAACAACTCACATGAACACACAACACTTGTGGCTGAGCGGGAACAGGCCACCAAGGTGTGGTCCACTATTAATTTTTAAGCCTAGCTGCGACCTGGCAAGCCCATCAGTAGGGATCACACCCTCACATGAAACATGAACACTAGTTAACTAATCATACAATCAACTCAAACAAACATATCAGCAGGTTTATTCCAGCTATGTCTTGCATAGTAGCTGAATCACGCTCTTCCATGTTTTGTTTTGACTCTGGGCACCATTAGCTGACTGGTCCTAGTTTATCTTAAAGGTCTGGAGGGTTCATATAGTGAAAGCATTTCAGCGATATACTTTGGTCCGAAACCATTTAGTGATTTATAGGTGAGCAGGAGTATTTTGAAATCAATCCTCTGACATACCGGGAGCCAATGCAGGGATTTGAGAATTGGTGTAATGTGTTCATATTTTTTGGTCTTTGTTAGAACTTCAGCAGCTGCGTTCTGAACAAGCTGTAGCTGCCTAAGAGCTTTTTATGGAAGGCCTGCAAAGAGACGGTTACAATAATCTAACCTACTAGTAATAAATGCATTGGATAAGTTTTTCTAAGTCTTGTTTTGACATGAGTACTCTTAGTCTTGTTATGTTTTTCAGGTGATAGTAGGCCGATTTTATCACTGACTTGATGTGGCTCTTGAAATTTAGATCTGAATCCATAATAACACCAAGATTTCGGGCTTGGCCTTTGGTTTTTAAGGAGAGGGTGTCAAGGTGTAGGCTAACTTTCAGTCTCTCATCTTTGGTACTGAAACAATTATCACAGTTTTGTCCTTATTTTGTGGTACGAAATTCCGGCACATCTAGTCCTTGACATGCTCAATGCACTGGCACAGCAGATCTATTTGACGATAGTCAGTTGGTGATGAAGTTGGTGTCGGTGACTGAAAAAAGAAACTAAATCCAATTATATGAAAAATCCAAAATCCAATTACATGCAAATCCATCTATGTCAAAAGTCAAGGTTATATTCAATTATGAGGTACAATATAAAGTCATAAAGTGACACGTGAATGTAAGAAATCACAGACTTTGCTTTAACAGACTTCTGTTAAGACGCCTGATGGAAACTCTAGGATACAAACGGTCCTTCAGTCTGCAGGTGCGGTATCGGTATTGGTATCGCCTGCCAGATGGCAGCAGACTGAAAAGTTGATGTGCTGGGTGGTAGGAGTCCTTAATAATCCTGCAAGCTTTCATGAGGCAGCATGTGTGGTAGGTGTTCTGTGCTGCTGGGCTCTCTGCCACTGATGTGTTCTGCAGTCCTGACAACACTGCGTAAGACCTTGGCTTTGATGCAGCCAGCTACTGTGCTCTCAACAATGCACCTGCAAACGTTTGTGAGGATGGCTGGGTCCATACCAAACTTTGTCAGTCTCCTCAGGAGGAAGAGACGTTTCCGAGCTAATTTGACCACCTTATCTGTGTGGCCAGACCAGGTAGGGTCATCGTTGATGTGCAAACCAAGGAACCTCAGGCAGCTGACCCTTTCTACTACAGTTCCATTGATGGGGTCCTGTTAGTGGAGAATGTGAAGCAAGGTTACATTTATTTTGACTAAACATAAATTGAATGTCATCCTCAGCAGATTGTGGTTTGTGTGTGAACGTGCACGCATGTGAGACAGATAGGTTGATCAATAGATTGAACAATGGATAGATAGTGGTGATCATAGTTTTCACAATGACAAAAATGTATGCATTATGAATGGTGATGAAATCTATTCCTGCTGTTCCTCCATTGTTGGTCTTTCTGAGTCATTCACAGTCCCCCTCTGAACCCTTTCCCTCCCCTTCTTTCTCTCTCACGCTCTTTCTCTATCTCCTCTCTCCTCTGCCCTTCTGAATGTAGGTTTAGGGGTAAGTCAAAAGGAATCTCTGTACCGTATCAGTTATACGGCGCCCAATTCCTGCTGTGTCAATATGACGCACACGTCCGGTCACCTTCATTAACCCTATAACGTCCACTCCCTCTCTCTCTCTCTCTCTCTCTCTCTCTCTCTCTCTCTCTCTCTCTCTCTCTCTCTCTCTCTCTCTCTCTCTCTCTCTCTTTCTGTCTCTCTGTCTCTCTGTCTCTCTCTCTCTCTCTGTCTCTCTCTCTCTCTCTCTCTCTCTTTCTGTCTCTCTGTCTCTCTGTCTCTCTCTCTCTCTCTGTCTCTCTCACTCTCTCCTCCACAGAGGCCATCTCCAACGTGAACCTGACGACCAATGATACCGTTTTCGTGGAGTTCAGAAACTCTGCAGTTTTCACCTGCTTGGCCAAGGGCTCCTCCCCTTCCTTCCTCTGGATGAACGGCAGCTCGGTGGTCACCGTGAGCGACAGGGTTCAGATCGGCGCCGGAGACTCCACTCTCACCATCCTCAACATGACCCGCTACGACCAGGGGCCGCTCACTTGCAATGTGTCCAACGCCATCAGCACTGAAATCAGCCAATCGCTGAACCTCACCGTCTACTGTGAGTGCTCTGCTAAGTTGACCCTCCCGTGTTTCATTATAAATACCTCAATTATTTACATAAGATAGATAGATAGATTGTGTGGATGGATTAATGAAAGCATAAATAGTTGGATGGATGAATGGGTGAATTAATACATAAATAGGTGGATGGATAAATAAATAAATAAAAAATTGGTGGATAAATAGGTGGATGGATGGACAGATGGATACACATATGGATATATATATATATATATATAAAGTTAGATAGATCATAGATATAGATAGATATGTGAAAGCTAGATGATAGATCATAGATAGATCATAAATAGATAGGTAGGTAGATAGAGATAGATTGATAGATAGATCATAAATAGATAGGTAGGTAGATAGATAGATCGATGGATTGATAGATTGATAGATTGCATTCTCCCCATTCCAGCCTACTTCCCTCATCCTTTATACTCATCTCCTACTTGCCTCAGATGGTCCAGACCACATGGAGCTCAGAGGCAACGGGCAGAACATCAGCGACTTCATCTTGGGAAGCGACCTGAACGTGTCCTGCTCAGCACAATCCAACCCCAGCGCCCAGTTCCAGTGGGCCTTCCAGGGAGATGTCCTCACCACCACGGGCCCAGACTTGAAGCTCTACAGCATCAGCAAGAAGCACAGCGGGATGTACTCCTGTCTGGCCTACAACAATGTCACCCAAATGTACAGCAACATCACCAAGTCCATCAACATAGGTAAGCATCTCTAGCCGTATTGATTAGTTGGGTGGGGAAACCTTCAAGACTCTTTGGAAACCATTAACACTCAATGCATTACTTTTAATCATTCCGTTTCCCCACCCAGGTCACATTTAGAGTACATTTATATTTAGTTGTCGTGGTTTCCTCAAATATATATCCATCCATCCATCCATCCACTGTCCTTAGATTAATTCAGCCATTCATCCATTCATCTATATAGCATCCAGCTATAAATTCATCCATCTTCGGTTGTGTTCTTTGCTTTTCTCCTCTCCTTAGTATCAGGGTCAGAGCAGCTTGGAGTGACTGTGTGGCTCCTGCCCTTCCTGTCCCTGTCTGCCTTCCTCTCAACGTTGTCAGGCAAGTCCTATGCAAAGTAAATGGCATTACTAGCACTACAGTATAGGGTTGTGGTTTGTTATACGCCTGAAACTGTGGTCCACCTCATTTCTGAGTCGTACCTGTATTATAAATGAGCTAACAAATGTGCCAATGGAACATGAATGCTTTTTTTAAGCTGAACTTGAAGGCCTTTCATCGTAAGGAAGGTTTGAAACATAAGGGTCATGCTGTTGGCATGGTGGGCAACACAGTGTTGTAAACACTGAATTGTGAAGCCGTAGTTAAACATTAGCAATGTGATAATGCGAAAACTGGAAAAATATTTTTGAGCGCTATTGTAGTTGATTAAACATACTACACACACTGCGTTATCAAGAGTACGGCTTTACGTGACTACTAACTTTATTTTCGTCTCTTTGTTTCACAGATGACCTTTGGATAATCCATTACCCTGCCGTTATGTTATAAAACTGTTGGCACTTTCCAAAGCTACATGGTAAAAATAGATATACTCTGTTTAATCTTTAAATATATTCGGTCTACACATAGCTTTTTTTGATTGAATGTAGATTTTCAGATATTACAATTTATTTCACTTGTATAAATGAAAAGATGTAGACAGGAATGTATTATTATTCATTATTATAACAACATCAGTTATTAGTTATTATAGTTAGGTTAATCCATTAGGCAATCCATTATTTTGGGTGTATCAAAAACAAGTCAAATAACTTAGGGATAAAACATGCTGTATTATTTACATTTACTTAGTTACTTAGGTCTAGTTCCACAATGTGTGTGTATGTTTTTGCAAATAATTTAATAAAAAACGCTGAACCATCAAATAGTGGGATTTTCTGGATAGTTTTATATATTATTCCTGATCATTGCAATTCCATTGTGCTTCTAAATAATATTTCAGTAAATAAAGTAAAAAGATATGTTGTTTTCCTATTTGGAAAAATTGTTTCTTTTTTCAAATAGGGTAATTCTTAACACTTCATACGTAGCACATAGGTAACAGTTCATAGGTTACATGAATTTAAACTATCTTAAAAATTTTGTAAGGCAATTCACTTTTGCATTTCCTGGACATTTCCTCTACTTCTACTGCGTTGGAAATAGAAAATGAGTAAACATATATCCAAATAGTTTTACAAGTATGCATTACCTTTTTTTCGTGTGTGTGTGTGTGTGTGTGTGTGTGTGTGTGTGTGTGTGTGTGTGTGTGTGTGTGTGTGTGTGTGATATAGAATGAGAAATAGCAAGACAACTAGTAGAGGAGAGAGAAAAAAGCAAATAGAGAGAGAGTGAAAGACAAACGTGACCAGGGGGAAGGGCTTCTTTCCAATACCATTGTTTGGAAAAGCAAATCAACTCACCGTTTTTTAAAGGTCATTACATTTGTCATTGGCAATCACTTCCATGAATATGAATGTAATCGCTCATATCTCTGAAACGGTTTTGCTAAAAGATCGTCTTCAAATATTTCGTTTTAAATAACCAACTTTATTTTTTGTTTTGTTATTAATACCTGTCTAAACAGGTATTATTTACATTCATTTTAAGTTTATCTTCCTCAAAATGACAAAGCAAAGTCTTCGATGGGCCCCTTATTTATTTTTGTATTGTTCTGGAACAAACACCAAGGTGTGTGCACCACATGACATTTATCAAAAGCCCTTCTAAGAAGAAGAAAGAGTATCCTGACGCACCTGTCCCTATTAAAGGACAAATGGTTTACAGTAAATGTGCATGGCCACTCCTTGGTGTGTCTACTAATAACATAACGTCACCTCAGACCATGGCAAAACACGATGATGGCTTTGTGTGGGTGTGAGCTTTATGATACCATGAGACCAGAAAACTGTGATGTTGAGCAAATATTTGATCGGAAACTTACAGCAGAGACGCAATAGCTAACTATAGGGCCGAATTAAGTCGGGCTAAGAGTCATTTTGCCGGAAGAGAAGGGGATCTTATGTCAGAAGCCTTAGGACGTTACCAGGACTAACATCATGGAGTATCCAATGGCACCATTCCTGACTTTAATTCTGCTCGCATTTGCAACAGGTGAGGTTACACAGCATCTGAGATATGAATAGTGCAGGAAGAGGACATGTTTAATTGGCACAAATCTGTAATGAATGACACTAAACTGAATCTGAACTGTACAGAATGTATAAGACTGGATAAACGGTTTAGAAAAGTCACGTTTGAATATTTCTCACATTTTTAACTGCTTTCAATCATCATTCCTAATCTCTGGGATTTTGAGACAAAACAAAATACAATAGAATATGAATACTATTATTTTTCCGCAGATCACATCTGTGGCCAGACGATCATTGCTTCTAAGAACCCTTTACCTGTTGGCAGCAATGTGACATTGAGTCTGTCCAACCAAACCACAATCATTCTTGGGACCTGGGTCTTTAAATCAAATACCATTGTAATCATATACGAGGGTGGAAGTGCCATATTTCCAATTTGGCGAGACAAGGTTACATTCAACCAAACCACAGCAGAGCTGTCCATCAAGTCTCTACAAATGTCAGATTCTGGATTATACAGATTATCAGCAGTGACCCCACATTTTGATGCAGAGATCACATTGTCCGTCCAAGGTAGGAAACTTCACGTACATTATACAGTTATTGAATCTATACTATCCATGCATATACATATAAGTTCACATGTACACATCACTATAATGATCAATATAACACGGTGCAACAATAACATTTTAGTTGATTCTCAGTGAATAATTGTGAAAATAATTCCAAGAGGAAAAAAAGACAAAGCTTAATCAAAGTCTGTCAAGTCAAAACACAATCTTTCTATCCAGCTCATGCCGCATATGATGACAGAGTCAAATTAAAGTTAGTTAATTTCTCAATATTTCCTTCTCTGCTTCCACAGAGCTCATTTCAAACGTTACCGTGCGCGTCAGCGCAATCCATTTGGTCGAGTTCAATGACTCTGCAGTTTTCACCTGCTCCGTCTCCAGGGGCTCCTCCCTGTCTTATGTCTGGACGAACAACGGCTCTGTGGTCACCAATGCTGATAACGGGGTGCTGTTGAGTGGCGAAGGCGCCGTTCTCACCATCGCCAATGTGACCCGATATGACCGGGGACCCTTCATGTGCCAGGTGTTCAATGGCGTGAGCAATGGATCGAGTGCCCATATCCTGTTGAACATCAGCTGTACGTTTCAATGTTGAGCAACCAAAGTCCTAGAAAAAATTTAAGATTTTGTGTATTGTTGATGACTATATCCAACTATATCCAAGTAACAGTGGTTTGTGTTCCTGGTCAGACGGTCCGAGTAACCCAAAGATGATCACCAGCCCAATGATGGTTGGTTACAAGACGGGATCCAACATCACGTTATCTTGCCTCGCTGAGTCCAACCCCCCAGCGACTGTCCAATGGTTCTTTAATGAGATGGACCTTAGCTTGTTTGGCCCAGAGATTCAACTAAAACACACCAAGGAAAACCAAACGGGATTTTACAAATGTGTTCTTTACAACGCTGTGACAAGCAGGTATAACAGTGTCCAGACCATGGTCCGAATTATGGGTAAGAGCTGAATACATTTTTAAACATTCCTATATTTGGATGATTTGAATAAAGTACTAAGCATCACCATCAAAACATACAAAGCACATCTGAAGTTTTACATTTCCCCCCCCCAGACCCCATTTCCCATGTTGCTGTTAGTCGTGCAGGGGGGCCCGTGATCCTGGGCCAGTCTGTCACTTTGAGTTGTGATGTGAACGAAACTGTGGAATCAATATTATGGTGGAAGAACGGAACCATGATGGCGCATAACATTACATCGCTGAGCAACAAAAGTCTGACCCTTGACCCAGTCAGTCAATTAGATGCTGGGGAATATAAATGTCAGGCGTTCAATTCCGTGAGCAACATGACAAGTAGTCCGTACAGGCTCGTTGTTAACTGTAAGTACAAATCTATCAATCTTTACACGTGTGTGTGTGTGTGTGCCTGTGTGTGTTGGTGTCAGCATGGAAGAATGGATGCATGTAATGTAATGTATGTCTACCCATCCATCCTAGATGCTGTACACGGGTACATAACAATCCATTATGAAGCGTGAACGTATGCATGGAAGCAGATGCACGGGGAGGAATTAAATGAATGAAACCGTCTAAAGCACTTCCTTCCAACCCTTTGTCTTTCCCCTCGGCAGATGGACCTGAGACGCCGGTGATCCAGGGGCCGTCCGCAGCTCTGGCAGGACAACCGGTGACCTTAAAATGTTCAGCCCTTTCCGAGCCCCCGAGCCAATACAGCTGGTACTTCAACAGCTCTTTGGTGGCCAACTCCTCCGAGTATGTCACGAAGCCTCTGACCATGGACACGAAGTACATCTGCATGGCCTTCAACAATATCACCGGCCGCAACACAACGGCCTACACCATGCTTATTGTTTATGGTAACTCTTCATGCTACCTTTTTTACTCTAAGACTACTAAGCTACAATTATAATTGATTGATCCCAGATGGGAAATCTGGGACAATTTATTTTCTCAACTATTTAGTCATTTCCCAGAAACTGCAAAATGGCATTGATGAGCAGGTCGGGGTAAGGCATCTTGCTCAAGGATGCCTACAGGTAGGCTGCGGACATTGGGGTTCAAACCCAGAACCTTTAGGCTGGGAGTCGAACATCCTAACCACTGGACACATGTTCTTTGGTCATTTTATTATTCATTCACGTATTATGAATTATAACTTCATCATAAGGTCTTCGTAGACATGAAAACCCACTTGACATTGTTGTTCGTTTTGGTTTGCTTGTCTTGCAGATCCTATAACAAACGTCCAAGTCAATGGGCATTCAAACTCCGCTGTACAAGGGCTCTCGTTCACACTTACGTGTAACGCCACGGGGGTGGTGGAACATGTTAGCTGGATAAAGAACGGAGAAATGTTGTACACGGACAACACCACCTCCCTGTCCATGCACAATCACACGCTCACCTTCAATCCATTAAACGAAAAGGACAACGGATACTACCAATGTACAGCAGCCAACGCTGTAAGCAATATGACCAGCCCCATATACGGACTCCATGTCATTTGTAAGTAGCACACTAAGAAGAAAAGAGGCACAGTTTAGCACTTATCAGCTTAATATTTTGCATTTAAGACAGTCCATTGCAAGCTGTGCTGAACTAGTTTAGTACCATAGCCCAATGTCACTATTTTTCACATAGAGGTAGGGCTGTGAAAAAGTGAAAATATGGGTAGTATAGATGGCTTGTTGATGAAACACGGCTTCACTGGTCACCAAGGTAACTGTCTCGTGATTAGGACTCCCAGCCGAAGGTCACGTCAGATAAAAGCCCCTGCTTATGACAAAATTATAAATATGTCTTTGTGGTTACTCTCCGCACCCATCTGGGTATGCAAGTACCCAAATGGGAGTATTTACAAACCTAAGTTGGCACACAAGTTTCTGCACGTCCGGGGTACTTGCATGAAAGTTAGGAATTCTGACTGTGGTAATACAGATTACATAAGAAAGTATTGACTACTTGAATGGTATGCCATCATTGCACATTAAACATGAGCTTAGAAATATGTTCAAGTTAGATTTCGTATATCAACACACCAATAGTGTTTTGATAGTGTTTTTGTAGCTCCCAACTGTCATGTCAACTTGTCCATAATGTTCTGCTATTACAGTTGGACCGTATACTCCCATTATTGCGGGCCCCCTTGAAGCTGAGACAGGAGACAATGTGGTCTTCAACTGCTCGGCCTCCTCCTACCCTCCAAGCTACTACCACTGGTACTACAAAGAAACACTTGTGGGCAACAATTCCATGTTTGAAACTGGTCCTCTAAGTTTAAACATGAGTGGAGAATACACCTGCATGGCCATAAACAATGTCACCGGGGAAAACAGGACAAGTCTCACGACGCTTGGAGTCATCAGTAAGAGAACTCTTGTTATCTTATGAATGTTATGTTTGTCCCGTATCTGTTGTCGTTGTTGAACGTCATTGTCCAATGATCACACTCTAAGCATGGTTGCGCTTTGTTCCCTCAGAGAGAATAGAGCGCGTGATGATCAAGGAGGACTCGCTTCCCGTTCAGTCACACAACTTTACTCTGAGCTGCGAAGTGGCCGGGCCCTATGACTCCATTTATTGGACGAAGAATAGAATTCCGCTCGGCGCCCTTAACTCGTCCACCAACGAATCGCACATGTCTTACCGCATGAAGAACAACTCCCTGCATTTCAGTCCCGTGATGACCTACGACGACGGCGTCTACCAGTGTGTCGCTAAAAACGTCTTTCGCGAACATAGCAGCCCTGAACACGAGCTGCTGGTGAACTGTGAGTATTGCTGCCACAGTGATGTGTCCATGGTTTGTATTATATCTGTTAGCAAAGAGTCTCTGTTTTGACTTACATTTGGACGTCATTATTGATAATTGTCAGTGGATTAAAAATGCTAATAAGAAAATATATTAAAAAAATACACTGTATACAAAGCGCTGAACTGCCTGCGAATAGCACTATATTCAAATCTCAACAAACTGAGCCTGCAAAGCAACAAAAGGCTGGAGGTTACAGGTTACAATAAGACCAAGATTATGAAGTAAATGGGTCCAAAATGTTTGCACAGGGTTAGTCTCCAAACCATTTGCCTCAATGTGTATCCGCAGATGGACCGTGGAACGTGAGCATCGAAGGCCCTGAAGAAGTACAAGCAAACCCCGATGCAAAAGTGCAGTTCACATGCTCTGCCAAATCCAGACCAACTAGCCAATACCAGTGGTTCAACAACTCTAGTCCAATAGCCATGGGGGACGGCTCACAGCTTACTATATCGGTCAAAACACCAAGCGTTGTAAACTACACGTGCAAAGTTTATAACAGTGTGACCAAGATCTCCATGTCCAAGAATAAAAAACTTACCACCAGTGAGTAGCAGGCTGGGATTTCTGTATTCTTTTTGGTTACAATTCTCATTTGATATGGCTTAAAACAACAGTGACAGTATAATGATTTCTATTTTTCTCTTCACAATAATCAATCATGTTTATCATTCCAATAAAACCTATTAGATGGTATCAGTGTACAGTAGCTGAAACAACAATACTGCAGACACAACCTGAACATAAAACAACACTTTCACTTTCTCTCCCATCTTAGAGGATGCTGCTAGCCATTCATTGGCCTCTCCTGGCGCGCTGCTGTTTATGATCCTGGCAGCGCTGTCTGTCCCCATGCTTGGCAACTGAGAGGCCTTCACTGTGAGCAGGTATACAAGTCCTCTTGCTCCCTCTACTGCCATCCCAAATGTACAAAATAATGGCTTGGCAAAAGTGAAAATAGCCATTTCTCTCTTTTCTTTTCCCTCTAGTTCCTGTGATTTGACGTTCCTAAGAGAGAAGGTGTTAGTTACTAGTAAAACAAGCTAGTTATCATAGTTCTGCAGTTTAGAATTCAAATGATTTGTCCATTTTTTCACAGGGACTGTAATCTGTGCCATTAATTTATAGTGATCATGAGCTCTATTTTTTTCAATATATAGTCCTATAAAAATATCACAGAGAAATAAAAAGTTGGTACATTTTGGGGTTGAATAAATATGTAATTATTTAAATAGAGATACTTATGTTTGATTATTTTTGAATAATTTGATCAGGGGCAAAACATGTATTCTGCCATGTAGTTACATCTAAGTATTAATCGGAAATATATTACGGGTATTGTGTAATCTACTCTTGTAAATGTTTTTATTGATTTATTAATCCAATTAAACAAATACAAATTATTTGTGGTGTCGTAACTTTGATCTCATTTTGTTTTAACTTCAGTATCGGGGTTATTTGTTTTTCTTTTGTTAGGTTGGTGCAACGTTGTTTTCCAAAGTCCAATATATTCTTAATAATATTGTTAGAAATACTGCTAGTGAGACATTACTCTGAATTAATTGTTTTCAATATGAGCTACGGTTATTAGAATTATGGTTACTAAGATCATGTATTATCTTATCTTAAGTATGCATAGAGATATTTAGACACTTTTACTTTATATTCTGGTAGTCGCTAAATAATGGTGGGACAACTGTTAATCTAATATTTTTATGGGGCTAACCAATATGTCATTTAGAGAAATCATGTTTTAAAATAGTTTGTTTCTCATTCTATAGGTATCTGACAGAATATATAGTACAAACAAGTTATAATATAGTGCACATCCATCAGTGAATTTACTGAACTAACTTTCTATTGTGTTTAAGGATGCGTTCGGAAATAATACTAGATGTATAAACTGTGTGCCAACAAGAAAAAACACACCAGGTAGTAGGTTGTGAGTTATTTCTACCATCACAATATATTATGTTAATTTATTAAGACACCAGGCTATCGGAAAAAAACAGCACTAGCAAAACAATAGCTCATAGTAATTGCTGGCAGGCATGGGAGTGGGGGACCCACATGATACTGACCTACAAGCAGTGCTGTGGAATCACAACACAGGCCTTCAGTCTGCCAGGGTTTTGGTCCTTGAGTAGGAGTCAACACACAAGTATTGCATGAATAGCAAACCTTTAGTGGTTAGGATTTTACTGGCACACAAGCGTGGTAGTTTAACACAATTTGCTTCACAGTGAGATTTAAAGATATGTTGTTTGCATCATTCTGTTCAGGCTCAAAATCACATCCACAAATGTCCATGAAAATGTGTGTTTAAGTGGTAAAAACAAAAAATAAATAATATATAAATAATATGTCTTCTCAAGCAATAACTTTGTTTTCCACTTTTAATGCACTGTGACATTACATAATCAGCAGTCCCCTGAAACATATGCAGAGTTCAGCAAAGCAATCCTTATGAGTTTTTAAGCAATTTACACAGTAAAGTGAAACCTTTTACAGAGCACACTTGGTTTTAAGGGAGTTGAAGGAACTTGTAGAACAAGCAACAATTAATACACACATCCAACATCCTAGTCAAACAAACATTTTGTTGTGGCAGCAAACAATCCTCATTCAAATCAAAATCTGTAAATCCAAATTTCATAAACATAAAATGACAAAATGTAAAACAATGCAAAAAGGGTGAGATTAATGGTGCATTTCCATCATTCCAACAAGTATAGTCAAGTGAAAACAAAATATTTGGTCAACTTAAAGCAAACAATAACACATCAGGGGTAATAAAAAAAAAGCAGGCAGAGAAAGTTATTGGGACCAGGGAGGTAAGTAGGGATGGATACTGTGTTCTATTCTTCTATACAGACACATTCTGGGATTAAGTGCAGCACATTTAACTCCAAGTTGTAGCATGTTGTAACACCAAAAGGTTTATGGTCCCATTATAACCAACAGTGGCCACCAAACCTGGCCGTGGAGAGAGAGGGCTATGTGAACATCAGCCATTACTCAAGGCCCTTAATAGAAACATCATAGTGTGACGCTCTCCACAATCAGGACCAGGAACCACTGCAGTAAGTAGTGTTAGTTTGCGAGCGGGGGGAGGGTGGGGTTCTATGGCTGGGGCAATTGTCCCTCAGATCTCAGTTGGCTTGTCCAGCATGGATTTGAGATGGCCGTGTAAGGGCTGGCACACAGCCTGGTATGCCTGAGGGGTGAGGTGGAGGTAATCGTACATGTCCTGGTGGGAGATGCTACCGTTGCAGTGGACGAAGCCTGGGTCCACACTGAAGAACGAGGCATGGGGAAGGGATGACACAGCCTCTGCGACAAGTTGGTTGACCTGGGTGTTGCGTTCACGGAGAGGGTTGGGCAGCTTTCCTCTGGGGAGTAACCCCTAGATAAACAGATAAATGCAATCACCTCATAATACACATATATACATATTTATATACACACACACACACACACACACACACACACACACACACACACAGAATTTCTTTAACGCTTAAACCTACGAGCACGAGTGTGCGGGCGAGGGGCAGCTTGTTCTTGATGACTTGCACAATGGCCAGGAGGCCTCCGCATATCTGTTCTGCAGAGTGGCCATGATTATTGGTACCTACCCATAGTACCACAACCTGGAAACAGTAGAGAGGAATAAATACAATTACAAAGATTATTTATATTTCCATACAATGATCAGAAATGGCAATCATGAAATGCCCACTGTGGAGACGATACATTAGGCATATATATTTGTTTTTACATGAGTTTACCTTAGGGCTGATGTTGTCCAATTCCCCATTGCTCAGTCTCCACAAAACGTGTTGTGTGGCATCACCTCCGATCCCAAAGTTAAGAGCATGGAGAGGAGAGAAGAGTTCTCGCCATACCTACAGATATAAAATATCAAAACGTCCAATAAGTGCGGTCATGCACGGTTTATGAACATGCTTAAAGTTGAGCCAGAAGAAAAATGCTAAAAATGTTGACATCACCTGCCATGAAACATAATACATCTTGAGTACTCTTACCCCAAACTGGTGCATGAGCTGAACAAGAGAGTCCCCCACAAAGAGAACATCAGGCTCTTTGTCTTTGCTGTCGGATACAAAACGGTTGTGCTGTAGAAAAACAAAGAATATAAACAACCTATAGCCATGATATCCAAAAAACAAACAAACAATGTTATATGTGAATGATACATGATAAATGTTGATCTTGATAGCTTGTTGCTTCTGAAAATGACACCAACGTCTTAGACTTGGCATCATAACAGTAGGAGCCTATACATTTATTGATTGTTTTGAGCATATGAATGCCGAGAAAATAATTGACACACACCAAAGACATCCATCGTCCATCTCCCTGAATGTCCTCACACGGTGTGGGTGTGGCGGCCGGATTTGAGTCTCCTGCACTCATCACCTTGATATCTGCGTTGGCAAAAAAAGGCAGGTTTTGTTGGCGGATCTCCTTTAGTTCGAATGGAATTGCGCAAATTTAAATAAGCTTTTAATTGTGATCAAACAAGGACGGACAGAAATGGCTGCTGAATCACTAGATCACAACAGCGAGAGAGCTGTCACGCATAACTACAAAACATTACGTAATCTGCACATAAACAATATTTGTCTGCGTATTACATTACCAAAGCATAATATTGCATTTGAATTGATTGACGAATACTGTTAAATATGCCCAAACAAAAAAAATACCTTGTGCAGACTTTTAATTCAGTTCCTGGAAGTAAAAATTCGCTACAGCCGGAATCTACCATCGATTACTGTGGATGAATCAAATACATGTTTATGTTCTTATATTTAGATGAATTTAGATTTTATTAAATGCGGAAACAGGTAAAATATTTAGAATACAAAAAACACGCCAAATTAATAATAAATACAGAAAATATTTAGGTAAATTCTAAAAAGAAAATCCCTCCTCAACAATAAAAGTGGACTCACCCTATCAGTCGTGTTCGCGAGAGTGCATATTGCGCAAAAAGACACATAGGCTGCGTGTTGCCCAGCAACTAAATTATAAAATATCTATAGCCAGACACAACTGTTTTGCATTTCAGTAAACATCATTGTAATGTTATAGGTTCAATGATACCAATCATTTTCTACTGATGAACATTTTGTAGCACATTTTTCCGCTTCGAAAACACTGGAGATTAAATAGCATTTATTTTTTTCATCACTTGTGCTGAAGTGAGGTAAGAATTAACTTCACTTTTAAAATTGTAGCGTGGCTGGGCTGTACTTAAGGTTAAAAATACAAACGTAAATACAAAGCTGAATGTTGTAGGCAAAGCTAGAAATGCACAAATTACATATCGAAATTAGAGCTAGATTAGAACTACTTTATTTTGTCAGATGACGGCACGTTGCTAATTAGCTAATCATATAAATTATTTTCTGCCGCCTGATACAGAATGAGTCATCGATCTAAAAGAGGCAAACAAAGTGTCACGTCTGCTTCCAGAAAAAAAGCTACTGACAAAAACTGTATCTCGGGTAACTCCTGTAACTGCTCACGTTCAGTCCCTGATGTTATGGATGGGGATGAAAGTCATAAGAGCAAGATGAAACGACTAAGGACTCGCAAAGAAAGAAACCAAGTCAGGGGCAGCTGGGCAGAAGCATCAAATAGGAAATCACATCATCCCCAGCACCACCAAAATCCCATGTCTAGCAAAGATAAGCAACAATCCCATAGCAGCAGCAAGACTATCTCTCATTGTCCTCAGAGAAAAGAGGCAAGATTTGCACGCCTCTTTCCTTCTGCACAAGAGCCCAGTGTTATCACGACCAACCGACTTATAGGGCATCAGGGCCTGTTCAACCATGAGGTGAAGTCTATTAACATCGAGCGCTTGTTGAGTGAGCACAGGAAGCAGGGAAGGCAAAGGCAGCCAGGCCTACAGGAAAATAACCTGGATGCTATTCATCCGGTGCCAAATTCCCCCCCGTCGTCTCATTGCTCTAGCAGTGAAGCTAATTTCGCCAACTCCAGTGAAGGTGTGTTAATTGCAAGGGATTCAGATGTGGCTCTTCATCAGGAGAAAACCAGTGTGGACTGTGAGTCCAATACATATAGGTCAGATATCACACCAGGACAGAGGCCACAAATGCCTGGTATTTCAGCTGAAAATGAAAACCAACAACCCACAAACAGCCAATGCTATTCATTAAAACGTAAAAGTAAGAAGACCAAAGCTGCCATGTCCATTATGGAGAGAGAGACTTCCCCTACAGGGGGCAAAGAAAATGTGAGGCCTGAACTTGAGAAGGTAAACACACAGGTGAATGCCACCACTCCAAAGAACCAAACGCTGGCTTGGAAGCACAGACCCAACTCCCCATACCAGCTCTGGCACAACTCTATCAGTGCGGTAGCTGGACGTTTGTGTCATTCACTAAAGCTACAACTGCTAAGAAGAAGAGACGTGCTAGCAGAAAGCAGAGAACTGCTGTTGCTCACCATTCAGGAGAGGCATGGCCCCTGTTCCAGGAAAATCTGCTTGGGGTACAGCGACGGCTCAGTTTTGGTAACCATACTGTCCAGGGGCCGGATGCGGTACCACCCACTATAAAATCAGGTAGGGTTTGTCATACACCTAAAGCCATGCTATACATGGACTTAGGAGTTTTTATATATTAACATGCAAATATTGTGTTAACTCATTCCAATAAGGAAATTATATGTATGCTGTAATGTGATGAATGAGTTCCTATGGTGTTGATTGTCCTTATTACCCAATCACTTCATGAGATGTGTCAATACAGCGCAAGTATCTTTATTGTATATTATTTATACTAAATAACCATACGTTTGTGCCATTCTGCATATTAATGTATTAGCCTTTAACTCTACAACTGACAACCTTGTTCTATCAGATGCATCCTTTACTGCCATCCAAGGAAAGACATTTGATCAGTCATGTTTTGAGACCCATAAAAAGGCCTGCGGCAAAAGCAGCAGGAAGCAGAACCATACCAACTGGAAATCCCCACAACAGACAAACCAGGTAAGGCTTGGCCCCTTACAGGATTAAATCACTGCAGTGTTAATCCACTGTTGTGATTCCAGTTAAAGAATACAGCAGGTGTCATTCTTTGTTTCTATTATTGCTGACATCCCCAATGAAATTACCAAGTGTGATGTCTCGTAAAACAGCAGATCAGATGCTTGCCATACCTTCTGTGCCATGGGTTTTCATTGCTGTCCCACATAAAAAAAATAAGTCACAGATAATTCCTACCTGTAGCTCTGGTACTCTGGAACCTATAATATGCTGGGATATTTGACCTCTTGGGTAAGTGACTTTACCGAAGATAGGATTGTGAGGAACGAGTACACCCTAGGGGTTGGTTTGAGGTGAGCTGGTCGCAGCAACATGATGGCTCTGGGACTTTTGTTTTTTCGTTTAGTTCGTTTTTTGGGGGTGGAGCATTTAAAGCACCCGTCATTCATAAGAAATAATGTTTTAAATTTTTTAATTTGTTCCTTTATCAAGCAATAAGCAAAAATATATAGAATTGCTCACCCTTTAACCTCTTTTGTCTGATGCTCCCCCATGGATTCCCGTCCCTAATACAATACAATATATTTGCTGTTTTGATTTTGTTTTTCTCTTGTGTTGCTTGGGAAGGATGTGGAATGGAAGAGCAGTCCTAGAGTGGATAGAGTGGAAGTCAGGGATGTTTTGGATGAGTTGCTGAAGCCTAGTTCCTGCTCTTGGTTCGGCATGGGTTTGGGACCTTCTGCATCATTACCACCCCGCCACTACTTATCTTACCCTCCCGTGTCACAATGGGCGGAGGTGGACCCACCCATGCCTCATGCCTGGGACAAGAGATTGAATAGCGCAAGAATCAGAGATTCTGCGTTTATGGGCCGTGATGAAGGCTACTCGGTGAACCAGGCTACAGCGGTGCGACTGGAAAGCAGTGGACCGCCAGAGGCCAACAGAGATTCCGGCAGGCACCCCTTCCTTCGTTACCTTCCAGGGCAGCCATGTGGACATCTTGCTGACCTCTGGCACCACCCTGGGGAGCGCCCTGCAGCTGAAATTGGCCTGTGCTCTCTTGCCACTTCCTCGTCTGCATGGTATTCCCAGAAGGAGGATTATCGGCACCCTTTCTACCATTTAAATCGTCGTCCGACCAAGCCTTTTCCCAAGCCCTACCATGCTGACATGATGCATTACCCACCGTCTGACCTGCTTGACAGAGGACCGTCCCCTCCCCCGACCTCTTTCAACAGCCCTGAGCGATGGTGCTTCCCTCCAATGATGTTATATTGATAATATTATAATATACCTCAAGGCATGAAGACATGTTTTGGCACACTACAAGGTGTATGTGTGAGTTGTATTCAAGAAATAAGCATTGGAATGTGATCACTGCAACATGTCTGCAGTTTTCTTGTGTACATGAAAAGTATTAAATGTGGTAGTTGACTGTTTATCTAAAAACCTGTTGTACCTCTTCTGTACCATTCCCAAAGGAAAAAGAAAAACACGATTATGTATAGTTTTCATTATAATACATTATAAGACACATTTGGATACAATGTGGAGACCTAATTTTAATGTTAACGACTTAAATTGAGAGTAATAAATGTTAACGCCTTAAAGAACACACAGGGTTGTTGTTTCACATTACTTTAATGGCCTATACAGTTGATTAACAGTTTTACAACATGCCTTTTGTTAGGTACAATACAAGTAATTGCGAAAAACATGCACACCAGAACAAAATATCTCAAATTGTATACAAACTAATGGCAATAAATGCAACAAAAAAAATGTAACGATGTAATTTAAAATATAATTGAACAATTGCAGGTAATTAAAAATTATGGCAAGTAATAGATTTCATCAGCGGTATAATTTACAGAATAGGCAGTTTGATCGCCTTCTTCCGTCTCAGAGCTTTGGTTTTCACCTGCTTCCTCGTCCTCCATTCTACTACCTGTCCTCAGCGCCCTCCTGAGCTGGTTCCAGAAGAGTAGTTGGGCCTGGGCCGGGTCGGTACAATCTGAGCCGGGCCATTGCAAATATGTCTTCCTCAACATGACCTTCCTCATGCGGTGGTATGAGGACAGCTCGCTCTCAGGGATATGCTCCAGGAACACGAGCAGCAGAACATCCCGGTGCTCGTCTAAGAGCCGGTAGCTGGCCAGCTGGATCTCCAGTGAACACCATTCACTCTGCAGGAAGTTCCGGCTCACAACGCAAACCGTCTTGCGGCTGCCGTACACAGCGGACACAATGTTGTCCACTATGTTGCGTCCCGGTTCAAAGTCCCTGTGATGCAGGCAAAGTTTGAACGAAGAGCCATTTCCCTCCAAGTTTGGGAGCAACTGTTCCAGGACCCAGTGTTCATCATAAAAATTATAGGAGATGAATGCATCGTATTCACAGTTTTCCTCATCTTCCCTCAGTTTGCGCCATTGTTCGCTAAACCAAGCACGGAACACATAATAGCCATACTTAATTTTCCAATATAGCTTCACATAAAGTAGAGGGACTACACTAAACACAAACATCACAGCAGCAGTAGTGAAAAATAGGTACTTTTCAATGTCTATGTAACAAACCTTTGTGTCAAAATGTATGAACAGGTCATTTTTGCTATCCTGGCATGACAGACTCTGCAGATATATCATTTGAACGTTGTGTTGATTCAGTGTCCAGTTTTGCAGCTGTTCGTTTTGGCATGAACAGCTTAGAGGAATATGTGTTATGTCAAGGTATTGGAGACTAGGGAGGGCGTCTAAAACATCCACATCAATGACCTGCATCACATTCTTATTGAGTTGTAGGATTTGTAGCTGGGTAAGATTTCCAAAAACATCCTTTGACAAATTTGGAATGCCCATGTTTTCCACACTCAACATTGTCAAATTCCTCAAATTTTTAAAGAGCCCTGGCTCAAGTTGTACCACACCATTGCCCGAGTTATCTAGTGTGAGGAAATTTAGGCCTGTCAAATCATCAAAGACATCAGAAGCAAGGTGAGCTATGCGGTTGTTGGAAAGGTACAGAGATCTCAGAGAGTGAAGACCACGGAAAAGGCCATGAGGTAGCCAGCTAATTCCGTAGGGCCGCTGTCCATCTAAATTTAGATAACTGAGGGTGCTGAGATTCACAAAAGGAGAATTGGTGGTTTCAGATAGGAAACTAATCTTGTTCTTCTGTAGATTCAACACCTGCAAGGTGTTTTGGAATCCAGTGAACTGGCCACTCTCTATTATTTTAAGGTTGTTTCCATCCAAGTACAGATTTGTTAAACTTTTCAATCCATCAAGGCCCCCTTCTTCAAAATGAGTGATTTTATTCCAACCTAGGTCCAATGTAGTCAGCTGAACGAGTTGCAGGAATGTTCTCTTAAAAATCACAGCGATACGGTTGTTGCGTAGATTCAGGATTTTCAGGCTAGATAGATCCTGAAAAGTGCCCTCATACAAATCAGTTAAGATGTTGTTGTCCAGACGGAGAGTCTTAAGTTGGGTAAGCCCTCTGAGAGCATCATGGTGAAAAAAAGCAATGGTGTTTATGTTAAGGTTTAGCATTGTGACATTCGGTGTGTGAGCGAAGGCGTACTTTTCGACTGTAAGGATGCGATTGTAACGAAAATTCAACATTGTGATGGGAAGCTTATTTGTATCGTTGCAGGACAAGAGAGTGCTGATGTGGTTGTGCTCTACGTTGAACGTTTGTATGTGTTTCTGTCTTTTAAGAAAGTCGAGACATTGTACCCTTCTCAGATTGTTTAAGGAGACATCCAATGTATTTGAGATTTGAGGGCAATTGGATAATGTATGGGTAAGTAACTCAGAAATACTATTATTTACCAGGGTCATTTTGCTGATGTGTACTGCCCTTTCACTTAAAAGCTTGCATAGGTTATCGATCAGATTTGTGTTGGTTAAGCCCAAGCCAGAGAAGTCCACATACCTAGCATTAACATTGGTCACATTCAAAAACTCTAATATCTTTACTTTTGTTGAACGCATCCGTAAATAGCGTATCTGTGTTAGGTTTACTCCTTTGAAAGTATTAGTCGAGAGTTCAAAGTTGTGTGATAAATCTAGACGAGTGATGTGCATGAGAAATGAACCCGTACAAGCTAACACTGACAACATATTTCCACATACATACAATGTAGTGAGGCTCTTAGGCAATACAATGTTTAAATTATTGAGGGATGTCAATTTGTTAAAGCAAAGATCTAGATGTGTCAGATTATTTAGGGCTGAAATGGATTGCGCAATGACGGAGAAATTGTCCAGATGGTTTTTACGTAAGATCAAGGTGTTCAGATGAGGAGTGTTGAGGAAGAGACTCTCTGGGAGATCACTCAATGAGTTATTTTCCAGTGACAGAGAAGTGAGGTTGTCAAGGTCATGAAAAACTGAGCTCTTGAGTTTTGATATGAGGTTGAAAGACAAATTGAGAGTCTTGAGGCGGTGCAGGTTCTGGAAAGCCAGCCCGTCAATTAACTGTAAGTGGTTATGGCCCATGTTAAGATTTTCCAGTTTAAAAAAACGTTGAAAGCTCCCTGTGGGTATGTGAGAGACATGACTATACAAGATGGTGATGTTAAAGGCAGACGCTGGCAGGTCAACCACAATTCTAGATATGTTCATTTTGCGATGATTGAAGCAATTAAATGTTTGATTATTTGAGTTTTTAGCTGCAATGCAATTTTGAAAGCTGTACTGATAAGAGAAGTTAACCAAAAGCCCAAATGTTAATATCAATGGTTGGCGTGTTGAAATAGCCATTTTGATCAATATTGAGTTCAGGAGAAGCTGCTAGGCTATTTCCTGTGTATGTTTTTCAATCTGGATAGCTGTTCCTTTCAACGGCATACAATTCTTCTCAGTGTTGTATTGGATGAGATCAGTTTTGGTCCTGGAACCTAATGAAGAAAAAAATTATATATTTATATGTGTAGTATGATGATTCGGTATTCATATTTTAATACATTGCAAAATGCATTAAGGGACTATGTGTAAGAATAAATAAAAAAACTTGTCATTTCTGACCCCTTTGGCCGGTAAGTTAACTGCAGCCTGCTCCAGTTCACACATTGAGAGCACCGGAGTGCAACACCATGGGTTTAGACAATAACAACCAAAAACTAATGTTGGTTATAATCATGAATAAACGTTATTTAGAATCAGACATAAGTGGATATAATGTACATAAATTAACATGTTAAAAAGTCCTGAAAGAAGAGACGTTTTTGCAATTATACGCCCTGCACGTTACTACCTTCCTTTTCCCCAGCAAAACCGGCCAGGTTTGAATGTAATACAAATCAGCTCACAAGCAGCTTTTTAAGTTAAATTACAACATGGTATTGGCCATTTAAAGTAATTTATGCATTTAAAAGTCCTATTTTCCCATTTAAGGATGTTTTTGCTCCAACAACTATGTTTTATACTATGCTCAAAAATATACTGTTAAGATATTGATTTTAAGCAATGCAATTGCGAATGAGAGTAATTTCCTATATACAATGAATACTTGCATGTGGATGTCTTCAATATATGTGTGAGTGCTTCCATGAAGTTCTACACTTGGCCTCATTAGACTGATTCACTTCCTTGTTTGGGATTAACTTCACTTCCCCTTTCTTTCACTACACCTTTGGCACATGGGATGCTCTGGGACACCGCCCTGCCACTCCTCAAGTCAGTCAGAAACTCTCGGCTATTACTAGGTATGGAGGGTTATCGGAGATTGAAGCACAGGGGCTTTTTCCATATGCTATCATGCTCATCATGATATATATATCAGGATTCTCTGATCGATCATGTTATATGCGAAGCTGGTTGATTTTTGAAATCAAGGTTCTGTTATTAATCATTTATTTTATGAAGATTGTGATTATGTGTTTAATGCGCTAGAAGCAATAAAACACAGTGCTGACCATTAATTGATATTCCCTCAATCTCCTAAACATTAATCTGCATTACAATTTTCAATATATTCAAATAAGAAGGCACATCAAATGCTAATTTCTACAATACAAGGGCATTATATCACAAGTAATGTCTAATCCATAAAACACATAGCAAAGCACAAACACAAGGTTAGCATGGTCCTCTTACCTGCACAAGTTCTCCAATATTTTGTGCACCTTGCATTGCTTGACTCTCACTAGGGTGTAGAGCATTAGGAGAGGAAGGAGGAGTGAGGAGTGAGGAGTCATGTGAAGCAGTTCCTGCATGCCTTATTAGACCAGCAGTAATGACACAATATGACACACTTATCACACAGCTGATTTAGTCACATAATGTGATGTTATGGGCGTATGTAGTTTCCATTTTTCTGTTCTGACAAAAAAAGCTTCTCATCTGAATAAATTATCCAACAGTTCAAAATAAATAAACATTTAGCTTTTTTTAATATCAAATAACATTAAAGATATTATAACACAATTAACATTCTCTATAGAAGTTTTATTTATTTCCCCAAAAAGAATTAATCACAAAAAGAACATTGATTATTACCATTACATGAATGGATTTGTTTACTTTTGGGAAAACAGAAATGCTGTCTGGACCAAGAGAACACGCCTATTCAACTATTTCTGCTCTGTTACTAACAAGAATAGCACAGTAACTTTTAATCCTTTGTGTTGAATCATCCTCTCATCTTCTGCTCCCGTGCCATCTGACACAGTCCACAGAGGGGCAGGCACGCCATCACCACCCAGTCATCACACACTGAGCCCTGTGGAGAGACGAATGGCAAACACCAACTTAACGTCCGTCACCTTCAGACACTATCTAGAGAGCAGAGAGCCTTCAAAAAAAAAGTATCACGGAGGAAAAGGGCTTATTAAAGTGTGTAGGTGTGGGCTGTTCCCAGCCAAAAGGTACTATGTTTAATCGCCAATGTCTGCAGCCTACCTGCAGACCTCCTTGAGCCAGATGCCTAACCCTGCCCCTTAATGGCATGTATCTGAATTCACTGGATGTGTCAAAAAGTATCTCATCCCAGATGGGAAATGAGGGTGTCACAGCCAAAATTACAGGACCGTAACAATTACAAATATATATATATTTAAAAAAAGGTATATCACAATGGATGACCACACACACAAACTAAAGCCAAACCACCAAGGTGTGTTTCCATTCCACTACGCTCCCGGTATACCCAGAGCTTTTTGTGTTTGTGTGTTGGGACCAAGTGCTTACTTTGATGCGGTACCGGCCACGCATGCTGGTCCTCAGTGCGATCATGGCTCCAGGGAGAAAGGGCACGCAGCAGCTGTCCCCATTGTCCTGCGCCACTTTACAGGCCAGGATGCAAGGCACGAAGGTGGCGCAAAGACCTGTTCGGGAGAGAGGGGCCACACACACGCACACACACACGCACACACGCACACACCTCACTGTTGATGGTCGGCACTTCACTTGGATATGTTTCAATTGCTTAAACTCACAGACACACACAGCACATACAAAAAAAAAACATATTCCACAGTCTTCTTCCCAGCAGTCACAGGCATTACAGCGTCAACACACATATTTGTTTTTGCATTTGAGTTCCACATGAACTGTGTTAAGCTAGGCTCTCCTTCCACAGGACTTTGGGTTCCCCCACACACACATTTCTTTTTTTTCTTCTTTTTCTTACATACATATTCCACAGTCTTCACAGCAGTCACAGGCATTGGAGCTCCAGTCTGAGGAGTTTGAAGTCACAGAGTAGCTGGTGACAGAGATCTGGGGCTGGGAGCTGATCACGTTGGACTGGAAGGCCATACCTGGGGACAGGAGAGGACAAGACCAAGTAGAACATCAGACAAAAAAACAGGGACCATGTTGGTGAACGCTTCAACTGTAAAGCAATGTCTCGACTTTCTGCCTTACCTGCTCGCTTGGAACGTATCCTGGAACGTGAAACGACACGATACGTATCTCTTCAAACTTAAAGTGTGACATCACAGTTTCACTTGAACCTGGGGTTTTATACGGATAGAGTTAGCACCGAAAAAAGATAAGAAAATCTCCCTGCCCATTTTAGGTCTGTATGACCTTTGTTGAGATGAAAAAAAAACTAAACAAAGAATGTTTGGCTTTGGGGCGTAGAGAACTTCAGGGCTTCCAAAAGGGTACACACCTACCTATGACATGGTCTGTTATCAGTGGAATTGCTTGACTAAGTGGCTGTAGTGTGTTCCTGCAACTTATAAAATAGCCATTTTCAGGCAGGTGTGTGTGTGTATGTGTGTGTATGTGTGTGTGGTGTGTGAGTTTGTGTGTGTGTGTGTTAGTATGTGTGTGTGTGTGTGTGTGTGTGTGTGTGTGTGTGTGTGTGTGTGTGTGTGTGTGTGTGTGTGTGAGTATATGCGTGTGTGTGTGTGTGTGTGTGTGTGTGTGTGTGTGTGTGTGTGTGTGTGTGTGTGTGGTGTGTGGTGTGTGGGTGAATACACTTAGAATGGATTGAATAATAAGAATGAGAGATGCACAGGCACTTTCAATCACTTTGACAGCTGTGTTGTGACAAGCCCTATGTGTATGTATTTTATATTCGTGTACTCAGGCCTGTTTTTGTAGGCCCATTCAAACCGTAATGAGCTTTGTGGAAACAGGGCTTGGTCAGTTTTACTAGAATAGGAAACATGGGTGTGGAGATTTCTTGGTTTTACAATCCTGAAAGGCTAATGTGCATGGCTATTTGAGGAAATGAAATGATTATAAAGTCACTTCTAACCACTATAACGAATGTTTGTAACCAGAAGTTTCCCATCTGTGAAATTAGTCAGAAAAAAGAAAATAAATGTAAAGCTTTCTCAACAAAGACAGTGGTTACGTTCCAAATATCATACTTTTTATTTTTTACTGGTAGTACGTACTGTGGCTACCCTTAAAAAGTACGTACTGTTGCACACAGTAGGCATACAATTGGGACATACTACAGGTGATTTCACTGAATAGCACACCTGTAGTGCCACCCATCGACATTCGCGGGCTCAGTCGATGTGACGTCTCTTTTGCAACGCAGAGGATTGTGGGGCAGAATAGCCAAAAAACCATGCCGCTTACTGCGAAATGCGACAGGATGGCGTACAACATCCTGGTATTTTTTTGCATACTGCATTATCCATACTATGTATTGGGACTTCCTCAAAAAAAATCGGGCATACTAAATAGTATGGTAGTATGGTTATTGGAACGAAGGGCTAGTTACCAGAATTCACCCCGAAAAAGCAGAAACGAGCCTCTGTGTGCGGTTGGTGATATTTTGTGAAGGTTAAAAGGGGTGGTGCTTGTCATCGGATTGGTAAGGGTTTGTGCAAATCATTTTTGAAGGTTTTATTTTCACTAAGGTTGGACAGGAATAAGAATACGAGTGTGTGTCGAGTCTGATTGGACTCTGGGACTGGGTACGGCTGCACACCTGTTGCACATTGAGCAATCAGTGTGCACAGGTTAAACCAGCCTTCTCCACACACACTCAGGGAGAGCTCTCCTGCATGGCAGTGGAGCGCCATTGTCATGTTCATTTGCGGCAACTTTTACAATAAACCGGATTTCTAACACCACCCTGCGTCTTTGAGCCCATTAAAAGTCACCTAGGTGGAGTGTACCAGCCACCTAGGTGGCGTGAAGCAAGGGACCTTGTTACAACAAGATAAATAGTATATATATATATATATATATATATATATATATATATATACTGCTCAAAAAAATAAAGGGAACACTTGGAGTTACATTGTGTTGTTTAAGTGTTCCCTTTATGTTTTTGAGCAGTATATATATAAGTGTGTGTGTGTGTGTGTGTGTGTGTGTGTGTGTGTGTGTGTGTGTGTGTGTGTGTGTGTGTGTGTGTGTGTGTGTGTGTGTGTGTGTGTGTGTGTGTGTGTGTGTGTGTGTGTGTGACATCGAGGCTAGGAATGATGCTGATTTGATTAGGATTAGTAGGATTAGCACATGGGCTTTTGAAAATACGGAAAATGACATTCTATATTAGATATTGTAAACTTCGTTTATTTACATATATATATATATATATATATATATATATATATATTGATTTATGGAACATGATTGTTATATTAGCAAAAATATGTAATAGCATACAATTGTATACTTCCATGATGCACCGCTTCTCTTACATTCCAATCGAAGGCTCTGGCAAACCGTGCATTTATCGTCCTGCAAGTAAAAATACACCGTAGCTATTCAACATTGTTAGAATGGAAACAGGGGTGGGTCCGTCTGACCCTTCTCTCACTCACTCACTTACTTACTTACTTACTTAATTTAAAGTACCCCTATTTTACCACCAGGTTTATAGGCTTAGCAGGCTAATAATGGCTTAGCCATTATAAGCCATTTCACAATCTACCCTCTAGTGACATCACACGTGGGCAGGGCTGACTGGGACAAAACATCGGCCCTCACATTTTAGCCTAGACCAGCCACCCCGATCTTTCACACGCGGTCACATGTTTTTTGTGCACTCACAAAGCAAGCCCTGCTTGGAGGACCCTGTCTGCAGGCACCAGAAGCGCACTGTAACGTTCTTCAGCACCCGTGGCCCACTTTGCTGAAGGTCCTGCAGCAAACATGTCAGTTTGGTAAATTTGACAGCATCTATCTGTAGGGCGTGTTTTTTTTTTTTTTTTTTTTTGGCCAGCCATGATCTACGCCTCGCTCACGTTTGGTCTTATCCAGGGCTGCCAGAAAACCTTAGCGTGAGATCAGAGAGAAGTTGGGGCGCACGTGGCAGTTGGGGCAGTTTGGGGTTGATAACGCACGCTAAAGGCATTTATAAACGCCACTGTCAACTTGCCATATCTTATGACAATGAAAGGCAATTGATGTGGTCTGCATTATTTAGCTTATGTCCAAAATTACTGTGGGCCGATCAGATAACTAGGAGGGCTAAAGGTGCGTTCACACCAAAAGCGAAGGCGCGGCGCGAATACATACAAAGTCAATGCAAAGACGCGAATAGATGCTAATCCAAGCTGGCGGCGCGGATGTCATGAATGGCGCGGCACGAACGACCTGGTTCACGCAGATTCCGCGTGATTCTACTCGCGAACGTTCGCTCGAGTTGAAATATTTGGATTTTGCTGGGAATTTCGCTTGACGCTTTGTCATCCTATCAGCGTTCACTTCAGATTAAACCTCAAAATGGAGGATAAAATAATAGTGGCCGTTTGCGGACTCCCAGAGCTCTATAACACAACTGCCAAAAGTTACAAAGACCGTAACATAAAGGCGCCTCCCGATGATGTTATGAACCCAAACACTACGGCGTTGGGTTCTCCGACGTCTCTGGTTCTTCCACACCAAGCAAAGACTCGCAATGGTGGTTATCTCGGCATTGGTTGAGAATAAATTGGCGGAAAGAAACGTTGGCGTTCACAAGAGCCCCCTCCTTCGGTTTCTCGCGCGAGTGTTTTGAAGTTCGCGCGAATCACTCGCCCGAGTAAAGTTTGTCTACTAGCGCGAACACGCGGGTAGGATATTCGCTTCGCTTTTGGTGTGAACGCACAGTAAGAGTGCGTTCACACCAAAAGCGAAGCGAATATTCTACTCGCGTTTAGGTTGCTCGCGCGAACCGCAAACCTTTCTCGTGTGAATGATTCAGTATCAAGCAAAATTTGCGCAAAAGTTCACATATTTGAACTCGAGCGAACACGCGTATGATGTGAATTTGCGTCGTTCGCGCGAGTAGAATCATGCGAAATTCGCATGAACCGAGTCGTTCGCGCCCACGCCATTCAAGCCATTTGCACAAATTTTGCATCTATTGTCGATTGGCATCTTTGCAATGACTTTGTATGTATTCGCGCCACGCCAGAAATTCACTTAGCTTTTGGTGTGAATGCACCTTTAAACTCGGCCACGGGCCGAGCTCAGTGCACTCTGCTATCTGTGTACAGCCGCAGTAAGATTCCAAAGCCTTCTTCACGTTACTAACCGAGCCTGGGGCCACGCATCGTATGATTATATACGAGGTTATATTGTATAAAAAAACTAAACATATATGACATTATCGACCGGCCGGTTCGACCTGTAATGGTGTTTAGGGCTGTCAGACGACAAAATGTAAAAAATGTATGAAATACTTGTCATCGCCCCAAAAGCATGTCGGCCCACCGGGAAAGTTCCTGGCATGCCCGATGGCCAGTCCAGGCCTGCACGTGGGAGTGTTCAGCCAGATGTATGATGGTTAGATCAACCAAGCAGTTGGTACAGTCCACTGCATAGACTACTAGCTTGATCTATCCATCATACATTTGGGTAGGCACTCCCATATGTAATGTCATTAAGGGATAGATTGTGAAATGGCTTGTATTGGCTAATCAACACCACCCATTGTAGTAAAATAGGCGAACTTTAAGACATTGTTTTTATGATTTTGTGACTCACTTTTACAATGAATTGCTTAATGAAACATAACTTAAGTATTAAGTAAGTATTTCAAGTCACCTAATCGGGTCCTTTTCCCACTTACCAACTTGAATAGCCATGAAAAACAGAGCAGTCATTAAAAACCAAGCAGAACTGGCATATTCTTCTGTTACTCTGAAATAATTTTCCAATTAGGACCTCCGTACATCAATTATGGCATGAAGAACTTTTGTGTAATGTGTAAAGTCTGGTGAGCCTGCATACACTATCAACTTTAAATGTTTTTTTTTAAGTGGACATGTGCTGTGTGTAAGATATACCATATCACTGTCTGCAGTTTTCATCTCACTATTTCTTTCCGTCAGTCACCATCGCTGGCTATCTATCTATAACAAGCTATACATATCTGTTTAAAATACTAGTAGATTCAGTTCCTGAAAGTTAACTTCTGCTTTCTGATCCACAAATCTGCTACGTGTTGGAAAAGAACGGGAACAGAGAGCAGGGGATCCACTGAGAGTAAGGTGGTAAATCGTGTTGTTTGTTTGGTGTTTTAAGGTGTTCTGCTACCACATTGATTACGTCAGCATGAATAGCTCACAGGTAAACACAGATAATTATTGGGTGAGTACGTTTTCTTCATATACCAGCTGACATCCGTTTTTGTATTTTTTTAATCACTGAAATATGAATGTGCACATAAATCTTGGAGATTTGCAGATGTTCCTTTTCCATTTTTGCATGGGGACTTTGCGCTCTTATAAATTGCTGTCTGTCAAACCCATCAAAATCAAGTGAAAAGTTTCTTATCCTCCCCCCTTTTAGGATTTAGATTATTCAGACTACAGCACGCATTCTCCGGACACAGCAGCAGCTCCTTGCATCCCGGATGATGTTTACAGCTTCGGCCGGAGCTATTACCCTGTGGTTTACAGCCTGGTGTTCGTCCTGGCCATAGTGGGCAACATTCTGGTGCTGTGCGTGGTTGCCCGCTACCGGGGGTCTGTGAGCGGTCGAACCTGCGCCCTCTCTATCACCGACATCTTCCTCCTCCACCTGGCCGTGGCCGACCTCCTGCTGGCGCTCTCGCTGCCACTGTTTGCCGTCCAGTGGGCCGACAAGTGGATCTTCGGGCTGGTGGTCTGCAAGATCTCGGGGGGCCTGTTCTCCCTGAACCGCTACAGTGGCATCCTATTCCTGGCCTGCATCAGCTTTGACCGCTACCTGGCCATCGTGCACGCCGTTCGTAGCGGCTGGAAGCGCCCGGTCTGGCATGCTCATGTGGCTTGCGCACTCATCTGGGGGATCTGCCTGGGCCTCAGCACGGTGGACGTGACCTTCAAGCAGCTGTCGGAGGTGGGCGCCCTGGGCCAGCAGGGCCAGCTCATGTGTCAGACCTGGTACACCAAGAACACCATGCAGTGGCAGGTGGGGCTGCAGCTGATCAGCATGGTGCTGGGCTTCGTCCTTCCGCTGCTCGTCATGCTCTACTGCTACGTGCGCATCTTCCGCTCGCTGTGCAACGCCCCGCGCCGGCAGAAGCGCAAGTCCCTGCGCCTCATCGTGTCCCTGGTGTCGGTGTTCATGCTGTGCTGGGCCCCCTATAACTTCTTCCAGCTAGCGGACAGCATGGAGAAGCTGGGCATGATCAGCGGCGGCTGCCAATTTGGCCGGGCAGTTGACATCGGCATCATGGTCACTGAGAGTATGGGGCTCTCTCACTGTGCCCTCAACCCCTTGCTGTACGGTTTCGTTGGTGTGAAGTTCAGACGGGAGCTGGCCAAGATGGTGAAGGAGCTGCTGGGCCCCAGGGGCTGGACGGGCAGGCAGGAGTGGGGCGTGAGGAAGACCAGGAGGACCACCGGGTCCTTCAGCTCTGCTGAGAGCGAGAACACCTCATACTCTGTCATGGTGTGAACTCTCCGGTACGCCAGGAGGTCGCGGTGTGTGTGTATGTGTGTTCGTGTGCGTGTGTGCATGTGTGCGTGTGTATATCTGTATGTGTGTGTGTGCATACTGTGTATTCACATTTGAATGCGATAACATTTTAGCTTTTCTTTTACAAAATATTGCCTACATCTGTGTAAAATAAAATATTGTTGGTTGTAATATTCCTGTGTTTTACTGAATCTGTTCATTTCAGTTAATTTCTATACTACCCACATGTAACTTGATGTCGTGTGATAAATAACCTACAGGTTTATGTGGTCGGTAAAACAGAAATTTCCTCATCTCAGTAGTTGTTTTTCACTTTTTACATTGCAACACACCTTGTGAAACAGCTTGTTCAGCGATTCAAAATGGAACTGTGGTTAGAGAAGTCTGATCCATGGTTTCCTCAACTTCCCCTATGGACCCCCAGAATGTAACACTATTTGAGCCAACCCATCCATAAAACATAGACTATGGCAACATGTCCCAAACAAACGAGACTTCCATTGTTCATACAAACACGTCAGTTATTATAAACCAAACTAAATAGCATGATGTTAATAGGTAAACACAAGCTTTTGTCTTGTATTATTAATTATGTAATATGATGATTTTCTATATTTTGTCAATACCAAGTGGCAACCAACCCCCTGGTGCCCATTTGATAGAACAAAAACACATAAATGCCCCTATGATTGAGAAAGCGTTGTAGGGTTCCCTTTTCAAACAGTGTATATAAACAGTTACAATTACTTTCACAGACATGTGGCATATGGAGAAGTTTTACATTTTCAACATGGCTGTGATCACAATAATAACGGTGTTGTATGACATTGTTATATACCATAAAATAAGCATATTCTAATTTAAAGCCCCAATATGTAATTTTCTACCGCTAGGTTGCGGTTTACCTGCTAAGTTTAGATGAGTCCATACAACATCTGTAGATAACGTTGTATGGAGAATTACATCGTGGGGTAGCCCAGCGCTGTTATCCGTAGTCAGAACAATCATACTAGAAATAACATGTTGAACGTTGTTATAATGTTACATCGTAGCACATCGTAGTAGGCTAGATCGATATAGAAATGGCACATCGCTAAATAAGGTATGTAGACTTCTGTAACAGTAATTACTGTGTTGGAAAGCTACGTGTGAAATGACGCACAGCTGGTGCAACAGGCTGACTTGCTAATTATGTATAACATCACCGCGGTGAAGTTAGTTTTAAGTTGGATATTCAACGGATATTTGACGGACATCCAGTCCGGATCCAGCGGCTTCTTCTACCTCAGTTTCCCCGAGTGTTAGCAGTAGAGGACGGTTAGCTCACCTCCGAGCGCTCGCTCGGTTTCACGTAGGGACCGTCAATAAGTTACAGTTTGAGTGACACAAAATCGTTGTTATTTACATTATCTTCGAAGTGACATAATCATATTAGAGATAATTATGATAAACAATTTAACTAAAGTTGTCTCATGTAGCACACCTATTTGATTAATATTTGATTATTTTAATGTGTCCTTAATATATTTTAGATACATATTTGACTGCAAAATAGCTCCCATGTCATGTGACCCAGTAACTCAATCAATAACACATGGATAACAACAACACTGTCAAATAGGACATACCTCGTTTCATTAGGTATTCACAGTGTATCTGTGGATACCTATTGTTATTGCCCCGGTTGTGTATTATTGCCCCTATTGATGAACTTTTCTGAAACTTGGTGTATATGCCCTATTTCACATGCTGAAAGTTTTATCGTCTTGGTACCATAAAATCCGTCATGATAGATTTAGCTGTACAGTGAAAATTTCATGAAACATCCAACAATCAACTCACAAATAACCAGAGCTTCCCAAGAAAAACGGATTGCAGATTCATGATCTGTGGGCCTATTTGTGCTTAAATTGTTCATGAGGTTTTGATTAAATAGAAAATGGCCGAGTTATGGCAAATTCACGGCAAATTCACAATATGTGAATATGAAACTTGGCAGGCATATATAGGACACCTCCCTTAACATCTGGTAGAAAATAGGTGTGGATATCTCATTCCATGACCTCACAGTATCAATTAACGTGATTGCTGTTAAGCATAATGCACCAATTTGCCAGCAGGTGGCGGGATATCACAGAGGACACCTCCCTTAACGTGTGATACAATTTTGGTGTCTATATCTCATTCCATGACGTCACAGTGTTAATAAATGTGATTTTTCTTAACTTTATTGCACCAATTTGCCAGCAGATGAGAGTATTTGACACATAAAGGGCATCTACTATGAAACCACCTTGTCTGTTTGTTTGTGTGTGTGTGTCTGTGTGCCTTTGTGTGTGTGTCTCTATGTCTTTGCTTATTTAGATGTGTTTACTTCCAGTAAACCACTTTACAAGTCATACATCTGCCACTATCGAAAACATAGTTAGATTTTAACAAATGCATTACCATGTTCACAAAGCGTAATGGATGCAGCTCCTGCCTCTTAAACGTAGGTTCGCCAGTACAAATCTGACCATGACCACATTTTTTTTTCAATGGTCCGTTTTGAAGGTGTCGTAGCAAATTATACCACTCGTGGCTGGGCTGATGTAAAAGGCTAAGACAAATGGATATCCGTAGTTGGTTTATTTCATATGCTGCAGCATACAAAAGACGCAGTTTCAAAGGCAACTCCACACTGGGCAGAGTTCTCGAGAAAAGGCGCGCCGAGCAAAGGAGGGAACCCCTTTTTGTAGAGTGGAGTAAACAACGTAAAGATAACACTAGATGACGCCATCATCCTTAACTGGTTCAATACATAGCCAGACCCCTGGTCGTAGCTCAGCATATATGGCGCCACCTATTATTTATGGCGGGTAGAACGTACGGTCAGGGCCACGCATGTTTTAACGAGACACAATGTTTAGGAAGAGGAGCTTGCCCAGGACATTCTCCCATGAGAACGTAAATCATGTCTAGGGAGAGGAAAACATGCAACTGTGGGGAGTTAGATAGTTAAAAAGATATATAGGCTACTATGGTGTGCACATAACAACTTGAGCGCTTACACCAACTAGTTTAAGCAAGCTAACTTTGGAATAAGGCCTGAAGTCATTTTCCCACCACAATTCCCCCCTTTCGATCATATATGATCGATCAAAAAGAAAATGACGAAGAAAAAACTAAAAACAACGCAGTACTTCACAATCAAGCAAGATCATACAATAAGAAAAAAAATAGTAACATTGCTGGTCGGCGCACATATGGCTCCTTGAAAAACCCCATAAGGTCAGGACTTTAAACCCGCCTTTTTGATGGGGAAAAGGCGCGATATGCCTGCACAGCCAGTGGACAGTGCAATCTAAACAAGGTCATCATCAGCGTGGTCAGTGCGGCTGTAGACAAGGAAAAGAACAGGCAACAGAAACAGAAGAGTAAACAAATAAATATAACAGTTAGAATCATAAGCCACGCCCATGGTTCCGGCGTGGCCTTTTTACACCAGGTGCATGTTGTAGCCATGGGTCAGTTAATGTGGCAGATAGGCACTAGTGATGGTTCTCCTGACTTCGGATCACAGCAAAACCACCGGATGTCAGATGCTGTGGAGGGAGACGACTCTACATCCCTGGGGTCCGATGCAGGGTAGAGGCCCGTCCTTGTTGGAACGGCTACCGGCGTCAGTTTATGATTTTGGAGGCAGAGCACGTCGTACACCTTCTTTGTGTTAGATGCGGGAGTGCGTGTGCATGGGCAAATCAGTTTTGTTAAGGGGCTGGTGTGGGCGTCTGGACCGCTCTTTTGTACTTCTTGCAGTGGGAGGCATGGACCCATGACTGTCGCTCCCCCACCTTCACCGCCGTGTGTGTGGTAAGGAGGACTTGGAAGGGTCCCAGCCATCGTGGTGATTTCCATGTTTTCCGTCTGAAATCCTTGATGACTACCAGGTCTCCTGGCTGGATGGAATGCAGCGGGTGCTCAGCTTTCTGGGGCAGCGCCGTTTTCACTTGGAGCCGTACCTGTGAGAGAGCATTAGACAAGGAGACACAATATCGTAACATTTCATCTTCACACAGTGCAGTGGAAGGAATCGCCCGCTTTCCTGGTGCCGCTGTACCTACAGGAGGTGGGTTAGCAAACAAAACTTCAAAGTGCGAGAGTTTGGTCCTTGTTCTGACTCTCATTCTCATGTACATCAAAGCAAGAGGGAGCGCCTTTGTCCAGGGTAGGCCTGTCTCCGTGCCGATTTTCACGAGCTTTGCTTTTAATGTTCCGTTCTCACGTTCCACTGCACCACCGTTCTGTGGGTGGTACGAGCAATGGTAGTTGAGGTCGATGCCGATGAATGTGCCAATCTCTTTGATGGCCTGGTTAACGAAGTGTGAGCCGTTGTCGCTAGATAGTTTTGCGGGAATGCCCCATCGTGGCACAATTTCCGTTAGTAGTGCTTTTGCAACTACTCCTGCCGTTGCCTTTGAGGCAGGGAACGCTTCAACCCATTTAGACCACATGTCGACCATCACAAGGCAATAGCGTTTGCCTTCCGATGGTCCTAGTTCAACAAAATCCATCATGATGAGTTCGAATGGGCGTGTTGGGATGTCGTGTGCTGCGTGTTCGACCCTCTGTCCTCGGCCTACGTTATGATTGGCGCAAATGCCACATGCCTGGCAATATTTTTGTGCGTTTGTAGAAAACCCTATGGTGTACCAATCCTGTTGGATAAGATCCATCATCCCCCCTTTTGACACGTGGTCTAGCCCATGTGTCAATTTAGCATAGGCGGGGAACATGGCCACTGGGAGGCATGGTTTTCCTGTAGGGCCTTTCCAATGGCCGTCGACAAACACCGCCCCCCTTTTGTGCCACCGTGCACGCTCGTCGGACGTGGAGAGGTCCTGGACCTCTGCGATGGACGCTGCCACATGACCGACCGGAGTGGAAACGAGCGCGGTGTCAGCAGGTGGAGGTCGGGAAGCCGCGGCCTTAGCTGCTGCGTCCGCCCTATCATTACCCAGGGACACAGTGTCAGTACCGCCCGTATGTGCTGAGCATTTAACAACTGCAATCTGGGTGGGCAGGAGAATGGCATCGAGTAACGCAGAAATTTTGTCATGGTGCAAAATGTGTTTGCCGGATGACGTGAGGAAAACCTCTGTGTCGCCAGAGGGCCCCGAAGTCATGGACGACGCCGAACGCGTATTGGGAGTCGGTGTAGATGGTGACAGAGGCGCCTGCTGCCGCACGGCAGGCTGCGGCGAGGGCGACGAGTTCAGCAGCCTGCGCAGAGTAGTGAGAGGGGAGAGAGCCAGAAAGAACCGTCTCATAATCAGATACCACAGAAAACCCCGCGCGCGCCAAACCTGTTACCGGGTTTCCGGAGGCGGAGCCGTTGACGTAGAAGACATAGTCGGGGTTAGGAAGGGGAACCTCCCCTAGATCAGGACGCGGCTTACAGACCAACTGTAATTCAGCCAAACAGTGGTGCAGCACGCCCTCTCCCTCAATAGGAAGCAGGGTGGCAGGATTGAGAACATTGCAATGTCTAATATGTATAGTGGGCAGGTCAAGGAGGATGGTATGATACGTCAACCATCGTGGGAATGGGACTTTTTTCGTTCTAAGAGGATCATAGAGACCGCATGTGGAACAAGCAGTGTGAGGTCGCCGCACCCCACCAAGTCTCTTGATGCCAGAACAGCTTTTTCCGCAGCCGCCACTTCTCGTAAGCAATGGGGCAGCCCCGCTGCTACTGGGTCTAATTTCGAGGAGAAATAGGCAACCGGGCGTAACCTGGTCCCATGTTGGTGGAGGAGGACTGACGTCATGCAGCCCCCTCTTTCATCCACTGTCTGGGTAAAGGGTCACGTTGGGTCCAGAATGCAAAGTGTTGGGGCGCGCTGGAGCACCAGTTTGAGGTCTCTAAACACTTGTTCAGCGTCCGCGGACCAGATCACGTGGTCCAAAGCCTGGAGTCCCTTGCCCTGGACGATAATCTATAGGGGACCCTCCAGGAGTGAGTAGTTGGGAATGAACGTTCTGCAAGAAGAACACATACCAAGAACAGACAAGACTTGTTATTTAGTCACTGGCCGTGGAATGATGGCAATAGCGTCCACACGCTTGGATGAGAGGGCTGTGCCCTCTGTTGTGAGGTTGTGGCCTAGGAAGACAACGTCCTGGCAGACCCACTGAAGCTTCGAGAGGCTGACTTTGTGCCCCTCAGACGCCAGGTGGTGCAAGAGTCGCAGAGAATCACTGCGACACTGGTCCTTAGTTGGGAAACAAACCAACAGATCAACAACATACTGTAACAATGCAGAGCCCTGCTGTAACTGAAGTGATGCTAGGCTGAACCACAACAGGGTGTGCATTTTTTTTTAAACTAAGCCAACAAAATATTTGCTGGTCGCCCACAGTCATGTGGGTGCGTCTCGTAAGTCAGGGTGGATGGTCGAGGTCATGGTCGCGGTCACGTCGTTTACCATGGTAGTGGTGGTCTCGAGCTGTGGGAGAACATGAAATTGGGAACGTGCAGGCATCATGCATGAATGGCAACTGTTAACATAGGAAGACAAACAATGTAAAAGACGAATTCAGCCATAATATGATCATCTGACTGACTTTTAACAAGTTAGTAATTGTTAGACACAAAGGTAATCGTAATAGAAAGCAATCATAGTAAATCCCATATCCTTATTAACCCTATTGTTTCATCTGAAGTCAGAGTCTAGTCCTCTCTCCTGTAGTCAACCACTCTAAGTGTGGGAGTGGCCTCCCTTATCTCAGGGGCCCTAACACACGAGAAGACAGGCTCAGGCTCACACACATTCACACATGGCTTTTCCCTCCCCCCAATTTCTTTCTTTTCCAAACCCCTAGTATGGTCATTGCAGACAATATCATTGAACATTGGGACCCTTGTTAATTTAGTACTGAATGTTCATAATTATTTATTATACTACTCTCTGCGGTTTTGTATCACTCAATTATTATCTAAAAATTATTTTATAACCTTTAATATAATTTAGATTCGTAGTCCCTCAGGAAGGTTTTTTATTGTCCGTGTTGTTATTTTAGTAGGTAACCTCCATGTCTAATTTAACCATCCCAGTTTTCTGACACTGGGGCTTACAACTCAACCAGTGTCTAGCACTCATGTCAAGATACACAACACATAAACACACAGACAGACATTCGGGCCCAACAAGCTAGCTCTAAACACATAGACAATAGTTATAGACCTTTGCTCAGAACCTATTGGATGAACTAAGACTTCATCAGGTTTGTTGGACAGTACATCCACCACCGCGCTCCCTCAGGGTCCTTTAGGGCGGGTACCACTACCTCACTTTGGTGAGGTGGGAATTTCCCTGAACTCCGAAGAGTCCCCAGCGCTGGTTGACCCCTGGACTTCTGTGGACGAGCGGTAGCGGTGATATCTGTCCCAATCTTTTATGGCGGAGGCAGAGGAGCTTTGTATGTTAACTCTCCCCTGGATGTTAATCTAATAACCTGCTCTATGTCCCTCTCTCTCTCGGCTACTTTCCTCAATCGTTTCAATCGTTCTAACAATCTGTGTAGCATGTCAGTGGGTGTTGTCAGTGGGTTAGTGTGTGTGTGTGTGGTTTTAGCAAGCAGTTCTTCATTGCGGTGTGCGTGTGGGTGTTTGTTACCGCCATTCGGAATGTTGTCGTCCGGTCGCACCATCGCCTCTCCGCATGTCCACCCGATCGCCAGTCAATCAGCCTGTTCTGGTCCCCGTCTTCTCCCCCAGCCGTCTCCCTGTCTGTTCCTCTTTGGCTGTGGGCAGTCTCTCATCCAATGGTCACTGGCTCCACAGACAAGGCACCTTTGGTCTCTCATGCCGGTTCCTTGATAGTCTCTGGTGTTCTTGCCGTGAGGCCCTCCACGTCGTGGATAATATGTACCTCTTGGTGGCCCCCTCTGCTGATATTGGGGGTGCCAGTCTTGATCTTTAGGCTGGGCCCCTTGATTGCGGCCTAAGCCTGTGGCTGTCTGCATCAAGGAGAGTTGGACATGTTCTTTTCTTGGGCTCCTCCCCTTTTTTCGGCTGCTTTTCTCTTCCTATAGCTTCTGGGTGTCCTCCCCCCTGTCTGGGAAGAACTACAGCCTGTTGGAGAGATTCCAAGGGAGGGTAGATGGGCTGAGATTGTTCTCCGGCTGGGGTGTGGGGTGGTGTTTGTTGTTGGGCCTGGTCCTGGGCAGTGGGTGGTGGACACGCGTCGAGGTCCGGGCGTACCTTCAGAAACATAGGAGCAGTAACAAAGGATGGGTCACTGTATTTCACCATCTCTTTCCCTACTTTCTTTCTCTCACTCTAAATTTTGAGTGTATTTTCATTAATTTGTCCTTATCCGCCCCTAATTTATTATCTAATTTATTTATTTGATTTACTGAAAAACTTCCCCCTTGGGGAAAAAACACAATGTTTATACCAATATTCTACATGCGCTATCGCATGTGGTCCGTACTTTTATACCATAAATTCCTCGACGTTCCCTGAAGCCTCTCGCGGCTTACCATTGTTATTACCCATGCTTTATATATATATATAGATATTCAGTAATGATCCCCTGTTGTTTCTTCCCGCACAACAGTAACGTTAGTGAGATAATATTAGTCCGGATAATATTTCACCACTTCTTAAATAGTTACAGATTTTTTTTAATTATTACAAAAAATAAAAATTAAAAAATTACAAATTAAAATTTCTCTACTGTTTCCTCCAGTACAGGAGTGACACTATCAAGACGATATTAAAACTTTTCAGGATAATATGTCAATGCTTCGCTATTTTTCCACTGGCGTAATAGTAACCTTATCAAGCAATGCTTCGCTATTTTTCCACTGGCGTAATAGTAACCTTATTAAGCAATGCTTCGCTATTTTTCCACTGGCGTAATAGTAACCTTATTAAGCAATGCTTCGCTATTTTTCCACTGGCGTAATAGTAACCTTATTAAGCAATGCTTCGCTATTTTTCCACTGGCGTAATAGTAACCTTATTAAGCAATGCTTCGCTATTTTTCCACTGGCGTAATAGTAACCTTATTAAGCAATGCTTCGCTATTTTTCCACTGGCGTAATAGTAACCTTATTAAGCAATGCTTCGCTATTTTTCCACTGGCGTAATAGTAACCTTATTAAGCAATGCTTCGCTATTTTTCCACTGGCGTAATAGTAACCTTATTAAGCAATGCTTCGCTATTTTTCCACTGGCGTAATAGTAACCTTATTAAGCAATATTAAATCATGCGAAATAATACTACAACGCCTTATAATTTGTTCTTCAACTGTTTTCTCTGGTACAGGACGACCGCATTATCCTCAACTGTTTTCTCTGGTACAGGACGACCTTCAACTGTATTCCCTGATACAGGACTTTATCAACAAACAAAAAAATTGCGTTAGCCACCCAAACAGCCCACCGTGAGTTGTGTTTTGAGTTCGTTGGATCCCGGTGGCGACAGTCGTCCGGAGATCAGGGACGTGGTCCTCTCTTCACTCGATATGATGTTCGGTGGTAGAGACACGTTTTCCGTGGAGTGCAACTCTCCCCTCCGTCCCGTCCTTCCTTCCGACGATCAACCTCGGGATCCTGTTCGTGACGCCAAGTGTCGTAGCAAATTATACCACTCGTGGCTGGGCTGATGTAAAAGGCTAAGACAAATGGATATCCGTAGTTGGTTTATTTCATATGCTGCAGCATACAAAAGACGCAGTTTCAAAGGCAACTCCACACTGGGCAGAGTTCTCGAGAAAAGGCGCGCCGAGCAAAGGAGGGAACCCCTTTTTGTAGAGTGGAGTAAACAACGTAAAGATAACACTAGATGACGCCATCATCCTTAACTGGTTCAATACATAGCCAGACCCCTGGTCGTAGCTCAGCATATATGGCGCCACCTATTATTTATGGCGGGTAGAACGTACGGTCAGGGCCACGCATGTTTTAACGAGACACAATGTTTAGGAAGAGGAGCTTGCCCAGGACATTCTCCCATGAGAACGTAAATCATGTCTAGGGAGAGGAAAACATGCAACTGTGGGGAGTTAGATAGTTAAAAAGATATATAGGCTACTATGGTGTGCACATAACAACTTGAGCGCTTACACCAACTAGTTTAAGCAAGCTAACTTTGGAATAAGGCCTGAAGTCATTTTCCCACCACAAAGGTCGCTGTTGACACTGTAGACTTTAGAAACATGGTTGGTGATTATTTAGATGTGTTTACTTCCAGTAAACCGGTTGTGTCTCTCTGTATGTCTTACTCTGCATGTATGTGTGTGTGTGTGTGTGTGTCTCTCTCTCTCTCTCTCTCTCTCTCTCTCTCTCTCTCTCTCTCTCTCTCTCTGTCTCTCTCTCTGCGTGTCTCTGTGTGTCTATCTCTCTCTGCGTGTCTCTCTGTATGTCTGAGTGTTGCTATATGAGTGTGTGTGTGTGCGTGTGTGTGTGTGTGTGTGTCTGTGTCTGTGCCTTTGTGTGTGTCTCTCTTTGTCTTTCTGTGTGTGTGTGTGTGTGTGTGTGTGTGTGTGTGTGTGTGTGTGTGTGTGTGTGTGTGTCTATCGTGTGTGAGTCTCTATCTGATTCTTTATATTTGACAATATAACAATTTTCAAAAAACTATTGGATGCATTGGTTTGACGTTCGCCTATCCAAACCAAGGCCTCTCGACAACGCAGGCTGGGCAATAATGGGGTACAAACATGATATCTCAATGGCTCATTTTGAAGGTGGCTGTCGACACTATAGACTTTAGAAACATGGTTGGTGATTATTTAGATTTGTTTACTTCCAGTAAACCGCTTCATAAATCATACATCTGCCACTATTGGCAGACCGCTCCCTCTAAAGAATTAGGGGGATTTCAACGGAACAACTTTCATGTCCACATGGTGCAAAGGTAATGCTCACGCCTCATAAGCAGAGAGTCATCGGTTCGAATCCAACCTCGACCGTGTGATTTCCGAGAATTGGCTCGAAAAAGGCGGCCGTGCATGGTGAAGGCAGTGAAAGCGGAAGGCAGAGCGTGGGGAAAGCGTTCAATGGGGAGAGGTGCGTGAAGAAGGCTGTATGTGGTCTGTCAATACTTCGTGGGACTGTTTGCAGTCCTAGTTTCGTTTCTCTGCTTTTTCTATGAATATTTTAATGGAAGATTCCTCTTTTTTTCCCCAATAGCTTCCAAGTAATGTAACCCAGTCACTCCTAATCAAAAACATATATTAATACTAAACTGGACAAATAGAACACACCTCTTTTTATTTAATTGTAGTGCTTTTTCTATTTTATAGGATTTATTTATTTTCAATAGGGTCACATGACATGGGAGACATTGAAAAAATAATTTTCCATTAAAATATTTAAATAAAATAGAAAAAGCACTCAAATTAAATAAAAAGGGGTGTGTCCTATTTGTCCAGTGACGTTTTAATATTTGTTATTGATTCTAAGTCACTGGGTCACATGACGTGTATCTTCTTTAGAAGTGAATGGTTAATAAAAAAAATTACATTGTAATAATTATTCTTGTTATAATATATATTATATGGTTCCATACTGCTTTCTTTGTAAGGCATTGCTTATTCAAATAATAGTAAGAGTATGAGTTTTTATACACAGTACAATACATTTATTTATATCTATAGAAAAAATATATTGTTTTCAAGTAAAAATGTTGCTTTGCAATGAATGTATTT
>JACYXH010000826.1:2638291-2728291 GCA_026745465.1 Lota lota
CCCAACTGTACATTAAATGAGAAAAATATATAAAACTTTTTATCTTTGAAGACTTAAATCTGTGAAAAATAACATATTTCCATATAACATTCTGCTGCTGGATCTTTAATAAAATGTTGTACTGCCTACATTCTAGTTCTAATTATAATTAGTGTTGTTAATTGTTGTTATTAAGAGTATTATTATCCATAGATATGCTAGTAGTAGTAGTAGCTGTAGAAGTACGCCTGGTAGTATATCAAACATTGTAGTATTATACTTTTTTACAGTTAGTCTTTGAGAAATGATCATGGGGTACAAGACGGGGAAATCATACACATTATTTTCCCACAGTCTGGTTTCGAAAAGAGCTACAGGGCCATCTAGTGGCCATTGCGTGTTGTTGTCACATGACAGGTTGCTTGCTTTGTGTACTAAGCTTGAACGACGAGGTGGTTCGTGTTTAACGTGTTTTTCGCGTTTGAGTTTCAGGTGGTCAAATTGGTCAATGGTCGTTTGCTATCGTATTATGTAGTCATTGTTCGGCTATTATAATGCATACGAAAAGCAGCTGGTTTGCGTGTAGGATCTAAACGCTTCACGTAGTTTGTCTTGTGCAAGTTGTTTGTCTGTAACCACTCGAAATGTTGCGTAAACTTCCCGCGGAAAACTCCATTCAATCGTTCTGACCCAGCGCAACGCGGTAGGTTTTTACCTTGAATCTTTCTATTTCTGTTTTTGGAAATGTAGAATGCCCTAACTGTAAACGCGCAATGTGGATTCCAAATGGGAAATAGGCCTTTTATTGGCATGTTAGTGTTTCTGATGTAGGCTACACCCAGCCCGTCACAGCTGCTGCTTGAAAACGAACACACGTCATTTCTTTTAGATTGGCGAGGTCCTTTCATGTAATGAAATTAATGGTAATGGTAAAACGTACATCTCCTTATAGGCAGACATACATCAATTGTGTAGTTAGTTTTGTATTTATTTTTAGAATCGTCCTTTATAATAAGCCTACCCCTTGAAAGAACCGTAGCCTCCTCATTTTCACAGTCACACCAGAATCAGAGTTGCTTTTATTACATCTTAACGTAAAAGTACGCAAGAGTAAAATTCTTAGGCTTGGATACAGTCACATAGCAGCATCAATACAAGAACAAGAACAAAGTAAGTGAGGCTTACAGCTATCGTGTTGCATGTCTGTTTAGGCATGTATGGTGGTTACTTGTTAAGATGCGTGTTATCGTGGTTACCGCACTGACGTGACATATGGAACAGGAGACAGACTCATTTGACCCCTTTGAATAGAGCTGTACTTTCCAGCAGATTTTTTTACAATTACTTCATATGATGACATCAGCACCATGTGAGTGGTTTTCAGTGAGTGGCATTCTGTGCAACGCAGGCGAGACTTCTGAAACGCGTAAAGAAGCGCATGGACGTGTGTTGCTTATCTTATTTGATTCGACTTTTCAACATCCGGTACTCTGACATTTTTGTTTTGTTGCGCATTAACAGACCAACATGGAGCTGGATCTCGCCGGAATATTTGAAATGAACAGTACATTCAATTATGAAGAATACGAATACAAAGAGGATTGCGAACCGGACTCCCCAGCTGTTTTCCTACCGTTTATGTGCTCCCTAGCCCTGATAATAGGCATCCCGGGGCTTGTTTTACTTCTGACTCTTCTTGTCCGCAAGAGACGGCATTGGAGTGTTATGGATATATTTGCCCTCCACCTGGCTGTGGCAGATGGTCTGATGCTGGGGACCCTGCCCTTCTGGTCTGCGCAGGCTGGTCACCTCAGCGGATGGACCTTTGGTACAATCTTCTGCAAGATGAGCGGAGCTGTCTTTAATGTAGGTATACCTGTATTGGCAATTGTATTCTCTGCTTTATGGCTTTTCTCGGTTGCATGTAAGTATAGCCTTCACAGTGTATTTTAAACAGCGTTTTCAACAAAGTAGATGCACATTTACTTTGTGCAGTGTATTTTGGTGCATGACGACTTGAACAATCAATTGAATTGCGACTTAATCTATAATCGTATTGGAATGTACTGATTTATATAAAGCTTGAGGGAAGGCTGCAGTGTCATCTGGAAACTGAAAAGTCAGATTTGTGTGACTAGTATCACTTAAACTGTAATGCAGGGGACATTTTAGGAATGTGGCTGTTGGCCAATATTTCCTGAGAGATACAAACAGAACGGGGTCACTGGACTTTATGCTGTTGATCAACCAACATCCCCTTGATTGAAGCACTTTTGCTTCCCAGTAGAGAAAGAGAAGGATAGTTATGAGAATATGAGGAGTCTGCATACTTGTGTTGAACAGTTTCCCTTCTCCTCCTTTCTGTCTCCATCTTTCTTTCCTCTTCGCTCTCTTTTGCTCTCTCCCTTTCTTTCTGTGTCTCTTTTTCTCTCTCTGTTTCTGTCTCTCTGTGATTCCCTCTCTCCACTTGTGCTCACAGATACACTTTTACTGTGGAATCTTCCTGTTGGCCTGCATCAGCCTGGACCGCTACCTTGCCATCTTCCGCTCCACACACTTCTTCTCTCGCAGGAAGCCCTTGTTGGTGCAGGCCTGCTGCCTGTCAGTATGGCTCCTCTCCCTGCTCCTCTCCATCCCTGACTGGGTCTTCTTGGAGGCGCTGGAGGAAGTCCGGGGGGGAGGCAGAGTAGAGTGTGTTCACCACTACCCCCAGCCTGTCTCTCAGTCGAGTGTCGACTGGCGCCTGGCCTCTCGCCTGCTCTCCCACACCGTGGGCTTCCTCTTGCCCTCCGCCATCTTGATCTTCTGCTGCTCCTGCTTCCTCCTGCGGCTTTGGCGAGGACCCCCCCTGGACCTCCAGAAGCAGAGGGGCCTCAGGGTCCTCCTGGCTCTGGTGGGGTTGTTCTTTCTCTGCTGGACGCCCTACAACCTGACCCTGGTGGCGCACACCATCCTGAGGGCTGAGCAGCGGCCGGAGCCGGGGGGCGGCAGCAGTGGCGGTGCTTGTGGGAAACCCACCAGCTCCCTTGGGAAAGGCCTACTCCTCATGTTTGCTCTGGGCTGTTTCCACGCCTGCCTTCACCCCCTGCTCTACTTTGGCCTGTGCCAGAACGTCAGGAGAGCGGTGCTGGAGATGCTGCATTGTGTACCGGCAGTGGAGAAGGCAGATTCCAGCCGCTCTCTATGGGAGTTTGGTATCGAAGAGGAAAATCTGCCGCAGCAGAACCCTGAGGAGGTGGTAGCACTGAACCAGAACCCTGAGGAGGAGGTAGCGCTGAACCAGAACCAAGAGGAGAAGGTAGCGCTGAACCAGAACCAAGAGGAGGAGGTAGCGCTGACCCAGAACCAAGAGGAGGAGGTAGCGCTGAACCAGAACCCTGAGGATGAGGTAGCGCTGAACCAGAACCAAGAGGAGAAGGTAGCGCTGAACCAGAACCAAGAGGAGGAGGTAGCGCTGAACCAGAACCAAGAGGAGGAGGTAGCGCTGAACCAGAACCAAGAGGAGGTGGTAGCGCTGAACCAGAACCAAGAGGAGGAGGTAGCGCTGACCCAGGCCACGGCCGCAGAGCAGCAGGATCACCAAGCTAATGCTGATGATGGGAGAGCATGACTTTTCGTCCATGCAGGAAATAATTATTTGTTTCCTCTCATTGGCTTCTTAAACAGGAAGGTACTGTAAGGGTCACAGGGTTGACGGGTGGAGGACACTCCTACATGCTGAAATTAATCATGGAAAATTGCACTTTAAGCAGCATGTGGTCATGAAACCTTCTCATGAAAGGTCATGAGACCTGTAGGGCATATGGCTGTATGTAATAGTGCATAATTAGTGAATATTATATTATGATGTCGTAAAGGTGTTATATATATCAGGAAGTGAGTGGCCAGAGTTGACCTAGAGTTAATTTTTCTGTATGTAAAATGATATTCAGTAGTGTCATATTTGATGGAGCAAAAATTTGCATTACAGATTCCAAACCATGCATCAGTATTTCTGAGTCATACTGAATCGCGATTAGGCTGAGAACATCTGAATTGAGATCGAGACCGGCAGTCAAAATATGACGCTACTATTGAGCTTTAATGGGATCCTTTTTGACCAGTGTAGTGCCAAATCTGTGTTTTTGTTTTTTATTGCTTGGGACATTTTATTTGATTATTAATTTTGCTATACATATTTCTGTTTATAGTAATTACGGCAATTTATGGTATTAAATTGTAATATAAGGTAATCATTGATTGAAAAGAAGGGCCGTTTAAATGAAGAAAAAATATTCAAAATATTTGATTTAATTTTAGAGCATGATCATGGGAAGATACAGGCAGCAAACTACCAATCATATATTCAATGAGACATTGGGTGTACATGATCCTTATAGGTAAACATTCCCATTGTGGGCACTCCCAACAAATGTAACTTCCAATACACAATGAAGAAGAATGGATACCGACGGTTAAAGGCATTTACAATACAAATAAGTCACTAGGTAGGCTTGGCCTCAGTATCAGACTTCGTGGCTACAGTGGCAGAAATCTACACTACAAAGAAGTCAGTAGATTGGCATGGCCCCAGCACCAGACTTCGTGGCTCCAGTAGCAATGCAAATGCAAACTACCGTAATGATATGAACGAGATTTATATCATTTGTAGACATTTTGTATAAGCATTACGATTAATAATTCCACGACAGAACATTCACTCTTGTTTTTGCTTTCCATTTGAGTTATTAGTTGAAATCCCAGTATAAATACCCGCTTACACTCATGAGAGGTCAGGTCTAAGTCTGCTTAGATTAAGCCCTGCTGTTTTCCCTTCGAGATTGAAAAATACTTTATGTGGTTTCCATTGTTGTATCAGTCCGTCGGCATGCAAGATCACACAAGCAGGCGGCTGATGTCATCGATCAGGTGACGGGACGGCATGGAGGGAGGGGTGAAAGAGGCAATGAGAAGAGTATTGTGTGTCACTACTGTGTCGATGTCAACAGAATAACCATCACACTCATGTTTGTTTGGTGGTGTGAGATTGGAGACGTGAGTGGCATTCTTTGTGCCCTAACAACAACAACGCACAGGGAGAGTAGAGGAGGGCGGATCTTCATAGGAAAAAGAAAAGGAATGGTTTTTGAAAAATGATTTAACTGTCCACAATAATAATTATTTGTAATCCATATCTGCACACAATGTCGTTGTACGTTAGGCAACCCTGCTTCCAAATGATGTTTATCGAAAACAAGTATATGTAAACCTGGTCTAAACCAGAATCGTGAAGGGAAGTTGAGTGTATAATCTTTCTTGTGACTTTAGTAGCACGATCACTTGAGGAGGAGGCATGCTTCTAAGTGGAGCCACGTTAGCGCTGGGGCTCACCCAACCACAGACGGTGGTGTGTTTACTTCTCTTTTCTTTTTCAACTACCCTGACCCCTTGGGAAACACCACATCGAGAAAGCAGACTGTATGCTTCGAGCTTTGCTGAAACAGGAAGTACGGGAGCTTGTGACTTATGCTTCGTGTTATATCCGTCTCTCTAGTCCGTCTTGTGTTTTATCGGTCTCTCGTCACATCTTTGTCTTCGTCGTCTCAAGTATCTCTTCATGGTGTTTGGTCACATCCGTTTCCCCCCGAGTTGAGCAATACAGCTGTTATTCACAATTTAGACATTTAGCAGACGCTTTCGCCCAAAGCGATATGTAGTGAATTCAGATACATGTACTGTAGTTTCGCTGAGCAACTACAGTATTTAAGCGAATTAAATGAGCGACAGCTACATTCCTTGGTCTTGAAAGGAACAATCAATCATATCCTATCCTATGGGTGCTAACACTGTTGCTTCAGTGCTTGTCACATACTGTGTGTGTGTGTGTGTGTGTGTGTGTGTGTGGGGGGGGGGGGGGGGGGGGGGGGGGGGGGGGGGGTCTGTAGACCTCGTCTTTTAAAGTAAAGGATTTGGCAAAATGTATCACTGTGAGCACGCTCCTCTGTTTCCAAGGTGTCCAGTAATGAGAGAATATTGGAGAATATGAAGTGAGCAGTCCAATCGCAGAAGAGATTTGTTACATGACTCTGAACATTGTTCTGCCAGACAGCTTTGTACTTTATTTCAATGTACCTTGGGTAAGGGCAACACATTTGTTTATTCAAATACATTTGACTGCTTCTTGAAGGCTTGTTTTATTATTTTATGGTAACCATTAAATTTTTACACAAGACAAATATGTGTGTCTTTATATGTTAACAGTGCATGTGTGCCATTCACCTTTCAGTTAATTATTAAGCTATAGTAAAACAAAGTTGTAGGTTATTTCAGCATATATTATTTATATTGACCATATACAAACTAAATGTAACGATTTGTGACAATATAAAATAGCTGACCACTTCAGAAAATACACAGACCAACAAAAACTGAAAATAAAGATTAAAACCTTGGACCTCCATTCCACAACCTGTACATATATTCTGCTCATTTAATGTGAGCAGAACAGTCTATACCTATGAACATAAGATATGGTATTTTATTACTCAATGATAGGATAGCAAAAACATGATTAAAGAAAGCAAGACACAGTTTGAGCATTATGCCTAGGTAAAATAATACTGTTCTCATTTCTGAATGGCCGCGTGTCCCTTACCTAAAGCGGCCTCTTATGTTAACAGCGCTCTCTATTGGCGCTTCGTCTCGGATTCTGATTGCTCAGATAGCGATGGAGTTAGAGGTGTGGCCGGACTCAGACCACGAGGAGCTCCTTCTGGAGCTGGCTGTAGACTGTAACTTGCCGCTGGTCTTCACCCTGCAGCCCAGAGCCTTGAGCATCTTCAGGAGCTGGTGGCGGAACTTGACGCCCATGAAGGCGTACAGCACAGGGTTCAGGCTGCAGTGGAGGTAGGCAAGGCAGGCGGTGATGATCATGGCTTTGTTCAAGGACGTTCTGCTATTGCAGGTGTGATCTATGGTGCTGTTGAAGTGCAGCGTCTCAACCATCAAGGTGACATTGTAGGGTGTCCAGCAGACAAAGAAGACCACCACAAGGGCCAGGATGACCAAGACTGCCCTCTGCTTCTGGAAGCCGTGGGGGCCCTGGCGAAGCCGCAGCAGGATGCAGGAGTAGCAGAAAATCAAGATGGTGGAGGGCAGGATGAAGCCCACGATGTGGTAGAACAGGCGAGACGCCAGGTGCCAGTCGATGTTCGACTGAGAGCGGAGAGGATAGTCATGAACACACTCTATTTTGTCTCCCATCCGCTCGTTGTTCATGGCCTTCAGGAAGACCCAGTCAGGGATGGAGAGGAGCAGAGAGAGGAGCCATACTGACAGGCAGCTGGCTTGCACCATCCAGGGCTTCCTGCGGGAGTACATCTGTGTAGCGTGAACGATGGAGAGGTAGCGATCTAGACTGATGCAGGCCAACAGGAAGATCCCGCAGTAGAAATTGATCTGGGAGAACAAGCACAGAGAAGGGGTGTGAATGTATTTAGCATTTAGAGGACTTGTTCTGCCATTATGTTTGAAAAACTCTTCAAGGTGTCTGAAAATATAATCTCATCTTGTTTAAAATAAAACATAAAAAATTAAAACACCCTTAAAGTGTTCTGTTTAAACCAAAGCCTACCGTGAACAGAGCTCCAGCGACCTTGCAGAAAGGGGTCCCAAACACCCACCCTACATGGGTGGCCTGTGTGGCCCAAAAGGGCAGGGTCACCAGCAGCATGCTGTCGGCTACTCCCAGGTGCATGATAAAGTTGTCGGTCACACTCCAGGTGTGGCTCCTCTGACCCAGAACCCAGAGAAGCAAGCAGTTCCCCAGGAGTCCAACCAGGAGTGCCAGAGAGTAGACAACTGGGATGAACACAGCCTCGAAGAACATGCCTTCCTCAAAGTCACATACAAGACCTTGGCAACAGTCGGAATCATTGTCCGAAAGGAGGCTGCTGTTATTCAGATATTCCCAGTCTGCAGAGTCTAGCTCAATTAGGTCCATCCTTAAACCACTGGAAGGATGGAAAATGGAAAAACGTTATGTAACAGAAAAAATACATTTAAAGGACATATATGTACCATTATCTTTTAACCACATGGTGGCAGCATACTCAAGCACAATTACAACATGTCAACGAATTGTCATGTTCTCAATAAAAAATCAAAATGTCCCGTCTGGGACATTACCTTCTTATCTTATTTAATATGATTGTATAGGCCTATTATTGCTTTAGAGGCTACATGTAGCCTCTAAAGCCTCTACAGAGGCTACATGTAGCCTCTAAAGCAGCAATTCACTAGGATATAAATTGGGGAAAGACCAATGGCTAATGTAATCCTAATTACATACAATACAATCAGAAATGACTTAATTCAAGAAATCGTGCGAGATATAGTCCTATTAGTAATTGAGTTGATAATAGATCATTGTAAAAGTTCGATATATTAACAGATATAATAACATTGTTATATTATTAGATAATTAATTATTGTACAGTACTTTTAGTGATTGGGAATAAAATACAAATAAATGAGAGTAATTCAACATAAAAGATTAACATTATACTGATTAGTTTGCTCATTCCATTAAGAGTAGTTATAACCTCACCAAATGAAGCCACGGACATTCACTCCTTAGATGCTCAAATGCTTGAGAATGCAAACCATAGCCTATGCAACGCAAATAGGAAGTGACAATAGAGTTGACATGTAGATGGCACAGATGGTGACGGTTGAGGTAAAATCATAGAACACACCTCTTCCATTTCAGAAAGGAGAATGCATTAATAAGAAAAAAAACTATATAGCATATATTTCTTTATACAATATAAAATAAATATGTATAATATATAATACAGTAAATAAATACAATTCAGGGGGTTAAGAATATTGTGTACATGTTCTTGTACAGGGCTACCAAGTTTTCAAATAACTTTGAGTAAGATTTGAGGGGGCCTATGTTTTGGGGGCCCGTTCAGGGTCACCACCACATGCTGAAGACATTAATTGATTAATTTATGTTGTTGAAGTAAAGAAACATGACTATTTACAGCCATTTCTCAAGTTCTCACCTACCTAAACCATAAAAAATGACCGGACCTAATCAAACCATGGTCCAAACACCCCCCTCCCCCCTTATTGGATCTCATTAGGGGGGCCCATGCAAATTATTGCACAGGGGCCCTTAATTACCTACATATGCCACTGTCAACTTGCCATATCTTATGATGATAAAAGGCAAAAGGCCCGCGATATTAAGCTTACGTCCATTATTACAGTGGGCCGACCAGAAAACTGGGAGGGCTTAAACTTCAGCATGCCATCACTACTAAGGTGCAGCTGCGGGCTGAGCTCAGTGCGCTCTGCTCTATCTGCGTACAGCTGCAGTAAATGGTTTATTGAATTGTTGGTAGAATTCTAACTGTGTGCATTGACCCAGCCTCAGAGTCCAATTAGTCTGACTCGGTCCAGGTGAGGTTGTTTAAACCAGCCATCAACCACACACTCCACAAATGTATTTTTGCTTCAGAAGCGTTGAGATTCGACGTATTCGTGGTTTGCAGAAACATACAAATAACTAGGTTTTCTTCTGGCGACTGGGTTACGTTATTCAAGTAATATCACACAAGAGTCACAGTTGTTATACTGAATATCAGCAGGGCTGTGATTCGATCGTAAGAGGAGTTTGTACTCCTGAGTTCAACTTGCAAAGTCCGAACTACCAAGTACGCAAGTCTGAACTTGGGGTTCTTGGTGTTAAAAACGGCCCAATATAAGTCCATGGGGTTTGGGCTGGATCATTACATTCGTCTTCATCCCACACACCGATGAGTCAGAGGGGGATGTGGTTCTTCATGTGCATACAGTTCGTTTTTCTGAACAATTTTGATTGTTTGAGTACGCTCAGAATGTTATTTAAAATACCATTTTTAAACATCTGCAATAAAGCGACAGTTTGTTTTTGTTCACTTAAACATGCAATAAATCACACAGTCCTCTTATTGCATCCATAGTGATAACCTACATTCGTATACCTATAATTGTCTATCTGTTATATACTATATTGCTTGTGACTTCTGCCTTTACATGCACATGAAGGTTAATGACATCCCATTCTTAATCCACAGGGTTTAATATGGAGTCTGCCCACCATTTGCAGCTATAACACCTTTAACTCTTCTGGGATGGCTTTCCACAAGGTTGAGGAGTGTGTTTATGGGATTTTTTGACCATTCTTCTTGAAGCTCATTTGTGAGGTCAGGCACAGATGTTGGACGAGAAGGCCTGGCTCACAGTCTCCGCTCTAATTCATCCCAAAGGTGTTCTATCGGGTTAAGGTCAGGACTATGTGCAGGCCAGTCAAGTTCCTCCACACCAAACTCGCTCATCCATGTCTTTATGGACCTTGCTTTGTGCACTGGTGCGCAGTCATGTTGGAACAGGAAGGGGCCATCCCCAAACTGTTCCCACAAAGTTGGGAGCATGAAATTGTCCAAAATGTCTTGGTATGCAGAAGCATTAACAGTTCCTTTCACTGGAACTAAGGGGCCAAGCCCAACTACTGAAAAACAACCCCACACCATAATCCCCCCTCCACCAAACTATACACTTGGCACAATGCAGTCAGGCAAGTACCGTTCTCCTTGCAACCGCCAAACCCAGACTCGTCAATAGGATTGTCAGTCAGAGAAGCGTGATTCGTCACTCCAGAGAACACGTCTCCACTGCTCTAGTGTCCGGTGGCGGTGTGCTTTACACCACTGCATCCGACGTTTTGCATTGCACTTGGTGATGTAAGGCTTGGATGCAGCTGCTCGGCCATGGAAACCCATTCCATGAAGCTCTCTACGCACTGTTCTTGAGCTAATCTGAAGGTCACACAAAGTCTGGAGGTCTGTAGCTATTGACTCTGCAGAAAGTTGGCGACTTCTGCGTACTGTGCGCTTTAGCATGCGTTGACCGCGCTCTGTGATTTTACGTGGCCTACCACTTTGTGGCTGAGTTTCTGTTGTTCCCAACTGCTTCCACTTTGTTACAATACCACTAACAGTTGACCATGGAATATTTAGTAGTGAGGAAATTCTTTCACAAATGTTTGTAGAAGCAGTCTGCATGCCTAGGTGCACACCTAGGCATGACATACAAAAAAGGTTTTTAAAGTACAGACATAATTGATTGCACAACATAAAAGAAAATATATACATAAATGAAAGTGTTTGGAACACCTGAATTCAATGATTCGGAGGGGTGTCCCAATACATTTGGCAAAATAGTGTATATAGTAGTGTATGTGTGGAGGCTGGCTGGTTTAAGCAGCCTCACCTGGCAGAGTTTGATTGGATTCTGGGGCTGGGTGGGGCTGCACACCTGTTGCACATTGAGTAATCAGTGTCACCACACACTCTGGGAGAGGTATCCTAGATGGCAACATGGAACACCAGGCCATGTATCATTACTAACTAACCTTTACAACAGTGGTCGCCAACCCGTCGATCGCGAGCGACTGGTAGATCTATGAGACTTTCCCTGTAGCTCCCAAAAATATTAGAAAAGAAGAAGAAAATTAAAGTAGTTTAGAAAATGAAATACACAAATACATTGTGCCGGCTTAATGTCCAATGAGATAAGAGAATATAGCGGTATAGCTAGCATGGCGGAGGCTCCTTGGAAGAAGGTGAAAATGTACAATTTCCATTCAGAATGGGAAGAGGAACTTTTTACCTTGGTGAATGACAAGTGTGTAAGTACTGCATGTTGTGCCACCAAACACAAGCACTGTCTAAAGAGGAAATCTGGAGCAGCACCACAACACCGATCACCAGAAATTCAAAGACAGCTACCCGCCAAAGAGCGCAATCTGTGCAAGTAAAGTTGCCGAGCTCAAATCGGGGTTGAAGGCCCAGCAATCGTATTTCACAAAACCTGCTGCTCAAAATAAGGCTGCTACTGAAGCATTATTTCGGATAAGTCACCTTTTGGCTAAACACAAGAAGCCTTTTACAAATGGCTTAATTGTGGCCTATGGCCTGTTTGAAATGCTAGTTAGTGTTTTCTTGGTTGTATCAATTTGAAAGTTGGACCAAACCATTTCATGTTATTCAAATACAATTAGCCAAATAAAAGGCCTCAAGTTGGGAGTAAAATCTGGGCTGTCTTTTTCTCTCAACGCTTCAATAGGTAGATCTTGCCTTTCACCAAGGCTGAGGTTAGGGATCTTGGACTTAAAAAGGTTGGTGACCACTGCTTTACAATAAACTGGTCTTTCAACACCACCACCCTGCGTCCTTGTTTGGAGGAGCCCGGCAAAAGTCAACTAGGTGGAGTGTGGCAGCCACCTAGGTGGCGTGTAGCAAGGGCCTTTGCTGTACGTCCCTTTGAATAATTTTGCCTTATGTTTATCATGTGGATATATAGCTTTTTCAACATATTTTCAATGGAACAGACTTCAATGGGCGCTATACTGTCCCCTTATGTACATGTTAATGTGACATACAAGTGTAAATGCAGGCAGTTTTGCAAAGACTTTCGCGAACGTGCGGTATGCGGAAGCATGAATTCAGCTTAAGTAGATAAGAGCTGCTGACACATTCACTAGGCTGTTTTGCGCAGTATCTTCCCGATTATAATCCAGATTCTCACATGAATTGAATTCCACCCATTCCTGTTAGAAATGTGGATACCATTGGTGCCACCCTGTTTCCCTCCATGCTGGTAAGCATCTTCAGTAATGGTCAGGTTGTGAGTTTATCCTATGGAGCTACTGACGTAGGCGAGACATCAAAAGACAAAAGTCATTGCATCAATAAAATCCCAGATAGTTCAGTTGGGTGGGGTGAAGGACATTATACAATCTTTAGATCTTGCAGCCCTAACAAGACCAGAACAAGAAGAGGTCAGTGCACTACTTTACCATTTTGAGTCAGTTTTCTCAGCTAATGAAGGTCGACCTAGGGCTTACTAATTTAATTGCCCATGACGCTCTCCTTGACAAGGTGCCGGTTTGTCCGTAGTTCAGGAGGATATCCCCTTGTGGCTATGATGCAGTGAGGGCCAATATTCTCAAATTGCTAGACAGTCTGGTGATCCAGGAGAGCAGTCCCTACACCTCTCCTATTGTGGGAAGAGGATGGCAGCCTGTGGGTGTGTATTGACAACAGCAGTTTAACGGCAAGACCCGTAAGGACATGTTCCATCTTCCATACATCAACAAAACTGGGCCCAGCTGGTTCTCAACATTAGATTTGGCCAGTGGCTATAATCAAGTGCGAGTGAATGCAGGAGACAGAATGAAGACAATCTATTAAATGCCTTATGGATTAAGCAATGCTCCTAGCACATTCCAAACGCTCATGGAGCTACAACATTTGAGGTGATCGAAACCAGCACAGCAGTTAACTCGGGCCAGCATTAACCAACTTCCCTTGCTGTTCATTATCAGAGCTGGTTTCCAGCCAGCACGACCATTCTGTGATTGGAGCGTTTCTTAGGTCTGACAGTGTAAGCTACACCCAACCCAAGCTGAACAAGTAGAACTGCCCCTACCTGTCCTAGACCCGTCATTGAGACCATGTCGTCTAGAGGAATAGGTTCCTATACTGCCAGATACAGCAACTGGATGGAAGAGAGAAAGAGCACCAAATGCTGCTTTCAGAATGGTTGATGAAGGAGGTACTAAAGCAACTGTACTAAGGACAGGGCCACCAAGGTGTTGATCATACAACGGAGCTGATGAGGCAATGTTGCAACTCGCCCAAAATGTATCATTACACCAAGGTATGGCATCAATAATGTGACCGCTGCATGCACAGCCTCAAGCAAAGATTAGTTATTTGCTAGCTTGTAGGCCCAGTCATCCCACCTCTGCCGGAAGTACCAGGAGTCTCCCACATATGCATATGACCACATTGCTGGAGAATCTCCAGTAATGTCAAACAAATGGTGATTTTTTGTATTCTGCTTGTTTTTGTTTGACTAACCTTGTTCCCAGAGGTTCTAATCTTATGACAAAATGCCTGGAACGGGTGTCTCAAATCTTTATTGAACCAAATTCATAGTTGCCCAAACTGCCATCCACAGCAACATCACAGCAAACAGCTACTATAGATGCAATGGCTGTATGTGCACTGTTTGGGGACTTCTCGAACGGTGCAGCACGGCAACTCTAAATTCCACTAACACATCTGCTGTCAATCTGCTGTCATCCATCAGCGCTGAGCAATAAGGCAAACATTGCCATCTTGCAAGAATGGCTACACAAGCAATTTTTGCAAACATATGCTGATCCACGGTATTGACATAAGGGAGGAGTGTACCGTGTTTAAATCCTTTAAACGAGGTATCAGTAACCACCACCAACCAACTCCACCTCCATAGCTGACTTCCAGTCTCTACCTCAGCCAACAACCACCACCGTTATGCTAGACGGCTATAGCATACAGGTTTGCCAGCTAACTTGGCGCTAAACCAACAACTAAATGCTAACTAAATACTATACTCAACTAATACTCTAACACATTTTCCTGAGCATCACATCAGCTTGGCGCTTGGCAAAGCTATTGTGTTGTAGTATAAATTGTGACTCTTCTATTCAGAGATGGCAAACTGTCAGCTCCTCTGTTTTGGGACTCAGTGACTCTGTGGCCTCCTGCTGGTTATTCTGTGTTTTTGTCCACTATGTGCCTATGTCTGTCATGCCTCTGTCCCGCCCCTTACCTGTACATCCTACCATTGTCTGTTTCCCGCCCTTTTTCCTGCTCACCTGTTCGTCATTGTGGTAATTATTCAGCCTATTTATGTCCTGTGCTTTCAGTGCCATGTTGTCCGATTGGTCTTTGTGTAACTGCATGTGGAGTTTGCCTGCCTTTTCGGCGGAGACCTGGCTTTTCTTATTTTGTTTGGATTTCTTCCCTGTTTTAGCCAACAGTGGCCTTGTGCCCTTTATTTGTTTTTGGACTTTTCCTGTGAGACAGGAGTTTATTTTTAATATTGATAGAGCTGAAGCCTTGCTCTGCCTCAAATAAATCATTTGAACTATATCTGCTTTTGGGTTTGAATTTCGCACACCCCTGACAGCAAACATGCTGAGTTTTCTTTAAAAACAAACCACCTTAAAGTGATGTCCCAAACCAGCTACATGGTAGCGGCTGTGATTGTTCTCTTCCACAGTAGGATACTTAATGTTAAATGTTTTTGTATGTGCCTCCAAGTAAAATGTTCTGTTCTATTATATTATGGCAGATGTCAAACAAGTGGAATTGTAATAATTTTAGAGGAACTGAAAAATGCAATTTTTCAGTGTAACCCGAAAAATGCCGTTTTTCTGTTTGACATGAAACAGGGAACCGCATATGAACGGTACATTTTTTTAAACTATGTACATCCCTACTAATGACGGCTCCAGAAAGAACATTTGTAGCATAAACTTTCGGTTTTCTGTGTGTTTTCATCTGTTATAGTATACAATCCAATGGCCTTTAGTCCTTTTTTGTATTTTTTTTGTTTCATGATACAAGAAAACAAGTGTTTTAACAAGGAAGCAGACATACAAAAAAGGTTTTTAAAGTACAGACATAATTGATTGCACAACATAAAAGAAAATATATACATAAATATGTGTATACACATATATTCATTTACATAAATACAATAAAGCAATAAAAGCAGGTAAAAAATGTTTGAATTAAATAATAGAAAAGGGGGTGTGTGGTACATATTCATAATTTCAAACCACACAACAGATATTCGCCTATTTCACAGCTGATCCAGCAGGTAAGTGATGAAAGGCTGCCATACCTAACCAAAGTCATACCTAGGCCCTCGTTGAGCAAATCTTATCTTCTCTAGGTTTTAAAATATTAATGTATCTCTGAACCAATGTTTAAAAGAGGGGGGAGTGGCCTGTTTCCAGTTGAGCAAGACACCCTGGCCAACAGGGTGACATAGGAAATGCAGATTGATTGTACTTTAGGAAGAGGGTTGTCCTCACATTGGACATCAAAAATGGCTTTTACAAGATTAGCCTTTCAAGAATCTTAGATAAGGCATCAAAGGTGGAGGACCAGTAACCGGAGGCTCGGGCAAAATCAGAACATGTAAGCTAGTGTTGTAGGGGAATGTTTACATCTATTGCACCGATCAACAGATGGATACATCTTTGAGAGTCTGACTTTAAACAAATTAAGTCTATGAGCTACCTTGAATTGAATCAAGGCGTGTCTGGCACATATGGATGTGGAGTGTTTAAAAAAATATATATTAGACCACTTACCATCGGTGGACTCTACATTCAGGTATATTCTTTGTTTGTTTGTCCTTTGCATTAATTGACAGGTTTTTCTAAATTATTATTCTTGTCTGATTGTCAAATACAATTATTTATATTTCTTTGTACTTGGAACCTTGGAAACATATTAGACCACTCACCATCGGTGAACTCTACATTCAAGTATATTCTTTGTTTATAACAGTCAAATACAATTATATTTATGTTTTGTACTTGTCTCTCTTAATTGCAAGCTTTCCTGTGTGGGTAGTATGCTAAATAACTGAAACTGTTTTACTTCCCTGGTGTTCCCCAGGCTGGCATTGTCAGGCCTAATTCATCTTATAACATTGTGTATTTAAAGCGGAAATGAAACACTAGATGTAGTGAGCATAATTTACAAGATCATTTCCCACTCTAACTCCTAAAAGGGTAAATACTGTCAGTGAAACTGGATTAAAGATAAGTATTCTAAATTACGTTTTTCAAACAAGTGTAGCGCCATCTTGTCCTAGCGTAGAGTGTGACGTCACGAGGTTGGTTGGCTTGAGTACTACAGTAGTTTATTAGCGAACATTAGCTGACTCAATGGAAAATAAGGAACCCCAAACTAAAAAGCGATGCATGGGGGTTTAATTTTGTATTGCCCCTGGATGCCGCAATTAATTGTAGAGAGTCAAAAACCAAGGAGAGATTGTCCACTTTCATGCTTTGCCTCTTAAGCGGCAAGTGGTTCTTCATCGTTGTTAAGCGGCACTGAATCTTCCAGGTGCACACCGACAGTACATTACAGTACAGTAGATACAGTAGGACTTGGGGCCGTTCTGACCCAGATGACAGCTGATTGTGAGAAGGTTGTTGCCTATGCCTCCTGGGGTGCAGAACCGAATTCCACCTCTGAAAAAGAGTGCTTGGTGGTGGTGTGGGCCGTAGAGAAGTGGCGCCACTTTCTGGAAGGAACAAAGTTTGATGAATGCACTGACCATGCTGTCCTCTCTTTGGCTTTTAATTGTCCCAAGGACACATCCAAGTTAACTGGGTTGATCCTCAGACTGCAGCAGCTTCATTTAAGGGTTCATTACAGGAAAGGCTGCATGAACATGGTCCGTCATTCTCTTTATAGGATTGATGAAGATACCAGCAGCCCAGCGGCAGCCATGTATCTGCTGTCCAGTGCTACAGACTTGCCTGCGTCCTTCTCATAAATTACCAAAGCGAAGGGCCTTGACGATTATGTGGAGGAAGCAAAAGCCGGTATGAAGCCAGATGAAAGTGCTTCGGACAGGATTGGTTCGGAGGTGCAGCAGGGAGTCCTCTATTGCACAGTCCAAATCAAAGGAAAGGGAACCTGATACCAAATTTTTGTTCCAAAATCCCTGATCAGTGTCTTCATGGAATATTTCCAAAGCAACTCCCCTGCAGCCCACCTCAGTAGACTCAGTAGTGAGGTCACTGGAGGTGGCGTGGCCTTCCACAAGAACATACAAAGTTTCTCAAAACCTGTACCATCCGCAAGCAATACAAGCCAAGAAAATACCAAGCCATATGCTAGTGATAGTGGACCACTTCACTAAATGGGTGAAGTTGTACAACTTGAAAGACAGCAAAACCCAACGTCTGCAACATGCGACACTACAAAATGTGGCATACAATGTAAATACGGTTTTAAACAATAATCCATGCATGGTTAAGACTTTCACTATACATGCACATTTCCTTATTCCTGTTGTACACCACATTACCTGTAGAGGATCAAAAGCTGTGTGTGATTTGCTATGTGTTCAGCCCACCCCTCTTGTATGTACCTGATCAAATATTGGAGCTGCCCGTTGGCTGCTGTCTCTGCTCGGAAGCTGTTCATCTTCTGTGATGCTGACGGCATGCTGCTCATCACGGCTGTGACATAACACTCCATATCCGTGATTGTCTTGGCTGTGCTCCGTGTCTCTGTGGGCTTCTGGACTGTGCATCTTCCATGACCATGGTCTTTCCTGACGTGTACTCTACATCCTGGTTGAACCTCATCAACCACATGAGAAGTCTCTGGCAGTGACTTCTCACATTGTCGAGATCTTTAGAGTGGGTGGAGTTTTGTGTTCTTTGATCAGTTTGAATGCAGGTAGGCCGTAGAGGTACTTCTCAAACCTCTAAGGTTTCCACACTCTTATTTTCTTTTTCCTCTCTGAGCGTACCTCGCATCGCCATGGAGTTGCAACAGGACACCGCTTATCCCGTATTCAGGATTCTTTGAATAGTTTGAACAACTGATTCTGATTCTGATTCTGATTCTGATTCTGATTCTGATTCTGAAGGCTGCCTGCCTTTGTGCTGGACCCCATGCCCACTCTGACAGATTTCAGCAGTTCATACAGTGGCTGGCATACTGTGGCCTGCTTGGAAACATACACTATGTTGCCAAAAGTATTGGGACACCCCTCTGAATCATTGAATTCAGGTGTTCCAAACACTTCCATGGCCACAGGTGTATAACATCAAGCACCTAGGCATGCAGACTGCTTCTACAAACATTTGTGAAATAATGGGTCGCTCTCAGGAGCTCAGTGAATTCAAGTGTGGTACAGTGATAGGTTGCCACCTGTACAATAAGTTCATTCGTGAAATTTCCTCACTACTAAATATTCCACGGTCAACTGTTAGTGGTATTATAACAAAGTGGAAGCAATTGGGAACAACAGAAACTCAGCCACGAAGTGGTAGGCCACGTAAAATCACAGAGCGGGGTCAACGCATACTGAGGCACAGTGTGCAGAAGTCGCCAACTTTCTGCAGAGTCAATAGCTACAGACCTTCAAACTTTGTGTGGCCTTCAGATTAGCTCAAGGACAGTGCGTAGAGAGCTTCATGGAATGGGTTTCCATGGCCGAGCAGCTGCATCCAAGCCTTACATCACCAAGTGCAATGCAAAACGTCGGATGCAGTGGTGTAAAGCACACCGCCACCGGACACTAGATCAGTGGAGACGTGTTCTCTGGAGTAACGAATCACGCTTCTCTGACTGGCAATCCTATGGACGAGTCTGGGTTTGGCGGTTGCCAGGAGAACGGTACTTGCCTGACTGCATTGTGCCAAGTGTAGAGTTTGGTGGAGGGGGGATTATGGTGTGGGGTTGTTTTTCAGGGGTTGGGCTTGGCCCCTTAGTTCCAGTGAAAGGAACTGTTAATGCTTCAGTATACCAAGACATTTTGGACAATTTCATGCTCCCAACTTTGTGGGAACAGTTTGGGAATGGCTCCTTCCGGTTCCAACATGACTGCGCACCAGTGCACAAAGCAAGGTCCATAAAGACATGGATGAGCGAGTTTGGTGTGGAGGAACTTGACTGGCCTGCACAGAGTCCTGACCTCAACCCGATAGAACACCTTTGGGATGAATTAGAGCGGAGACTGTGAGCCAGGCCGGCTCGTCCAACTTCTGTGCCTGACCTCACAAATGTGCTTCAAGAAGAATGGTCAGACATTCTTATTAGGTGATAATTATCTCTTAAAACTGATGGAACATTATACTTACATTATATTTGCAGCAGTAATGCGCTTCCATAGTGAACTTCACAAACAGCTTTATAACACCTCCCATACATACAGCAGTGGTTTTGTAACTAAACATCCTTGACATCCCTGACAGCACTACTTCATTCTGAATAACCGCTTTTCTACCGATATCTTCTGCACAATGGTACAGCTGGCACCGACAACAACTATACAACTGATTTGAAGAAGTGGCAGAAGAAACGGTTGTTTGAAACAAAAAAAGTGCTGTAGTAACTTTAACTAGTACTGTTGTAAAATATGACAAATTCTCGTTTTTTTTAACATAGCTTATTCATTGATATACACACCCACATAGATTTATCTTTGCATTATCTGGAAGGTGTATGAGTTGTGGAGCTGACACAGACTAAATTGTTTACAAAACTATTTACAGCCGCGATGCTAATATGCAGCATATTCCTATACCACTATGGATGAAGTGTACATGTACATGTACAATGTACATGGTGACTGTAACAAAGATACCAGAATGTTATATTGGTTAAACAGATTTTTTCACTGGCTAGAGCTGCAAGATATCGACCTTGGTGCGAATAAAATTTATGTTGCTTTTTCACAAAACAGAAATTGCGTTGTATGTGTACAGTCCCTTTCAGCTCAATGATTTGTTATTATTTTATTGTTGTGGGAAAAAATCGCAACAGACAATCGCGTTCAATGTCAAAGGACAATTACGGTGATCGGTGATCCTCTGTATCTCTGCTCATGGAAAACTAAAGCAAGAGTGCAAGTCAAAATCATACATTTCCAATGGGTTTGATCTGTCACAGAGAATGCGCTGCCGTCACAAAACAGCTGGTATAATTATCATCTCCTCATCCTCCTCTAAGTTATCCCAACTGTCCAAACGATGCGGCATGACAACCTGACAACTGCTATTTTATGGATTACTTTACTCATACTAAGGGCTAAGTGTACGATTTAAGTTGGAACTCAAGCCTACCTTGGAACTATTTTAGCTGGTGCAACATTTTAAGAATTTACTAGCGTGTAAACTCCGACCTAAGTTAGAAATTAAGTTCAAACTAACTACTAACTTTTCAACTTACGCATTGCTGGTACTGGGTACTGGGAATTTACATCAGTGCACTAATGCTAACTGCTTTTGGATAAGTGGAGTGGGGGGGGGGGGGGGGGGGGGGGGGACCCTTTAACTGTGGAAATTGGGAAGCTGGAGTTCAAATCCAGAAGTTTCCATCTGGGTGTCAAACAGCCAGATGGAACTAAGAACTAGACTATCCTTTTCATTTGACTATCAGTGTCGATGAACCTGGGCTTTCGGGGCTTGACCTCTAAATAATTTTGATCCAGCAATGATCAATGAACAATGACCAGCCCAACCAATAAGTGTTTATTAGCTCAATGCTCAGCTGTAGCAGCTCGCCTCGATGTGGATGCACACACAGGCAGACAGGGTCTTCAGTCTGGTCAGTCTGAGAATGTCATGGTCCATTATGACCGGCGCTGTGTCTTCTCCTGACTCAAACTGACACGGGTTGCGGTCACGCTAATAATGTATTTTACTCTGGATTTTAGTTAGGCTATTAGTAAGTATAGCCTACTTACAGTATATGGTTAGTACAGAGACAAACACAATAACCATTAAAAGAAAAATGGCTTTTTGAAAAACTTTCTGTGAATCTGCAAAAAATGCTATGGTGTTGTATGGCGGAAATTAAAAGTATTTACTGACCCATCAATTAGGCTGCAAACTTGTACAATTGTCTAGTGATTTCAATCCTTTGATCATTCTCAAAAGGTGTTTAAATGGGGGTTTTAGGCAACACATTTACACATACTTACCTTTGGTCTGCCAAAAACACCCCTGCATTTCACATTATATTTTTTGTCATATTACTGTTGTAATGGGAAACTCTGAAGAAAGGTGCAAAAAGTTACATTACATGTGTTGTTGTATAATAGTTTACCTTGAAACGTAGAAACGTTAACATTTACAAACAAAAAATCAGTGGATTGAGTTACCAAACAGTAGCACAAAGATGAACAAAAAATGTTGTGGAAAACCATATCATTAATGTTTGGGTTTGGCAAGACATGAATCATGCTTGGCAACCACTTTAAGACTTGCTTCTAACTTTAGATACATGATTTATATAGAAATCTCTATTCTTCTCTTTTTGTGTCTGACAGCCACTTTCTCATCTCTCGCCCTTCAAAACACACACACACACACACACACACACACACACACACACATACACACACACACACACACACATACACACACACACACACACACACACACACACACACACACACATACACACATACATACATACATACATACATACATACATACATACATACATACATACATACATACATACATACATACATACACATGCACATGCACGTACAGAACACATGCACATACACACACCCCTACAATGTTATTTTCACAAATGTGAACACACCTGTGACACTAGTTTTTCAGTCACATTGTGAATCCTCCACAATGTGACATGTTGCTGATTTTTGTTTCACACCTTTTTTTCCTGTTCCTGTTGCATGCTGTGCACCTGCTGTTTTTGTGGTTAAGCATTGTATGTGTAGCACTTGGATATTAAGCTCTGCTTGACTAAGCACAGACTGATTATAGCACCTAAAATGTATATGTAACCATCAAACCTGTGTTTATTTCTCTCTTTACGGTTGTTTTTCTCCGAATGAATGGCCACATACATGCACACATGTACACACACACACAAACACCAATACTGCCTCACTATTTACATCAAATGTGTTAGCTTTACTGTGTACAATGTACAGTGTTTAGCTTTACAAGCTACCAAAATAAGAGCTATACACTGGTGGGCAAATTTGATTGTGAAAGATGGGGGGGGGGGGGGGGGGGGGGAACCAACGGCAAATTAAGTATAGCACGTGTTGGGGGTGGGGGATGTATAAATACTAAATAGGGAGGGGACGTGTGTCCCCCTGTCCCCCACTAAATGCCACCAATGACTGTACATGTGTTCATTGCTGGGCTGCTAACTAGTGTTTTTGAGAACGTTTATGAGAGCACAGTGGGAGGAGGTTCTCAATGTAAAAAATATGCTGTTAACTAATTTCATTCCCTACCTTTGCATAGTCGGGTACTTACCAGTGTGACTCATATTTAATTTTCATTCAAAAGGTTAATAGATGGCTGTGTCTTTGATGGGAACTTTAAGGTACAACAATTTGTCACCTTTACGAGATGGTTTGGATACTTTTGAGCCTGCCTTGGAAATATGTTGAACCAAGGTCTTTAATTAACTAATGAGTTATGATGATAACTATCTTGGCCACCATAGCATTGCATTCTATATGTTTTTACCATAACTTAATAATTACATTTGTCACACATTTGCCAATACTGTCTGCCACCTGTAATCGGGTACACTGGCTGCTGAATAATTCAAATACAAACTTAAAACCTACATCTTTGCACTCTCATTTGGCTCCTATAGGAGTGTCCCTCGGCTCTCATTATAGCTAAATCAACCTGTAAGCCAGCAGTAGCAAACCTCTGCTGCCAAAAGGTACTGGATGGGTGCTCTACATGTTCCTTGCCCACCCTGCACCATCTTACCATGATGCTGTCTCTGTTTTAGTGTGACGCCTTGTCCCCCTCACCAGCCAGTACCCCATCAACATGGAAAATAATAATAAATAATAATAATAATTGTACTTAAAATGTTTGCTTGTAATACTATGTATGTCAATGATGGCACCTATTGCACTCCTAACCATCCCTTGAACGTGGAATCCCCCACGCTGCATTCCTTCTCAAAGTTTCTTCATGATAATTAATGGAGTTTTGTCTTACCCTTTGGGGGCTAGGATTAGGGGATGTCAAATATATGTCCTGTGATGAAGGTTTCGGGGCTAGATATGACTCGAAGAGGGGTAAAGGTTAAACAGGATTGTTTATTCAGAGTTACAAGGTAAGCGGATATGCACTCTGGAGGTGGTTCATGAAGCATCTGCTGGATCCAGGTAAGAATTCAGTCTATATTGGAATGGTAAAGAAGCCCTTCTGGCTGCTGGCTGGCATATGCCAGGGCAAATAAAACATGAGCTTGCAGATTTGTCTGGTTCCAGAGGGAACCAGGGATTAAAGGATATACAAATATAATTGACTTGACATCAATGGTTTAATTTTATGCTGGTACAGGGATTTGTGGGGAGACCCTACCAAAAACATATCAGCTGTGATTGGTTGATTAGGAATTGGAGCTAAAATACATGTTTATAGGCCTAGGTTGAACTGACCTGAGAGCAGCCGTGCATCTCTTCGGAGATGAAAAGCATTGCACCTTCACAGAGCAAACAGCATGAGAAAGCACACACTGGGGTTCAGATCCTAAAGACAGAAAAATGAAGACCTTACACTTCTCGTCTTTGTTTATTGTTCCTGTAGGTAGTTTTTATACCCACAAACTCCCACTGTTTTAATTTGGCTATATAGCTTAGATACCCAACATAGTATTCTTTCTAAATCCTTCTCCTATCTTGGTTTACTCATTCTTCATTTACATTAAAAACATGTAATGGTTTTATATATTCAATCTTACAATCTCTCCCACATCTTTATTGAGAAACTTCTGTCTTTCTCTGTGCAGGTCTGTCTGTCTTTATCTCTGCTTTTCTTTCTCTCTGCATGTCTGTCGGTCTGTCTTTCTCTCTGCATGTCTGTCTGCCTTTGTTTGAAATAAGTCAAAAGGAAACCCTTTTTTGCATATTTGTGGAACATGACTAACTAACTGTCACTACGTCCACTTCTGCCACCTAGCGGTGGTCAGTGTCTTTCATCAACGTCATCCATTCATCTCCATGTCTACACACAGGCGTTACACCGTATTCTGTGACCCACCGTAAAGTGTGGGTCTCCTCGGTAAATCCCTAGTAGTATTTACCCCCGTGTCAGTGTCTCTGTGTCGTGCATTTGGGTCCACTCGCGTGACACTAACCAAGTAATTAACAAACCAACTAGAATTTGTTTTAGTTTCTTGTTAGCAAGTAGCAATTATATGATCAATATATAAGATATGATAACACAAGATATGATAAGAAAAGTTACAATATGTATGATACCATACCATACAATACCATGCATATATGATACGATAACATACATGTGTGAACATTATTAATATAATGGCTTTGTTCTGTTCACCACCTTCTCCATAAATCCTGCTCAACCACAGATTGACAAGAAGATAATACGTTTTAATGTTGCGTTGGAGGATGCTATAAATATCAAGAAACCCTTTGCACTCATGTGGTCTTCCTGTGTTGGCCAATCCTACGTGATGTGGTGTTTAGCTGTCATTCATTTCTTATCAATGGTTAGAACTGTGAAAAAGACAAAAACACATGCAAAAGAACCGGTCTTGCGTAGTATGTCTTTCATCTTCTTTATCTGATTTAATGTGTTAAATTACGTTTTATTAGGTGTTGTTTACTATATGTAGCTCCTCCAGTGACAGGCATGAGGCAAGAGATCTTGATTTGTATACAGGGTTTTATTGCTTGTCAACCCTGTATACAAATCAAGATCTCTTGCCTCATGCCTGTCACTGGAGGAGCTACAGTGAGAACTCATTGCTGCTTATCACACAGAGGTGCTAAACGTCCTTTTAAATGTCCTTTATCTTCTTCTGTAAGTATGCACTTGAACACGGTAACAGTGGAAAATAATTCGCTCATGCGGTCAAGTTTCCTCGGTGCGTCGCTAAAAGGCGGGTGACAACACTCGGGCGGAACCAATAATTAGTTCCGTCTTGTTGTAACGTACAATTCAGAAGAAATTAAATAATAAAAAAGTGCAAATACCAGAAATAAACTAAAGTGACAGAGGCAGTTACACTATATGCTTTATTGTGTTTTATTGTAGGTTCATGCTGCTGTGTTATCTTTTGGTCAGGCCTCTCTTATAAATTGGATTTTCATCCCTTTTGCATGTTCCCTACATGCAGTCTACATGTAGAGAAAATATATAAACTATGATGTGCAGACATGCGGATAAATACTTTTTTGTGACGAGGGCTCTCCCTCTTGGTCGGTGTTTGTATTACATCTCTAACGACCTTGCCCTATTTTTTTCGGATTGAAAAACTTACACATTGAGAGATTTTGTCAGATAAGAGCACATATATTTGCTGTCAGTCTTTAGTCTAGGCCCAGGCCAATTAATTGTATGAAAGTTATTCATGATAAGATGTGTTGGCAAGAATTGATTCTAATAATAGTAATACAAAAACAAAATATGACGCTGGGGGAGTAGCCTAGCTGTGGAATAACTGGAGGAACGAGTATCTCGCGAGATGAGTTGCTTTCCTTTGGCTACGCGAGACGCAAAAACTACTGGCGGAGTTAAAGCAAGACGTGTTCCTGTAAACTTATTTCCCTATTCAAACGAATTGCCACTATTTGGCCAAACAAATAAGACCCGTCATATAGTAGGTCTACTGTAAGTATGATATATCGCTGAACTAAGCAAACGAACAACCGAATAATTATCGTTTTCCTGGCCTTTTAAAGTGAAAGTAAAGCCGTAAAGGGCCTTGGACCGATGGACGATCATATGGACCAAGATACGTCTGAAGGGCTCTCGCTTCTGGAACAGGACTTGACTTGTCCCGTATGCCGTGATGTCTATCGGGACCCTGTGCTTTTAACTTGCACTCATAGCTTATGCCGCGAGTGTCTAAATGACTGCTGGAAGTCGAAGCTCAAGACGTGTCCTGTATGCAGGGCTGCCTTCGAGGGAGAGCAGCCGATCGCCAACCGTGCGCTCAACGACACCTGCGAGTCTTTCCGTCTGGAGAAAACATTGCAAAACAGACACAATCCTGCTCCGCTGAGTATTTGCCGCATGCACGGAGTTGAATTTCAGCTCTACTGTATGAAAGACCAAGCGCTGCTGTGTGCTAAATGTGTGCCACAGCACCCATATCACGAGATTCGTCCCCTACAAGAAGGATTGTCCTACTGCAAGGTAAATATACATTACTATGTTATGTCAGAATCATTATATAGACCTATTTATTTATTTATATTTATTTATTTATCCAACGTCTATGTGATTATCTGATTACAGGAACAACTTAGCTTCAAAATAAAGATTTTGGAGAAAAAATGTAACTTCTACAAGAACAATACAAAAAGTTTCACCAATACAAAGGAGTTCATCGAGGTAAAACCACTCGAACACCATCGTAGAGTCCCCTTACTATTATTTACCTTACAATTATTGCCAAACATCGCAAGTTGCATCGCAAACAGCCATATTCATTCATTCATCCATTCATCCATCTGGGTGGACTGGACACTCAGACACTCACAAAATATTGAAATGGCTAATCAATATCACCCATGGTGGTCAAATAGTGTCCCTGTAAGAGTCATAAGTCAGTCCAAAACGATGTACCTATACATATCTTGTATGCATCCTTCCCCCAGCACCAAGCCGGGCAGGCTGCAGAGAGCATCAAGGCGGAGTTTCAGAGGCTCCACAAAGCACTGGATGCAGAGCAGGAGGTCCGCCTGATGGCCGTTGCAGCTGAGGAGCGGGAGAAGACAGGCACCATGGTGGCCTTGGTCACGCAGGCCAACGAGGTTATCGCCTCTTTGACCCAAGTCATACAGAATCTGAAGAGGGAGATGGGGGATGAAGACGTGACCTTCATGCAGGTGACTTGGTTGTTGTGGATGATAAGGATTGTAATGTCATTCTTCAGACATGCTATTGGGTGTTCGAAAAGTACATCTAACCAACTGTGTATCTTATATTTCAGAAATTTCCCATCTTGAAGGAAAGGTAAACAGATTATCCTGTCACACACACACACACACACACACACACACACACACACACACACACACACACACACACACACACACACACACACACACACACACACACACACACACACACACACACACACACACAGTGCTCATATAAGGCTCACTGAAACGGTCCATTTTGTTCAGCACCCCTTGTGACATAGACATTCACATAATTATTTTCAATACTAATGAGTAGTATCAGTATGTCGTTATATCGTATTCGGACAGATACATCATACTATGCATTCATATTTATTATGTATATATTTTTGCTTTTTTATTCCAATTCTTGATTTGAAACACTTGATTAATGCTTGGCCCCAACCTGTTGGCCAATAGACTAGACCTACCTACTAACCGATATTAGATTTGACAAAACAAAGATATGTAAAATACGCATAATATTCAAGAGAAAAGTTGATTTACATTGAGGTCACTTGTCATTGTATTGATCCCAAGGGGGTTGATATATGGTGAATGGAAGTTGTACAGACTATTGTGTCGTGTTCCCGGTCTCATAGGGCCCAGTGGCCTCACGAAGACCTCCAGCACCCACCAGGAGCTCTGCTGGACATGGGAAAGCATGTGGGCTCCCTGGGCTTCAACATCTGGAAAAATATGCAGGCCCATGTCCAATACAGTGAGTGCATGACATTGTTATAGCATGGCTTTGGAGGCTCTAACAGTGCTGCAATCCTAAGTAGCTTGCAAGTCCTTTTTTGGTTTAATTTTACCTGTGGGAGAAATTCTCAATTGAGTACTTACAGATTATCCCAATTGTTTCAAACAATGTTCAAACCCAGAGAAATCAGTCGTTTTATTCAACCATAAAGGTCAGTCACATTTAGTCACATGTCAATGGCACCATATGCCCTTGTGCAGTAAAAAGTACAAGGGCATACAGTAATCCGGTAGAGACCTAATTTATTGATATGATATTTCAATGTCGATCTAGCTAACTACAATGTGCTACTTTGACAAGTGGCTCATGCCAGCCACCAAGCTAATGCAGTTACTTGCAATTTACTTGGGCAGGTCATTAAAAAAAAAAAACGAAGTCTCCGTCCGAGACTGCTCTCGGTCTCTCTCATCAACACATTGACAATGGACTGTGTGTGAAAAGCCCCTCCTCTCCACTACAAAACTCTTATAGAATACACTGTCTAAATCTCAACGAGTACTCGTGTACTTGGTAAGAGCTTTTTTTGGTGTGAATAAAGTTTGCGATAGTTTACACATGGCAAGTCAGTTTCATCTGTATTATATACAGTTAGTTTAACCTGTATTATATCAATTCTATGTGCATTACACCCACACTTTAACTCCTTTGGCCAAGCAGTACTTTACTTGAGCTCCATTGGCCAAGCAGTTCTATACCTGCCTTTTGCTGTTGTAGAGCTAGCAGGAAACACTCCTAAACAGCAACAACATTTCCTGTTTAATAGCATTTTAGTTAGGCTATTGATTAGGGAAGGGTTTGTTGAGAGATATAGACCAAACGATGGCTCTATAGAGAGGAGTGCTGCTGCCAAACCATCTCCTGGGCAGGTGACACCTGGGACTCATACTGGTAATCGCGTCACATCGCTGTAATTCAAAACGTTATATCTGTTGAATATCAAATGTCTTTCTCACTTAATAAAAATACTTTCAACCCCCAAGTTAACTTTATGTTACTTGCAATTTCATTAGCATTAAATAACATTACGTGAATTAACGTGACTAAACGTACCGTGAATAACATTTTTATAAATCAACTCATCCGTGAACATGATTTCTGCCGAGGCATGTCAGATATGTTTTCACTGGCAATGGTTGATTAGTTTTTGTTTTTTTGCTATAATAAAAACCTGGTTCTTCGAAACACAATTCATTCCTTCTTTCATTAAACACCAAACCCTTGGTCTCACTCTCTCCATCCCCCTCTCTCTCTAGACCCCGTGGTGCTGGACCCGAACACGGCCTCTCCCTGGCTGGACCTGACTCCTGACCTGACCAGCATGAAAGAAAGCCAGCAGCGTCAGGTGGTCCCGGACAACCCGGAGCGCTTCGACCCCTGCGTGTTTCTCATGGGATCCGAGGGCTTCTCCGAAGGCAAGCACCGGTGGGACATCGTCGTCGGGGACAACCCCAAGTGGATGGTGGGCGTGTGCACCGAGTCGCTGGCCCGCAAGAAGAAGTTCACTGTGTCCCCCAAGCGCGGCGTGTGGAGCATTGCCCTCAGCAAAGGGGTGCTGACCGCACTCTCAGCCGAGCCCACAAAGATCCAAGTGGAGACACGCGTGGAGAGGGTGCGCATCAAGCTGGACATTGATAAAGGAGAGGTGTCGTTTTGGGATGGCGGATCGCTGACACACCTCTGCACCTTTAATCACAAGTTCAACGAGAAGATGTTCCCACTCTTCGGCCCAGGACTACAAAGTACACCAATGGTTCTGGCCCCCGGAAAGATGGCTCTACACACATCTTGACATTCCCAGTGGGACCACCCATGCTAAGAATGTATGCACTCACAGAAGTGCTATTGCAGTGTTTTATTATTGTTTTGTTGCTTTTATTCGTGTATGTCTCTTTGTGTGGATAAGACCAAAAAAAATCAAACCACAGTAGTGTGGTTACTTTCTTTAGAATGTATCTACACACACAACTCTGATATTAAATAAGTTAAATACATATAGTTAATTTGCTGGTTTGTTGCATCTTAAATTCATTTGTATCAGCCATATTAATATAATGTATCAAAAGTTATGTTAACTAAACAACAATGATTTACGATAAAGACAACTTATATGGAGAAGCACAGTGTCTCTTGCTGTTATAGGGAAGCTTTGTGAACTAATCAACTGTCAAGATTTTATCATAAACGTAAAGTGTCACGGATCATTCTCGTTTACTACTTATTGATTGATACATTGTTCACAAAACCGAAGCTAGGCTGGCTAACGCTTGTTTAACTGCTATACAGTTAAGAACTTGTATCCAAACCAATCCCTTTTTAAAATAAATTCATACTACCATTGATATAAATTGCACTAAAGGGTTTTTGTTGTTTGATGTTGAAAAGATACACATTACGACCACCAGAGGGCAGTGGAAGCACGTAATATGTTCAACGTTGGCTTTTGTATTGGTAACGACTGGATTGTAGCTAAAACACCAAAACAAGATACATCTACCCCGACCCAAATGGAAAACATGGATACTGGTGTTAACTCTAGCGACATTGGTTATATTAGCGGAATTATTTGTACATATTAAGACAATCCCAATCCCAGACATATCTGCGTTTCGCTGAATTGGTGTAATAAAGGGGAACGATGCCTGGTTTTTGCTCATCCAATTGCGCATCTGGATGTGGTCAAGCTAGCTACTGCTAGCTAGAGAAGAAGCTATCTTCTGCTAGCCCCTTCGTAGACCGCACAGATTCACTGTCGAACCAGTGTTTATGGACCAAGGGTTGCTACATTACATAGCACTGATAAACTGTCATGCTAGCTATCTAGTTTCAGATGTGTCTGAAAATGTAACTAAATGGCAATCGGACCGACAAGAGGGGAATTGGTGAGTATGAGGACGTCTAATTGCTATCCGATCCAATGGTCCTTAACATTGATGTTAACGGTAACCGCTAACGATAGCTTTTTTTTTTTGCCTGCAGTTATGTCTTGGACTCTCAGGCCAAACAAATCAATATTTACAATGTAGTAGTGTACAACTATGTTACCATATACTGATATGTGTACGGTACGTGTGTGTTATATTATTATATCCAGCTGTAACACGTAAAGATATCATCACGGTTACATGCTATTGCAATGGAGGACAAGCTAACGGTACCAACAGATTTGCTGCGCATCAAACACAACACTAAACTCAACTAAATAAATTGACAACTTCCGTGGAGGATGTATTACGTATTACTAATAGAAATGTAGCAAATAATAACCAACGCGGTGTGTCTACCCACTTTAGATCATAATCTATTTAAGATGTCAAAACAGCACAATCTTAGTGTAATGTTGTACAACAAATATAAGGTCTTTGTTCTTATGCCAGGGTTGATCCTTTCAGCAATGAGATCCTGGGACTTTTGAGACTGTTTAATTATTATATGTAATACAGCTTCATAAACCATTGGTGAAGTCATTGCTCAACTCTTTGCTCCCTGCTTTAGGTGGTGGTAAGGATGGCCCCTGTCCTCCCTGTCTCCCTGGTTCTGGTGATTTTAATTTTGACAGAGGCCCCAGGATGTTGGGCGGGAGACTGTAAGGGCCACAGGCAGGTCCTCAGGGGATCCCCAGGATATGTCACCGATGGTCCAGGGAACTACTCTGTCAATGGGAACTGTGAATGGCTCATCAAAGGTATGATAATCAATAAAGAATTTGTAGTTATATTATATAAAATAAAATCAGATACAATTTAATCTCAAGTTAATATGCTATACCTCTAGATTGAAATCCATGTCATATAAATCCAATAGCACCTGTATAAATAGTGTATCTGAGGCTAATTATAATTGCATTCCATATCTGTTTTTTCCTGCTAGCTCCCAGCAACAATCATCGAATTGTGTTGAATTTCACCTTCATGGACACCGAGTGCACCTACGACTATCTGTTTGTGTACGACGGGGACTCCTACCAGAGTCCCCTCCTGGCTAGTCTGAGTGGCAACACTCTCCCACAACCGATGGAGGCCAAGTCTGGCAAGGTAATAAGATAGCCAGGGTTCTGGGGGCAGACTGAGGCCTAACCCCTACCTGCTCCGTAATGGCAAGTATCTAAAACATGTATCTAATAGATTGAACAAGTAGTAGAGTTGCGTACTCCTTACATTTTTTCGGTGGTACTCTCAACCTTCTCTCCGCCCCCTAGATGTTGCTCCACCTCTTCAGCGATGCTAACTACAACCTTCTGGGTTTCAACGCCACTTACACCTTCTCCCTGTGCCCCGGGGCCTGCGGGGGCCACGGGCGCTGTGACTTGGCCACATCCCAGTGCCAGTGCCACCTGGGCTGGGGGGGCACCGACTGCACCACCCCGCTGTGCTCCCAGGCTTGCTCTGCACACGGCCAATGTGACCTGGTAAGGGATGCCACGGGATTAAGTATACTTTCAACCCCCTTTTTCATTCGAACAAGGAATCAAACTGTTGATGCGGTGAATCAACTGATTGGCTGGGTCTCTTGTTTCGTGGGGTCTCTTGCAGAAGAAGGAGAGCTGTTTATGTAGTTCGGGCTTCGTTGGTCAGAACTGCCAGCTGGGTCTCCGCGATGAACACGGGGCAGGCCAGTGGTGGAGGGTGACAGAGGGGAACCCCAGCATGCTCCCCAGGACAGGCTCGGCCGGGGTCTACCTCTCTTCCACCAGGGCCTTGTACCTGTTTGGAGGTAAGGACACAATGTTGATTTTCAACTATGTTGATACATGGAATGATTTTAACTGTTAGCTTGCATCCAATTCAAAACTGTTATTTGCAGTGCTTTTTACATATTGTATATTGTATTATTTGCCATAGAGCACATTAAACACAATTGTTACATCTATACCTATTCATACTGTTGTCTTGTTCAGATTGTTTACCATCTGCTGGTTTAATGTTGACGTCTGTACTACCGCCCGGGCAAATGTACTAACACTAAGCTGTTAACATTTTATGTCGATGGATGTTTCTCAGGTATTGTTATGGAATGAGTGAGGAATGATTTGGATAAGTATAACTGCATAGTTCCCCTGTTGGGTTAGATTACGTTGTTTTGGGGAGTGATTTGAATAAATACTTTTTTATTACCCTCAAAGTAAGTTTTTTGCCGGCTTTCTTATGCGACAATGTTTGAGATTATGAACTTAATAATAATGATAATACTATATGTACGGATATCTCTCTTTTTCAGGCTTTGACCTAAACAGGGCCCTTGGGGACCTGGTTAAATACAACTTTTCCTCCAACGAGTGGGACAACAGGACCTATGGCCACTGCCCAGTAAGTCACTTAGCTCACAAATAAAAACAAAACGAGCAAATAACACCAAACAAACAAAATAGATTATCCTTGAAACAGGAAACTTCCATCTCGTCGTGTCATGTTATTTTTGACTTAATTTCCATTTTCATCCTGAACCTGGATTTTCCTTTTTCTTCATTCAATTGTTTTTAAACTTTTATCATTATCTCTTACCCTGTCCTTAACAGACAGCTCGTCATTCCCACACAGCAGTGGAATGGAAGGGAAACATGGTCATCTTTGGTGGAGAGTTGGCCAATGGCTCTCTAGCCAGTGATGTCTGGATGTATCGCCCAGTGCAGGATGATTGGCAGCAGCTCGGCCTATCCCATTCCCTGGGAGCTCCGAAACTGGCCAATCATGCAGCGGCTGTGGTGGATCATTACGTTTATGTTTTCGGAGGTGGGCTGTTGGGACAATTCTGTTCAAAAGTCTTGTAGTTATTTAGGTCTTTGTTCACCAGAAATTATGTATAACCACTTGTATTTTATCTAGAGTTTCTTAGAATAAACGAATTATGTACTGAAGATAAAAGTACTGTGGCCAGCTGTGCTAACCCATCAGCCATTGTCTAGAGAGCGACAGACACAAGTATAAAATAGCTCTTGTTTTTCATTGCTCTAGCACATGACTAGCATTGCCACTTTAATATCGAAAACCTGGGGAGGCCAGTTATTGTCTAATACCCTAGGTCAAGGGATTATAATAACTCCTGTGCAGCATGCTGGGTAATCCCACACCGTACACAGCCGGGGATGCCACAGTAGTAATAATTACTACTTATCCCTAATGTAATTTATCGTTGTCATTTTGAATAACGAACATGGAATTTTGAAATCATCGATATCGAGATCTATTGATATTGAATGACCTCAGATTGTCATGATGATGAATTCTTCCACATGAACCCTGAGATAAGGAGTATCATTAAGCCTCTTTGCCTGATGCTAGGTCGTACGGAGGAGGATATGTTCTCTTCCACTCTGTACCGGTTCAACCTGCTGGGCTCCGGGCTCTGGGAGACGGTCCAGGCCACTGGGGGGAAGCCTCCCGCCACAGCCGGCCACTCCATGGTTTTCCACAGCCCCTCGAGAACCCTGCTGGTCTACGGGGGCCATCGGCCTACCACCGCAAGGTACACACACACACACACACACACACACACACACACACACACACACACACACACACACACACACACACACACACACACACACACACACACACACACACACACACACACACACACACACACACACACACACACTGGTGGTTATGGATGTTGTCACTGATGAACTTCTAAACTTCCCTTCACATTTTCCTAATGCGTGTATATACTGAATGCTAGTGCTTTATGGTTATGCGTGTTTCATTGACTGTGTGCACTTAACACTTTACATTTTTTTAATTAGGAATTGCCTTTGTTGCAACTAAAAGTTCAAGAAATTAGAAAAATAGAACAAGTACAGTTTCAAGCACCATCAGTGTAGCAAAGACCATTAATACACGCCACCTAGGTGGCTTTTCCCACTCCACCTAGGTGACTTTCCTCGGGCTCCTCCAAACAATTGGACACAGGGTGGTGATGTTGAAAGACCGGTTTATTGCAAAGGTTGAGTACGATGGTACATGCAGATGGTGCTCCATACTGCCATGTGGGAGAGCTCTCTCTGAGTGTGTGTGGTGATGGCTGGCTTAACCTGTGCACATTGCTTGCTCAAATGTGCAACAGGTGTGCAGCCTCACCCGGCTCCAGACTCCAATCAGTCTGACTCGGGCCAGGTGAGGCTGCTTAAACCAGCCATCATCCACACACACTCCCACCATCAGTTACTACCAGACAGTGAAGTTATCAGATCCCCCCCCCCCCCCCCCCCCCAGGTTCAGTGTTCGGGTTAACAACACGGACGCGTTCCATGTAGACCGACGCTTCTGGACGGCCTTCCGCTCTCGCTTCCCCGCCACGGGGCCCAGGGAGAGGGCCTTCCACTCGGCCACTGTTATCGGAAACTACATGGTGGTTTACGGTGAGTTGTAGATGAAGTGCGACGGAGGAGCTGCAACCGACCAACTGTTCCTTTTACTTCCCGCCTTTTTCTTCTTTTTCTTTTTTTAACTTGGTTGATCATTGATCATTACTAATCCAGGGTTTTTCCTAGATAAAAAGAAGGGTTGGGTGGTAGCTCTGGGTAACAGCGACTCAAAAGTTACTTTTGACATTTGTAATGATGCAGTATTACATTCCTAACTAGCCACGCTTGTCTGATTGCTCGCCTCGCCCGCTTATCAAGTTGACCTGGTCCTCTATGTCATCGTGTGGCAAAAACCGGTTGCCATCTGCCTTTTATGGGTGGTTTTGATGTATGCACGGGAAGTCCACGCACAGCCATGGCATTTATAGTAGACACGCAGTTTGCGCACTGTTCTCGTGGAGCTCAACATTTCAACACATCGCTGTATAATCTGTGCACGATGGCCATGATTACCTCGTTTTGGGTTCCCACCGGCTCTGAGTTCACGTCACTTGGCAACTAAAAATCAGGCTTAAAGAGCCACTGTTTCAGACGGAATTCGAACGCTATGTGATTTAAAAAAATGCATTTGGGCTGAGAGTTTTAGGAAAGAGTGGGGCGTATTATCCCCATGGTTACGACCCACGTCAACTTTATGATACTTTTTTAGTACCGTCGATGTGTGACTGTAATGAGAGTTATAATAAGCGATTTTGTGTATGAAATGTGCCACACACTGTAGCGTTATACTATATGTGTCCAGGGAGCCTTGGACGTCTTGGAACCCTTGGACGCGGGTTTTAAATAAATTGCTGCTCAGACGGAGCTTCACCATCCACCCACACCGTAGCGTTATACTATAAGTGTCCGAAAAGCTCAACTTTCTCGCGGACACCGCAGTCAACCGCTGCCCAGACAGAGCTCCACACGTCCACACAGACTGCGCCGCCGGGGCCCCTTGGTCGTGACGTCAGACTACCTCGGAAAAGGTAGTCTGACGTCACAAAAAGAACGCCACCTGCGTTCGCAGCAGAGTGGAACGTTTACGTTGTGTTTTGGGGAGAACGGCAAAAACATAGGATTTTACCCCTTTTTTCTCTAAATTGGGGACTTATTTCAGTAACAGTGGTAAAATGGCATAGATTACTATGTTGACGATCATATAAGACAAATGAGCACGTACTCTGACGCTTTCAGGGGCGATGCAAATACAATTGACTTGACTTGTTGTCTTTTTAAATCAGGCGGGAATGTCCACATCCACTACCAGGAGGAGAAGTGTTATGACGAGGAGCTGTTCTTCTACCACCTGGGCTGTCACCAGTGGGTCTCCGCTGGGGAGGGAGTGTCACTGCGTGAGTGGCAGCAGAGAGAGAGAGAGGCTGTGATGATGTCACATGTAGGAGATTCATACGCTGCAAGCCCTAATAGGGACGATACGAGACGTAGTCAACATTAAGCTCGTTTTGTTTTTAGGGGGAGGGGAGTCAGTGAGGGGGCGGTACTCTCATGTTGCCACCGTGATGGAGGGCAGGGTGCTCCTGGTCGCCGGGGGTTACAGCGGGGTGGCCCGTGGAGACCTGGTGGCCTACAAAGTTCCGCTGTTTGTCAGCAGTGACTTCGGAGACCGGGTGAGTCAAGATAAATGATGACATCTTTGTCATCACAGTGATGTGATTGTTGGTAAGGCACGATCCGAGAATCAAGAGCGCAGACTAGGTATTGAGGAACATTTATTATAAAAAAATAAACTGTTTGTCTCCCAGGATGCAGTTTGTAAGGAAGCACCGGATGAGAGCATGTGTCTGAAGAACCCAGAATGCAGCTGGTGTGAAGGCCGCTGTCGAGAGTACCAGCCCCTTAATCCAGTAAAGTATTTTTTTATATTAAGTCTGCTCCTTTATGTGACACTTATAACCAAACACATCTCAGCGTTTGGTGTAGTTTGTCAGTGATTTTCAAATGTTCAAACAAACACCTGATCGTTACACTTCAAACACAATACTTTTACATTTGGTAGCACGCCATCTATTCTACACACTTAGGATACTTCAAATCTTATTTTTTATTCATGTAAATGCTTTTTATCTCCAGAGAATATCTTTGACGCATCTATATATAGGGCCGTTGTCACCCAACCATGCGAGGGCTGAAACGCACGAGGCTGCGACTACCACTGCTTCGATTGTACACGCTGTTACATGCTGGTGCACGCTGTTACATGCTGGTGCACGCTGTTACATGCTGGTACGCGCTGGTACACAGATGGACGTTAGGGCGAAGCCTGCAAGGAACATCCCACTAGACTCAATGGACATTAGGATTGCTATTGGAAGATTGATTAATGAGAGCCAGACATTGCACATGGCCCACCATATACCAGGGATACCAAATTACATAATATTACGATCATTAGACCTACCGTACGGAACGCACAAAACGGCTGCAGTGTTTGAAGGCTTAAAAAAGAATATGCCTACGTATGCCTACTATATTTCAGTGTATTGTATGCAATACATGCAATGTAAGGATGTAATAATAATACCAACAATCGCGTTATAATTGTATAATTATATGAAGGAGCAAATAATAACCAATCTTTACGAGAACTTTACTCTGCGCTTGTATGTCAGACACAAGAACTCACACACTTGGTTAGTTTAATAGGTTTTATTGTACAATTTGAGAGACATAGCCTATACGTTTGAGAGATAACACTGGCATTATAATTATATAAACGAAAATAATTATAAATCACACAGTTGAGAACTCTACTCTGCATTTAAGCCATTATAATGTAATATTTATATTTATTTCAGACAGACGGAACACATCCAATTATATTCAATAGATTTGTTTTTGCCATTGATCTCCTTGTAATCACGATGATGAATTCAGTTTGATGTTCGATATTCGCCCTTTTTTTGCTTCCTAATGTAGACCGCCTATTTAGTTCAAAATAGTCTTGTTTGAAAAAGTACACATTTGACAATGTTTCACACAGTTCCCCGAGTCACACACGACGTCCTTAATATTATCAAATATCAATATCAGTGATCTAATTGTGTGACATATTGTCCAATGTCCAGTCTTTAGAACAAGAGTAATCTGAAAGAAAGCTATTATTTTTGCAAGCAAATATCGACAAACTAAGATCCCTGTAGTGCACTTCTATCTGCGTCTCGTGTCGCTGTCCCTCGCCTGGGTGTACCATCCAAGCATCGGTAATCGCACGGTTGGGAGCCTTCTTCTTTTGTCCTGTGAGACGTTTTACGCACAATGGGGGTGGATCCATATAGGGATCCCCATTAACCATACCCAACCACTGATGTGTTGTTGTCTGTCTCTACTGCAGTGTGGCAGCACAGGGTGCCTGGGCCTGGCACGCTTCCTGTCGGACTGCCAGTCATGCCTGGTGTTCAGCGGCACATCCGCCTCGCTGGCCCGCGCCCCAGGAGACTTCGGCTGGTGTGTGCAGAACGAGTCTTGCCTCACCGTCTCAGGTGAGACCACCCAGGGAGACCAGAGGGAGGACAGGGTGTGACTGGTTGTACTATGAATTATTAAAGTGGAAGGAAGAGAATAGAACTGGATTTGCCCCAAGGGGGAATGTGTTGTGCACGTGCACAGGGTCGGTAAGGGCAACCAAAAACATTACGTGTACGTTCGGTCTGGCAGAGCGCAGTGCGTGCCGCGTGGACCAGATCTCGGGGGCGTACGGCTGGTGGGGGGAGCGTACGCGCTTCCTCACCGCCCTCAACTCCTGTCGCACCGACAACGATGTCCCGGGACTGCACCTGCTCACCTTCCAGCACCCCCGCAACGACTCCCAGCCGGACAAGGTGTGGACCCCAGCCCCCTGTACTGCTGCCGCCTACTCTCCTGCTCTCTCTACTGCACCCTACATCGTCCTTCCTGATCGCCCACTGCGCTGGTTTTATGTCCACATACACAGGCTGCATGTTCCTACCATTTATAATCTAGAAAGCTTGTATCGTCTTTCGCAGTCTTTCCGTATTATCATTATATATTAATATTATTCATATTGTGTTAATCCCTCTTATGTGTTATGAATGTTGCATTGGCTTCTGTGTTTTTATCTAGAAAGCTTGTATCTTTCCTTGTTTTCCCACTGTGCACGTATAGAGCCCCAACACCCCCCCCACCTCCCCAGCCATTTGTTTTTCTTTAGATGGTCTCTTATCTCATTAATAATTGTGAATTTTGTACCTACTAGCTCTAGTTGATAGTGCTTGTTGTTGATGTGTTTCCATCCATCCCTCTATCCACTCATCCATCCCTTTATCCACCTACCCATCCACACACCTATCCATCCATCCCTCCATCCATCCATCCATCCCTCCATCTATCCATCCACCCACCCCCAGGTGTCCATCCTCCGCAGCACCACCATCAGTCTTAGTCCCACCACAGAGATGGACGTGGCCCTGCAGTTCCGGGGCTTCATCCACCCACTGTGGGGGGCGCCGCCACCCGCGCACCCGCCAACTGACACCGTCTCCATGTGGGCTCGCATCCAGAGGCTCCACTTTGAGGCCCGCATGGCGCCGGGACCCACCTCCAGCCAGCTGGTGAGAGCAGTGTAGAGACAAACATATAGTTTGAAAATGTAATCCAGGTTTTTAAGGACAATTAAAAGGTGTACATTTCCTGGACGTCTAGAATGTAAAGCAGTAAACTAAAATAATTGTAACATAATTGCTTTGCTTTTCAACTGAAATATTGGGTAATCATATCATATATTTTCTTCAGTAGTCATCATTGAAGTCAGATTTGATGATCTGAACCAGCTTCAGTTTCCCAGGCCAGGTGTAATTTATTGTTGACATTTTGTTGATTGGCGGTCTGGTTGCCTTTCCATATGTGTGTGTGTGTGTTTGTAGGAGGTGGTGGGGCGCTGGGCAGCTCAGCAGGAGAAGGAGCTGAAGCTGCTGGGTCGTCCCAACGGGGGCCGTCTCTTCCCCAACCTGACCCGGGGGAACCACTACCTGGTCCAGGCCGAGGGCTACCTCAACAACTCTGGCTCCGGACAGACCAGCGAGATGGCGCTGATCTGGAACAGGACCGCCCTGCCCGGCGGGAGCGTAAGTACTGCCTCCTTGAGTCATGGAGAATAACATTTCTGTACCCCCCGAGGCTAGATCATCCCTTAATTACACACAATATCTTTGACGTTTTTGTGATATTCTGATGATCGAAGCAAATTTGATCTGGTATTTATTCATTGAGATTTGCTTACTATCGCCTCTCGTTAGTCTTTATATTCTAGTCTTTTGTATTGCACTTATACCAGTGTTCAATCATACAGGTGGTAGTTGCTCACTTTTAATGCAATACCCCTTAGGAGAGATTTACATTTTCTGCGAGTAGCTTTGCTAAATATTCAGCATATGAACTCATTCCTCGTCTGTGTGCAGGAGATCTCCTTCCTGTTCCTCGAGCCCTACCGCTCCGGCTCCTGCTTGGCCTACACGTCCTGCCTGGCCTGCCTGTCGGACCAGTCCTGTGGCTGGTGCCCCTCCCTGGCCCGCTGCCTGCTGCGCACCGGCCCCGAGCCCTGCCTGGAGGAGCAGGGGGAGGGAGAGCGCCACCTGCTGCTGGCCCCCCAGCACTGCACCCTGTGTGAAGAGTACAGGGACTGCTCTGCCTGCACTCAGGTGTGTGTGTGTGTGTGTGTGTGTGTGTGTGTGTGTGTGTGTGTCTGTGTGTGTGTGTGATAAATGATGGTATTGTCCAAGGTAAAGTTTTGATAGGATGCTACAAATGTCTTATTTGTCACTGAGGTCATGTTACCCTGTCCCTGCAGGACCCCTACTGTGAGTGGCAGATCAACTCCAGCAAGAAGGGGGACTACCAGTGCAGTCGGAGGGGAAGGTTGGAAGGATCCATTCGTGACCCAGGGGGGTGTCCTAAAGTCTGTAACCAGTAAGTAATAGACATATTTTTTATTTTACTTACATGGGTTCTAGAGTTTACTACACACAGTTTTATGATTTGCACATTTTTACATTAAAGGACCAAAATATCATTATTCTTTTTTATTCTATCATATATGTTTGTCATTTCCCCAACTGCTACATTGTGAGTAATGTAGCAGTTGAACACTCAACTAAACCCACCAAACAATGGACAAATAATCTCCCAATAGTCTGAATAGCTTCACATTTTCTGGTTATCCTCACCTTTGCCTTGTAAACCTCCTATTTTATTTTATACTTTATTATATACTATACTATATTATTTATTTAACCTTAATTTATTCAGGAAGTCTCATTGAGGTTAACACCTCTTGTGCAAGAGAGCCCCGATAAGCAGCATAATCACAAACAACACAAGGCATATACAGACAAATTAGGTGACCTACGTGACAAAACAGCAACGCTTTTCAGCATTCCTACTGTTGCAATTAAAACACAGTTTACCTTGTTAATGCCCAACAGAGGCACAACACCAACAATGTCCCTCCCCTCCCCTCCCGCCCTGCTGTGTGCAGGAGAAGGACGTGTGCTGAGTGTCTGTCTAACTCCAGCCAGTGTGCGTGGTGTGAGTCAGCCCAGGCCTGCTTCTACTTTGCTGCCTACCTTACCAAGTACCCCTACGGAGAGTGCAGGCATTGGTATGACAGGTAAACAACAACGCTGCTTGGATGAATATACGCCTTTACTCCTACTCTGTAGCGGGTCTACTTTGGGAGTGTGTTTGTACAGTGTTGGGATCCTAACGCTCAACAGATTTTGACACGCATCAGTCAGCCATTTTAAGTCGGTATCATAAACCCATGTCTTCCACCGTCTCCTCCTTTGTTAGCGTGCACTCGGTGCCCCAGTGTAAGCAGTGCGCTTCCATGAACACGTGCACAGACTGCCTGCGCACCTTCCAGTGTGGCTGGTGTGGAGACCACAACAACCCCACCATCGGAAAGTAAGACCATACGCGCGGTATTGTTCGAAAAGGTGTCCCATGATGATGATGATGTGAAAATAGCCACGCATCATGGTGCTGTGCATGTTCTGTTGTAATATTACTTTTTAACTTTTTAACTTTTGGATATTTATATATATGTGGCATTTGTGATTTCCTTACATTTCTCCAAGAAGGGAACTTGTTTTAATCTGGCATTGTATATCCTGTGTACTGTATCAGATCATCAGTGGCTTTGTGTTTCCTCTGTCTTCTCACTCCAGGTGTCTGAGAGGGGACTGGGCCGGCATCGATGACTCCTCTGCCTACAACTGCAGCACGGCGGTGGCTGAAGCACGCGCTGCAAAGTAATCTTTTTTTATTACTACATTGTCAATACCTTCACCGTTATGACACACAAACTTGATACCACATTTGGTACATTGTTTTCATGAATACATCAGAAAAACAAATGATCGAATAAATACGCATCTACTCCGTAAAGCCCAATAGTTATCGTACCTAACACACCAGGGCATGTCTGCATCTAGTTTAATCAGCGTGTCGCTACATCACGGCCTCCCAGTTCTCTGACCCCCGGTCCGTTCCCTCCGCTCCCCGCAGCCCAGAGCCCCAGACCTCGGCCCCGCCGCGGCCCATGGAGATGGAGATGGAGCTGGAGCACCTGGGTGGGGAGGACCAGGAGGACGGCGTGTGGTCCTACCCCACCTGCCCCGATGTGGAAGAGTGCCGCCTGGGCCTCCATAACTGCCACGCCTTCGCCACCTGCATCAACACGCCCACCGCCTACGAGTGCCACTGCGAGCGCGGCTACACGGGCGACGGCACCATGCACTGCAACCAGACGTAAGGAGCCCGTTGGCACCGATGACTCTGTGGGTCAGCGTTGACTTTGACCTAGGGCTGGGCAGTAACTCAATATTAACCGTAATCGTCTTCGAGTCGTATTGGGTGGTCATGTAACAAAGATATCGACTTATCGTAATACCAAGTTTTATAGTATATATGAATCACAATGAGAGGATATGCCCTTCAAATAATCAACTATGAGGTTTGAAACATCAAAGAGAAAGGAGCACTAGTTTTAGTCTGAAACCATGTCTACCCACAGGTAGACACTTTATAATGGTATTTTATTATTGATATTGTGTAAAATGACCCTGTATTGTCATAATAATACATTCTTCCATATCGCCCAGCTCTACTATTACTATTATTATTTAGTTATACACTTTTATTCACAGCAACACTTCAATGCTGTGGAGTTTGAACCTTGACCCTTTCAGCTGGTAGTCAAACACTCTAACCACTAGAATGCAATAGTTTCCTCTCATCAACTTCCTGCCTCCAGAGAAATCAATTGTTAAAAAAAGACATTTTATGTGGGTGTGTGTCTTTCATCTTTCTTGTATTCCTGCTCCCTACGTGTATACCGTTTTATCAAAGCAGATGCAATTAGATGTCCCCCATGGCTATCTATGTATCCTCCCGCAGCTGCTACAACGAGTGTCGTGAGGGCCGGTGCAGCGGCAGCCCGCGCTTCGAGTGTGAGTGTTCTCTGGGCTGGACGTCAGACCCCGCCACGCTGGTGCTGAGCGGCGTGGAGTGCGACGTGGACTGCGGCTGCAACTTCCACTCCACCTGCATCACGGCCCCCGGGATCTGTGACCAGTGTCAGGGTGAGTCCTCCACACTGGACCCTGAAGACGCTCCCGGACTAACCAGAGCATCACTCTGTGTGGTCCAGGGATAGGCGCCATGTGATACTGCATACTGTGTATTGCATGCCGCATGTGTCGTATCGCAAAGAATCAAATCAAACTAAATGGTACAGGCAAAGATGTAGACAAGAAAACCTTGAGATTGCATTGTTCCTGTCCAGATAGAATTCAATCTAGAAACCATGTCTTCTCATTCTGACAGTGCTATCGATGTCTCTAAGCAGTGTCTCTCTTTACACTTTGTTGAACCGGCTGTCAAAAAAAGGGAAGTATTACTTGGAGCACAGACTTTAGAATAGCGGTGACTTAAAAAAAGGTCTGTGTGAGTCACTTTTGCAAGCAAGTCTAGTTCTCGTTTTGTTGTTCTGCTCCTTGGCTCATAAACAACAACATACTGTCTCCCCCCCTGTTAGACTGGACCATGGGCCCCCAATGTGAGCACTGTCGTCCGGGTAGTTTTAGCTTGGCCCTGGCTGGAAGCGGAGGCTGCGTTCCCTGCCAGTGTAATGGCCACGGGGACCCCCTGCAGGGCTACTGTCACAACCAGACCGGCCAGTGCTACTGCACGCACAACACCCAGGGAGCGCACTGCGAGACCTGCCTGCCCGGTTACTATGGAGACCCAAGGTACATGCTCGTCTCTAGCTTTCTACGGTACATTGTCATGTATAATGGAAAAACATGTATGGTTGCTTATCTCAATCTCTCTCGCTCTCTTTCCATTTCTCTCTCCATCTCTGTCCATCCATCTCTCTTGCCCCCTCCAGTAACAACGGGACATGCTACCGCCAGTGCCAGGGCCGCTCTGTGCTGCTCTCCTCCTCCTCCTCCCCGCTGCCCCTGTCCTCCTCCCTGGGCTGGCGAGGGGGCGCCGGAGGCCTCTCCCATTGCCTGTGGGTCCTGTCGGTGACGGAGAACCTGGCGGCCTGCACTCTGGGCCAGTTCTGCCCCCCCGTGGCCCTCACGCTGCACCCCGACTCTCACACACAGTGCCCCGTGAGTGACAGAGACCCAGCCGTTCCATAGCTCTCATAATCTCCCAGTTGTTCCCCACCATTTGGGTCCCTTGACCCAAAATGACTCTGTTTGCGTATATGTGATCTTTGTGGGACCCTTAAATAGCCTTTAAGTCAGCAAAGGTAGGGTCCCGACCCCAAGGTTGGGATTCGATTTTTTTTTAATTTTCTATTGAGAGTCTTTATGTTTCTTTGTGTTTGTGTCAGAGCTCCTATGTCTACGTGTTTGACGGCCTTCCTCGTTTCCTGGGCAATGGAGTTGTTCATTCTGACCACAACCTGATCGGAGCGTTTTGCGGCACCACAAGGACTCAGCCCATCACCGTGGAGGCCACCTCAGGTAACCGTTCATCCAGGAACCCTAGAGCACTACTTTACACATGCTGCACTCACTGTGTAGTTTCCCAAAAGCTTTGCTTACAATTCTAAATCAAAGATTGATGGCTAAACTCTCTGATTCACCTTCGAATCCTCCCTCTGTCCACCTCACCCTCCCCCTCTATTCCCCCCTACTGTACACCCTCTCCTTATTCCTCTCCTCACACCTCTCCTCCCTCTCTTCCCACCCCCCTCTCCTCTTCACCCTCTCCACCTCCCTACCCACTCTCTTCCCCCTGCCTCCTCCTCTCCACCAGGCATCATCTCGGTCTACTTTGAGACCAACGTGTCAGACACCACGCCCCAGGGCTTCAATGCTTCCTTCTGGGTGCGCCGCTGCCCGCGGGGCTCCGAGAGGGGTATGGAGGACGGGGCCCCCGTTTGCCAGGCCAGGGCCCAATGCCAAGCAGGCCTGTGCCAGTGTCCCCAGGGCTACGGGGGGTCCCTCTGCGACCGGCCTCTGTGCCCTCAAAACTGCGGAGAGATGGAGGGAAGAGGATCTTGTAACCTAGTAAGAGAGGGAGTTATGTTTTCTTTACTGGGGGTCAGTAGTGCATGCCAGCTTAGTTTACCTGAGTTTAGTCAAAGCTAGGGTAGGCAATTAATTTAAAAAGCATTTTTTGTCATATTTGTTGAAATTCTCTCTGATATTCGCCCGTCCACTCATTTAATTCAGTCCAAATGAAATGATTGGATGGCTTACTAGTCTGTCTACCTACCTACCTGGCTAACTGTGCACACTCTGCCTGTTCACTCATTGCGCATGACTGGAGACTTCTAAAAGGCTAGGCAGGTCTATTGCTGAAGCTAGCGAGCTAGTCAAGTGTTTTGGGTAGTGGTATTGGAGGGAGGCCTGAAGGGAGTGGTGGGATGTTTTGGGTTGGATACTTTCAAAATCTAGCTTAATCTGGCTGGTTTCTCAAAATTGCCTACCCTAGTCTAAAGACATCTTATCCAAGCCAGGCCCAACTTGAGACGGTCTGTAATTGTTTAGATATTATATGTTAAAATAATAATAATAAATAAATAATAATAGTTTTTTTACATGACTGAATCAATCTGACATCTTGAAAGTTATAATTGCCACTTATCAACATCACTTTTTTAATGAACAGTAATCATGGTGAAGTTTGAACGTATGTAGCTCTGAAGGTACAAACACTAAATCTGTAACGTTTCTAATGGTCCTACATCTCTGTATCCTCTCAGCCTTCAGGGTTGTGTGTGTGCTCAGAGAACTGGGCTGGATCAGACTGCTCGGTGCCCCTGGACACCAGCAGCTTGGTGTGGGAGACGCTCCTGGATACGCAGCTCAAAGCGGTAGGAACACCGCTTGGCCCCTCACAACCACCCTCACGAATGTTTGTAATGTGTACGCTTTAGAGTATTTTTGGTAGTGATAACCTTTTATGATGATGATGTGTACCACAGAACCAGGCGCACAGGTTCCTCCACAGAATGGGCCACTCTCTTGTTTCTGGGCCCCAGGGAAACCTTTGGATGTACGGGGGCCTCTCGCTCTCTGAGGGAATTCTTGGAAATGTGTACAGGTAATTGAAAGCTACTAGAAGGGTGGTCTCCCAAATCAGACTTTAGGAAGGGTGCTGTAATGGGTGGAGGACCAGGCAGGGAAGCTGTAAGCATGTATTACAAACTATAAATATGCTGAATTATCAATAAAAATGTGTAATTCCTCATGTCAAATATAAAAAAATATTATTTTGTGTGTTCTTTTGTTTATCATTGATCCTGACCCCACCCCATCGGGTATGTTTCAGATATGCTGTATCCGAGCAGAAGTGGACCCAGATGTTGACGAGCTCGGTGGACAGCGGTTCCCTTCCCGTCCCCCGCTACCAGCACGCCGCCGCCTTGCTGACCAATATCGATCCTCTCTCTGGCGGCCAGGGCTCCAGTCACAACATCATGTTGGTTGTGGGCGGGGTAACCCAGAAGGACGTTGCCATGGATACCTGGAGTCTCAACCTCAGTAGTTTGGTCTGGAGAGAGTACAAGGTTAGAGTCGACTCTTGTAACAGCGATACCGTACCGGGATAAAATGAAGAAGAATTAAATGTAACATTTGGTTTGATTGGCCTTTCCTTCGCTTCAGAGCTCAATACTGCCCCAGGTGGCGGGACACACACTGACAGTGCGGCGGGAAGCCACGGTGCTCCTGATTGGGGGTTACTCTCCCGAGAACGGATTCAACCACCAGCTGCTGGAGTTCAGCCTGCAGTCTGGGAACTGGACCGTCACACCACACATCGGCACGTCACCTACAGGTTTGGAGGACGAATTACAACATCTTCTAAAAACAAATCTAAAATCAATAGCTTTTATCCCAAGCGTCATGCAATACTGTGACTGCATACCTTCTTTGCATCAGGTTGACCCCAGCGGGAATCGAACCCCTATCCCTGACAATTTGTTTGCCAAGCTGAGCGCAACCAGTTGAGCTCGACAGGACTAATGCAATTGTTGTATAGAAATAGATGGGATCGACATATATACATTTTAGGCGAAAATAATGAACTGATGCAGAGGTTATTTTATAAAAGCCAAAACCCATGACTAGACTAAAGCCTCAGCCTGTTGTCTGATATCCTTCTGGCTCTCTCCAGGTCTTTACGGCCACTCTGCAGTTTACCACGAGCAGACGGACGCCGTGTACGTGTTCGGAGGCTACCGCTTCCACGTGGAGACGGTGGAGCCCTCAGGGGAGCTGTACAGCCTGTACTACCCCAACCTCACCTGGTCCCTGCTGGTCCCCTCCCAGGGCAACAAGGCAGGTCCCTCTAGTCCTGGGCCCCTTCTGGGGGTTCAAGAGTCAACAACGTGTTGGCACCACCGGGATGGCATCAATGTTCATGAGATGCAATCAATTTTTCTGATTGGTTCAAATTAATGTTGGGTGATGTAATCAGGCAGTATTTATGCCAGTCACTGGAAGTCGTTGCAATAAATGGTGTTTTCACTAGAGATACTGCTTTCCCCCTTAGGTTTGGTTTGAGTGGTCTGGGTTATCTGTGTTTTGTAAGGCAGTAGCAAGCAGAAAGAAGGAATTTGACCTGTACTTTCTCCTCTCTGTAGCCACTGTTCCGCTTCTTCCACGCCGCGGCGCTCATCAAAGACACCATGGTCATAGTGGGCGGAAGAAGCGAGGAGGAGGACTACAGTAATGCGGTGTCTCTCTACCAGATCAACTGTAACACCTGGATCAATGCAGGTAAACATCTGGATTCCTCGGATGTAACCGTAGTCTTTTATCCATCATTCTAAAAAACGATGTTGCATCGATCTGACTGGGGGCAGGCTAGTGTATTGGTTAGGGTATTTGACTCCTAGTCAAAGGTTATTGGGCTGGAAACCTCCATGTCCTGCAGTCTGTCTGCTGGCGACCTTGAGCAAGAGTCCCTATCTGCTCATGAATGACATGCATCTGAAAGAAGTAAGGGCTAGTTCACTCGTCAAAATATGTATTTTTCAATATCTTCTCACTTGTCCTCAGTCTCTGGCGTGGGTGAGCCGGTCAACCAGTCTGTGTCTCTGGCCATGACCAGCCTGGGCGGACGGCTGTTCCTGTCCGGGGGCTTCAACGGGGTCACGCTGGGACGCCTCTTGACTCTGACGGTGCCCGCCGACCCCTGCAGCCTCCTGTCCACGCCAGAGTCCTGCAACATCACCACGGGCAGCTGCGTGTGGTGCAGCGGCGCATGCACCTCCTCCGACGCTGCAGAGAGGTAGCTCGTCTAAATGAATCCAGCTGCATCAGACATCGCCTCCTAGTGTCAGGGAGGAGAACTGCATCCTATGGATTGCTCCCCCAGTAATGTATCTTGATCTCCTCCAGGATGGGATGCTCCTCCAGCCTGTCCCCCTGCTCCCCCAGCCCCCGTCAGCCTGAACAGTGTCGCAGGCTGAAGACATGCAGCGAGTGTCTTGCCAGACACCCCAGAGCCTTCTCCAGCCCCACGCAGGTGAGCAGCAGCGCTAGCATACAAAGGGTCCTGTACATATCAAAGGGGGGCCTGACAGAAAGCTTTGGGTACCACTGGGTTAGACTCACCAACAGGCTCACGAAGTGTCCCGTCATCAGTAATTCTTCTGCAGTCTCTTTAGTTTTCTTGCTACAGTAATAGTGTAACTCGCAGCATAACACATCGACATCTAACTTTATTTATAGAGCGCTTTCCGTGCAAAACAGACATACAAAGTGCTTAGCAAGAGAAACAATTCAACAAGAACAACAAAATAGTTAAAAATAAAAGTAAACAGAATCACGGCAATACATTGGAGCAAACGACTGAACGGACTTCCCTCCCCAGCCGGCCTTGCAGTGCAAGTGGTGCACCAACTGTCCAGAGGGGGCCTGCATCAGCAGCTCAGTGAGCTGCACGTCGGAGCATGACTGTCGCATCAACCAGAGGGAGATCTTCCTCTCCAGCAACTGCACCGAGACCAGCTGCGAGGCGTCCGACTGTCCCAAGTGCACCGCGTCGGGGAAATGCATGTGGACCCGCCAGTTTAAACGCACAGGTACGGGACTAGAGAATGTTTCCACGAATTCTGAATCAAGTGCCAGACCAAAAGGTTATTGTACGTTATGTGATTCATGTAATTTTACATGTGTGTAATAAGGTATTTGTGTCGTGAAGAATTGAAAAAGTCAATGTGTATATAAGCTCTGTCCATCCTCCATAAAACGGTGCTGTATTCAAGTGTGTAGTGCTGAAGATTTTCTATCGAAGCCCTATAATATAACTCATAAAATGTCCGCCAACCAGCGTCCAACAAATCAATCCTGACTCCCCAATGTCCCCTGCAGGCGAGACCCGTCGCATCCTCAGCGTCAACCCCACCTACGACTGGACGTGCTTCAGCTACGCCCTGCTCAACGTCTCCCCCATGCAGGTGGAGTCCTCCCCCCCGCTGCCCTGCCCCCCGCCCTGCCACAGCCTCCACAACTGCAGTCTGTGCCTGGGCTCGCGGGGCTCGGACGGGGGCTGGCAGCACTGCGTGTGGAGCATGGCTCTGCAGCAGGTAGGGCTTGGTTCACCTGGTGTCCTACTAAACCTTTCAAAGGTCTCTGTATCGCTTAAGGCTATGTTAGAGGGTTTAAATCCTTAGGATTCTTATATTTAAAAAATAAGATTGTATGTCAGGTGATAGGGTCAGCGATGGGGTCACGGTGAAATGAGTATTATTATAATAATAATAATAATAATAATAATAATAATCATAATAATAATGCATTTTATATGTGGGTGACTTTCAGGACACTCAATAAATAATATCACCTTGTAGCAACGTGTATAGCAAATAAATATACAGGAAATGACAATACAAAGATGGTGAACAACCAGAGGTAAAAACGATACTTGGGTTTTGATGAGAGACTTAGCAGATAAGTCCGATTGACCATGAGCTGCCGACCTCGCACCCTTTCTGGTGAATATGAGCCATACTGTTAACGATCACCACGCGTTCCTGTCCTCTTCTTCCCCCTGTAGTGCATGAGTCCGTCCTTTGTGCCACTGCGCTGCGAGGCGGGCCAGTGTGGCCGCCTACTCTCCGGGGGTGACTCCTGCTCCCCCCAGTGCTCCCAGCTCACCCAGTGCTCCCAGTGCATCGCCAGGCCCCAGTGTGGCTGGTGCGCCGCCCGCGGGGGCAACGGAGCCGGGCGCTGCCTGCAGGGAGGCCTCGATGGTGAGAACCACCACTCACACACAGTACTGGAGGCTAGGCTCATCTAGTGGTTTAACAGTACTGAACCAGTATAATATAATGGCTAAATACAGTACTGGAGACTAGGCTCATCTAGTGGTTTAACAGTACTGAACCAGTATAATATAATGGCTAAATACAGTACTGGAGACTAGGCTCATCCAGTGGTTTAACAGTACTGAACCAGTATAATATAATGGCTAAACACAGTACTGGAGGCTAGGCTCATCCAGTGGTTTAACAGTACTGAACCAGTATAATATAATAGCTAAACACAGTACTGGAGGCTTGGCTCATCTAGTGGTTTAACAGTACTGAACCAGTATAATATAATGGCTAAACACAGTACTGGAGGCTAGGCTCATCTAGTGGTTTAACAGGACTGAACCAGTATAATATAATGGCTAAACACAGTTCTTAAGGCTAGGCTAATCGAATGGTTCAACACAGGATGGAACCAGTCTGATCTAGTGACTCAAGTGTTCCTAACTGCCAGTGCCAGACGAACAGCGGGACAAACCACATGTGTTGTTGCGAGCATGCAATGCTTAAGAATTTCAGTCAGTGTGTGACAAACAACGCTTGCTGCTGAACAACCAATATCATGAGTAACATCATGGCAGTATTCATGATAAAGTGTCAAGATCTTGTGATTAGAATTTTAGGCAGAATTTCGACTGTTTTTGGCTGACGTTCGTCCATCCTGATTGGTTGCCAGGTGTTAGCGAGGGGGTGTGTCCCCAGAGGAACAGCAGCTGGTCCTTCCTCCACTGCCCTGAAGAAGACGAGTGCGCCAACGCCCACCACCACTGCAACGCCACCCAGGACTGCCACGACCTGGCCCAGGGCTTCCACTGCACCTGCAAGCACGGATACCTACTCAGCAGGTGAGCACTGGCCCCCGTGCATTACCTGGAGGAGGAGTGGGTGCGTGTGAGAATCAGTGTGGGAAATAATGAGGGAGAGTGAGTGTGTATGAGACTGTGAGAATAAGTGCGTCAGTGTGTGAGAGTGAGTCCTGAGCTCAATGTGATTTATTGTCGCCGTGTGTGAACTGCACGAGCCAGCGTGAATGACATGATCGCGGCCCTCAAGCAATGCTACAGCAAACCGGTGACTATAAATGGCATGGCCTTGCATGAACTGCCCGCGCACTTCCCGCTTGGGTGTGTGAGAGAGAAAGGGTTTGAGAAACAATGTCAATCAGTGAGTGAGTGCATGTATTCATTTTTTTTTACTGGAAAATACACTGATTATGTTTGTGGCCTTCTTGCTCATACCGAAGTTAATCCAAACCTAGGGAAAGTAATGTACAGTATTTCACAGTGTGCAACAGTAGCCACAGCTGTTCAACGCCGCATCTCTATTCCCGATGTACTCCCTTATCCACCCCCCTTACCTCCATCCTCCAGTGTGTCCGGGCAGTGCGAGCCGCAGTGCGTGCAGGGCTGTGTGAACGGGACGTGCGTGTCTCCGGGGGTGTGTCAGTGTCACTTTGGCTTTGTGGGGGAGAACTGCTCATCCCAGTGCAGCTGCAACAAACACAGCAACTGTGCCGGCGTCAGCAGGCCCGACGACTGCCTGGAGTGCCACAACAACACCATCGTGAGTGGACGGACCACACGCGCGCCTCACACGCACGCGCACACATAGGCACACACACTTGTGGACAAGCCGTGGGGGTATGCTGGCATCACATCGATTGTCCCGATGGGAAAGTCTATATCATCTGAGGTTTAGATGTATTAGGTTGAGTTTATATCTTTCAGTGTTTAATTCATTTTTTTATTTAAGATGGATGTTGTGAGCCAAGTAAGCTGCTTGGCTTACAGAGCATAGGCACTCAAAACTTATCGCCCGTGTTACTAATGAATAATTCCTACAATTTCCCCCCCAAAAAAAAGAGTATTGAAATGTACCAATTTAAATATGGCGTGATGAAGTATTTGGTTTGATAACTATCGCTAACGGACACACGCATACCTCACTTTCACGCTCACCATCGTTACAACGTGCTCCGGCCCGTCTCTCTCTCCTCCAGGGCAAACACTGTGAGAAGTGCAAGCCTCTGTTCGTGGGCTCGGCGAAGGGCGGGGGGGCGTGCCGGCCGTGCCGGGAGTTCTGCCGGGGGAACAGCGCCCTGTGTCTCTCCCGCGACGAGCACAAGAAGGCCCTGGACAACCCCCATGCTTTCCCCCTGGACTCCGTCAACGTGAGTACCTGTTAGTCTGACTCTCACTGCGCCTAAATAGTGTGTATCTGTGTTCACTACGAGTCAGTTTGGATAAAAGCCTCTAAAGAGCACTATTTATTATTCGTACTATTACTGCTAAGTAGTACTGCATTTAGTGGAAGCTTTTATACAGAGTCCACCAGAGGCATCTTGCTCAAGGATGCAGTAGAGAGTGGACATTGGGGTTCGAACCAAGAACTTAAGAGTCCAACATAATAACTAGACGATGCTGGTAGTAATTTTGTTTATTTCTGTCCCTTTGTTTGCTCCTCTAACCAGATCCAGACCTGGGTGTCCGAGGGCCCCAGCGAGGAGAGCGCGGTGTGTGTGAGCTGCCGTAACAACAGCGTGGGGGACAAGTGCGAGAGCTGCCTCAGTGGTTTCTTCCTGCTGCAGGGGAAGTGTGAGAAGTCAGTGCTATATTCCTGAGTCATATATCCATATTCTAATCTCTATAGACAATTACTCATTCACAAATTACAATTTGAAGAAGAAAATGGAGGTGGACGTCAGTTGGAGATGACTTGTAGAGAACAAATCCACCACTGTTCATTGTTGATATGTTAAGCATGTTATCACATGTATTTTCATAATAATTGTATACAATATATTTTCATAATACTTTTATACAATGTATATTCATGTATTTTCATAATACTTTTATACAATGTATATTCATGTATTTTCTTATTTATTTTCTCCATTTTATATTGAATAAAATATAGACACTATACCATCATGATGTGGGATTATTTGGAAGAATCCTTCTGTTTACTCCAAACCTTTTTTCATTCTCCTCATGTGACCAATGTTCCTGGAGCTTCAAATGATTAAACACCATTTCATATTTCATTGATTTCTATAAGTCCATGGCTGTATTCTGCTGTCCTCTCTGCCCTGCAGGTGCCAGTGTAACGGCCACGCAGACACCTGCATCGAGCACGACGGCACGGGCTGCCCCTGCCAGAACAACACGGAGACCGTGCAGTGTCCCAGCACCTCCTCCAGCGACCGCAAGGACTGCTACAGACAGCAGGTACGCTACTGGATGCTGTCCAAGAGCCATGCAGAAAAATGCATGGGGTGAAACTTGTATGTGTTTATTTCTTTTTACATGGGCATATCGACTCAGAACAATTGCTATTTTAGAACAGATATATTTTCTCCATTTGGTGGAGATTGGCCTTTGGCTCCATCAAGTGGTTTCCCCCCAAAAAAACATCACATCTACAACATAATAACAAATGTCAGTATGACGCAATAAAACCCATAACTGCGCTCTCTCAAACGGCCTGCAGTGCGCCAAGTGTAAGGACTCCTTCAACGGCACCCCGGTGAACGGGCGGCAGTGCTACCGGCAGTTCAACGTGGACAGCGAGTGCTGCTTCGACCCCACCTCCCAGACCAACTGCTTCCACGACCCGGCCATCCGCAACCTGCCCCGCGGCCGCACCGTCTTCTTCAGCGCCCAGCCCAAGTTCACCAACGTGGACATCCGCGTCACCATCGACGTGACCTTCGGCGAGGTGGAGGTGTACGTGTCCAACTCCCACGACACCTTCACCGTGGACGTCGACCGCCACACGGGCGTGCACACCATCCGGATCGAAGACGACGCGCCCGCGCCCGCGCCCCGCGCCGGGGCGGCAGGGCGCCGATAAGGAGGCGCCGCCGCCGCCGCCGTCCCCCATGAAGGCGTTCGCCAACGCCTCATCCGGCCTGCCGGGGGGGCCCCGCGCCGTCCGGCCTGCCGGGGGGCCCCGCGCCGTCCGGCAACGCCCTGCAGCTGCAGGCCAAGCCCCCCGCCGGGCCGGAGAGGGAGGTGCGGGAGGAGCGAGCGGAGGGGCTCATCTCCTACATCACCGTGTGGAAGCCCCAGACGGTGCTGATTGTGCGCGGCGTCCGCGACCGCGTGGTCATCACCTTCCCCCACGAGGTGCACTCGCTCAAGTCCAGCCGCTTCTACATCGCGCTGCGTGGCGTGGGCACGGAGGAGCGGCAGGGGGAGTCCCAGGGCCTGCTGTTCCTGCGGCAGGACCAGGCCCACATCGACCTCTTCGTCTTCTTCTCCGTCTTCTTCTCCTGCTTCTTCCTTTTCCTTTCCGTGTGCGTGCTCCTCTGGAAGGTCAAGCAGTTCCTGGACTTCCGGCGGGAGCAGCAGCGCCACATCCAGGAGATGACCAAGATGGCGTCGCGTCCCTTCGCCAAGCTCACGGTGTACCTGGAGCCTGAGGAGCCGCAGCTCATCTACCTGCCGTCGGTGGGTGGGGGGGGCGGGGGGGGCGGGGGCAGCACCGTGTCCCTGGCCCACGCCCGCAGCGGCAAGCTGGGCGCTGTGGTGGTGAGCCAGCGCGGCCGGGCCGGTGCCGTCTCCTACAAGCACGAGACGGGCTCGGGACCCACGGCGCACCACCACCACCACCACCACCACCACCACCACCTCAACCTGGGCAGCGGGGGCAACAGCGGGCAGCACCTGCCCCTGCACTACCTCAACACCCACCACTACACCGCCACCGCCACCACCGGCGGCGCCCCGGGCACCCACCACCACCACCACCACCCATCCACGCACAGCGGCTACCAGCACTTCTGCCGTTCGGACCCTTTCCTCTCCCAGCTTATGGGCTTCTCCTACTCCTCCTTCAAGGTGGGGCCCATCACCCTGGAGCCCACGGACGATGGCATGGCCGGGGTGGCCACCGTCCTCATCCAGCTGCCCGGCGGCATCCTGGCGCCCAACCGTGCCTGCCTGGGCTCGGCGCTGGTCACCCTGCGGCAGAACCTGCAGGAGTACTGTGGCCATGGCAACGCAGGGGCACACCCGGGGGGAGGAGCCGGGCGCAAGGGGCTGCTGGGGCACCAGCACCTCACCACTATGGCTATGTAGAGGACATGGAGAGACAGGTGAATGGAAGCAGTAAATGTTTGCGGAGAAAACATAATTACTACTTAACAGATGGACTGAGATCAATTCTCGTCGTGTCCATGGTAACACGATGTAGCATGTTTTGACGACATCCTCTAAGGTTAAAAAGGCAAGCGTTTCTTAGTGTACGGTAAAGATGCACCGCAAGGAAATAACAAAATAACAAAAAGCTGCAAGTCAAAGAAAACGGCCAAAAGATTAGGTATTTAATGTCAGTAGCGGTCAGGATTATGAACTTATTTGTACATGCACTGTGTAATTATTAACGGATTGTCCTTAATTGTGTTATGAATCGCTTTATTTCAATGCTACACATGACCACATGACCAAGCCAGCTGTCTCCAGAATGCACTGCGCCTGCTTACCGTTTCTGCTCAGCTAACGTTGCATTCTGTGTTTGTGAGGTGAGTGCGCTTAGCAGCCAGCCTCATACAGTCCACGGACGGGACTGGAGCTGGACAGCCTTTACTCTTCTTCTCCTTCACATTGGCCAATGCAGGGTAGGGTTGCGTTGGAACCAATATGTGCTTTAAACCTGTAAAAGTGACAATCATCAGTTGCAAGGGTGAAAAAAAGACTACGATCACTGCAACGTGATGTGCAACAATTGATTGCGTCAGATGGGGGGATAAAAGAAAAGAGAATGATTTATCCTCTCCAATGGATTTGTATCCTGTGTGAATGCAATTATTTAATATATAGCAGGCTACTTCATCCTTGTAAAACTGACTGTAAACTTTTGAGTATTTTTTTGCATATTCATTCATGTGAGCTGTTATTCTTCATTAATGGTCTTGGATGTGTATTATTTGTCTGTCTTTTGGTTCATTTGCTCAATTTGCTCATTTGCCTTCACGTCAGCTTGCCTTGTCTGTGGTCAATAGGCTCTCACTTAACTATGTTAGTTCAACAACATGTAATTCATGTATGACGCACCCAGGGGTGGGAGATTCAGATTGGAAAATAAAAGTCCTGCCCGCTGTTTAGAGTCACACTGTAATGAGGGACATCCCCTTGCGTAGTGCCTTGGTGGAGGATAGGGCAGGACTTTCACTGTCTGAATCTGAAATGATCCACCACTTTATTATTTATTTTCACTTTATAGAGGATACCATTTCAAAAGAAATTATGTATTTGTTTCAGAGCAATCTAAGGATTGCTTTTTTTTTTTTATCAAGTCAAACAAATGAAGGACTGAACATTGTTATTTTCCTGATTTTAAATGTATTTTTTTTTGGCTTTTTCTGGAATTGTTTTGATGCCGAATCCCTTTCATAGGGATGACTCAATAGGTCAATTCAAATATGGTTTGTTAATTTATCAAGTGAGAGGCATATACAGCATGGGAATTGTTATTCATATATTGTAATGATGTTGGAAAACTACGGTGAATGAAGTGGGAAGTGGCCTTCTCCTGGTGAGAAATGTGTTAAAGGAAAAAATAAGACTTATTTGCTGAACTTCTGACCACCATCCATATCAAGGAGTTTGTGGTGCTTTTTGTTGCATTGTACTGGTAGTATAAGTTTGGTCTTCATTTAATTTGTTGTGCACTCGGTGGAGGCAACGTGTTCCTTTATTTATGTGAAAGCGAGAGGATGAGGTTCATCCTAATCGATATGCCATCCACCTACACGATAATATGCTGTTTATAGAGGCTGAATGACATGCAGTTGTAGTTGATCGTGTGTGAATGGTGCTATTGTATCTCTTATCAAAGCAAAGAAAAGGTTTAGCAAACTAAAATATCACTGAAACAAACTTTGTTTGAAAGAAAATATGTATTACAACCCTCACTAACACACTTAAGCATTACAACTTTTTTTACCAGTACATTGTTTTCCTACCTTTTTTTCACATGCTGTCTTATCTTTGTATAGGATTATTTTTATGTGTTGTATTTTCAAAGAAGGGAACCGTGTTGTACAGAAGACTGTAATGACTATGCCTGAAGATTCTGTCCTGGTGATGAGTTGGCGGCAATAAAGTCAAAGTGGAAGGAAACTTGTTTTACCTAAATACTAATATTAACATATCTCAGTCCGTCAGACTTGCTGGCTATATTATTTAGATCGACATATTATTTTTAATATCCGTAATACTATCCGAGATAGTGAGAATAAACAAACCATAACATTGGCGTTATTGATAAGGGGAATGGTTGGTCAGATCCACCGGAAGTGGTTGGCTTTTCCGACACATTTCCGGTATATTGTCAAATCTGCTCATATGATGACAGACCATGGTGCATGTCTCGCAGGATGGCTATCCAGCTAACTAAGACTCCGGCTCAAAGGCAACCACAGCTTTATCATTCAGAATAAGGAGGTATTCTCATTTCTTATGCACACAACATAGCTAAGGGAAGGGAAACCCCGCGTATAACGGAATCTGGCAGCAGTACGGACAGTAGTTGAGTTTGAGCTTTGCTAGACATAATGAAAAGGCAAGAATCAAACGCACTTTAAATAATTTTAGGTGCGTTTTATATAATATTGGTACACTATTTTAATGTCCGATATCTAAATATTTTACATGCATCGGAAAGCCGTGCGTTAATTTGTGTACACGCCGCCAATGTTTTTGATCTACAGGCTACAAGAAGAGATGAAAATAGTGACAAAATGAAGATCAAGTATGCAAGAAGGAAGTCGTTGTCTAAAAAGGCTAAGACAGTTAAACGTGCCGATCTGGTCATTACTAAAATAGAATCAAAATTTAAGTTGGATGTTGATGAAGAGGACAACACTGGGCAGCGTCACGCAAATGCCCTTGAATTGAACATCGAAATAAAAGAGGAGCCAGAGGTACTTCCCATCAACGAGCAACAACATTTCAGCACCACGTCGAGTTGTACCGACTCTGACACAATTACATCCAAGTCAGCTCAATCTGCAGAACAAAATAGCAATAACATTAAGCATGAGTCTGCTTCAGAACTGGAGCCAGATTTCACTTCTGCATTGGTAAAGAAAGAACCAGGGTCCAATGCTGAAAAGGAGAGTGGTAGCCAGCAGCTACAAGAAGATGGTGAGAATGCAGAGAACAACCAAAATAACGATGGAGCAGAGGACGGTGAAGGTAGGTACTTATTCAGTTAATGATACTGAAAAACAAATTTGCAATATTTACATTTAGTAAATTCACATTTCGATGTATTGATGTAATCAGTTCATCTAGTAAACTATTCTGTGTTACAATTCTCCAAAGCATTAATTGTTACTATAGTGTACAAAAATAAAATGCATATTGCACATAATATGGCTATCACAAAACTGACATTTGCCTCTTCTGACACTTGTTTCCTAAGGGAATATGCAGTTCTTCCCCTGTCCCCACTGCAGTGTCTCCTTCACCAACTGGGATTTCCTGGAGAAGCATGTCAAATGGGTCCACCAGAAAGAATACCTTGACGACTTGAAAAAATGCCTTTCCAGCAAAAAACTAAGCCCCACCCCCAAGCACAGCTGTACGGACTGCAGCAGCACTTTCAACTCTAAAGTAGCCCTTCGAGCGCACAGCCGGAAAGCCCATCCCTTGCCACCTCTGCGGCGGCTGCATCCGTGTCCGATGTGCGCCCGCAGCTTCCAGTACCTTAAGAACCTCAGGAACCACTGCCAGCGTTGGCATGACATGTCTGTGGTCACGAGGGGCGGGCACCTCAGCTGCGGTGACTGTGGGAAGAGTTTTGAAAAGACCTGGGGTCAGGGTCCTCACGTGTGCCACGAGCCCGAGAACACCAGGCCCCAGGACAGTCCCATCTGCCTGGACACCGGCGTGTGCTGCCCTGAGTGCGGCAAGCAGATGGCCACACCGCAGAGCCTGGGAGACCACATGCGCATCCACACGGGGGACCGGCCGTTTGTCTGCAAGGACTGTGGCAAGAGGTTCTCTGAGCGCAGTGGCTGGCGGCACCACATGAAGATCCACACAGGCGAAAAGCCGTACAAATGCGAGGTCTGCGGCAAGGCCTTCCGGCGCTCCTACCACCTTAAGTGCCACCTGACCACCCACTCCGGCAAGAAGGACTACGCGTGCCCAGAGTGTGGAAAACAGTTTGGCTTCAAAGCCAGTCTCGACATACACCTCAGGTCTCACTCGAGCGACAAACCCTTCCACTGCTCCACCTGCGGGAAGAACTTCAACTCTCAGAAGAACCTGCGCATTCACACCAAACTCCACACCCACGAGAAGGCCCACCAGTGCGGAGACTGCGGTCTGAAGATCGGAGACCTGGGAGCTTTAAAAATACACCTGAGGACGCATACCGGGGAGAGACCCTACCACTGCACCGTCTGCGGCAACAGATTCATCCGCATCTCACACCTGCGCAATCACCAGCGCACGCACACAGGGGAGCGGCCGTACAAGTGCAGCGAATGCAGCAAGAGCTTCGCTCAGTCGGGAGATCTGGTGAAGCACAAGAGGACACACTCTGGCGAGAAGCCCTTCGAGTGCTCTAACTGTCACCGCCGCTACACTTCCTCGGGGGACCTGGGCAAGCACATGAGGATCCACACCAACCTGCGTCCCTACACGTGCCAGGAGTGCGGGAAGGGTTTTCGGCTTTCGGGACATCTGAAGACCCACATGTTGACCCACACGGGGGAGAAGCCTCACTCCTGCCCCAAATGCCATCGCAGGTTCGCCCGTTCTCACCACCTCACCGGTCATGTGTCCAAATGTCGCTGAGTCACCTTGAGGTGCTTGTTATGACTTGGTCCTAAAACTCAGATCTATGTGAAGTGTTCTTTTGATGCTTGTGTAGTGCTGGACAAAAAAACACTTTTATCATTTAACCGTGACCAGTTCGAATTGGTCTTCGAACGGGCAAGAAATTCGAACAGCAATATTCGAACAGCAAGAAACCATGAGCCAGGCAACAGATCAATGTTTTGGGTCACCGGGTTCCGTTCAAAGAGATTGGGAGTAGAATTCACTAGTGCAGTGCCCGATCAAAAAGGGCAGATTTCTTTGGCTCCTGTATTGGTGCTTGCAGCTTTCTCACTCAGTCAAACAACTTCACAATAGACTATTGCTACAGCACTTCATTATAATAAAAAAAAAACACTACTACCACAGTTGGTATTATTTATCAAGCCATTCATTGTATGTCGTTATATTGTATTTAATGAATGTGGGAAATGAAAAATCTGTCTAGATAATAACGTGACTATGTAAATGTCCTGATTTAAATTAGTTTGTATGTATTTGTGAAGTAAATTATGTAAATTAAACGGTACGTATGGGTTGCTTTTGTATAGCAGCCCATTGCTGATATGATCATGATGTCGGTCTGTGCCTTGATTATAAGACTGTGCCACGTACATTAACACATTCATTTTTTATTTGTGCATGGCATGGGCATGGGCATTTATACATAGCAATTACGGCAATACTAAAGCTAGAAAGAAGTTTGATTTGAAATGATCTCCTGTGGTCAACTATATTTACTAATATAATGGCCACATAAAAACACGGAAACGCTAACGCCATACAAAACGATGCTTTATGTCATTGCTCTGAGGGGAATATAAGCTGTCATGTTGTTTGGGTATCTTAAGTTATCCTGAAATGCAGATTCCCGCACAACACAGACTTACAGCCTGTCCGGTAAGTAAAAGATAAGCGCTGGCTTGGGCAGTAACATAAACGTTGGTCTGAAGCAAGCTAGTGCTAACAGTTTACACACTCGCTGCCTCTGAAAGCATTAACTTCTCCACTACGCGGTTTCATTCATTCCTACTCTGACAATCGCTTGTGTACGTGTTTTGTTGGAAGGAAGATAAAGAACAAAAAGGATGACACATTTACCTAAGAGAGGACGCCCTAAAAAGACTGCGCAAATGAAGGAGAATTCATCCACCAAGATCAAAACTAGGGGCAGACTGGGGTCAGATGTGCGGAGGTCAGAGCCTTCAGGTAAATTAACATAATATTTTGGGAACTTTTACGGCTCCCACAACAGAAATGGCCAAAAGGTGGCCTGGGTACCCTAAAAAGAAAACTTTTCAGGTGGAAAACTCCGTTATGAAGGCCATCACATCTGTCAAAAATGGCCACTGGAGGCAATAAAAAGTACAGCCACCAAGTGTATTTACATATTAGGCCTAACTCTTAGTAATACGCGAAGCAGAGGCAAATCAGAAGAGCATATGTGCCATAGCATGTGTGCCATAGCATGTGCCATAGCATAAAGACTGGTAATCCCCAAATGAAGGCCTTGGGAGTCCAAGAAGGCGCCTTGGGAGTCCAAGAAGGCGCCCTGTTCAAATTTATTAATTGAGGATGCCCCTCAAACCCCTTCTGTGGAAAATGATGAAGGTAAGCCACTCCATCATTTGTCTTCTTCGCCAGAGTAGACATGGTCAGAAAGGTTTCAAATGTTTTTAAGCTTGATAATGATATCTATTGTATATTTAAGCCATTTGCAGGGGTTATTGTGTGTGTAAATACTACAATAACACAAAATGCAATGTGCTTTCCTGTGATCAAAATGTAGGAAGGAGGAAGAAAGGATAGCTAAAACAATGCATGTGTATCATACAACACCAACTGCCTTCTAATCTGCTGTAAATCTGTGCATAAAAGTCTTGTTTAAGGTGAGGTTGATACATTTGTGATTTATTTGTTATCTCTCCCTCTTTTCTGAAGCGTCTCCCCTGCCAGTTCCACCCCTGTCCACACTGTGACACATCCTACACCAATGCAAAGTTCCTGCAGCGCCATTACCACGTCAGCCCGCATCCGCTCCATGTCTTCCGTGTACCCGTTTCCCCACTGCAGCTGCACCTTCAAGTCTCCGGGGCAGATGACGCTACATGGGAACCAGGCCCAACCTGCGGTTCCGCCCCAGAAGCTCTACACGTGCCCCGTCTGCCCCCCGCAGCTTCGACTACCTTCGGAACCTCAGGAACCACTGCCAGCTCATACACAGGATGGCCGTGCACATGCACAACGGACACCTCCGGTGCTCAGACTGTAGGAGGAGCTTCAGGAAGTCCTGGGGCCAGGGGCCACATCAGTAAGTAGGAAAACCAAGACCGTATTTGCTCATCCTGAGTACACACAGCCCAAGTCGCTGGTCATCGGTGTGAATTGCGAAGAGTGCTGAACCACATGCTCCGACACACGGGAAAACCCCATTGTGTGTCTCGAGTGCGGCAAGACTTTTGCGAACAGCAGCCAGGTCTTCAAACACATGACGATACACACAGGAGTCATGCCCTTCGAGTGCGATGTATGCCAGAAGACGTTTACAGAGAAGAACGTCCTGCGCCGGCACATGGTTACGCGCACGGGCGACAAGCCATACTCGTGCTCAGAGTGTGGGAAAACCTTCGCCTATCTGCAGTCTGTAAAGAACCACAAGCTGACCCGCTCCCGGTACAAGAAGTCATTTGCGTGTGCCAAATGCGGCAAGAGCTTCCCCACGGCAGGCTACCTCCAGGATCACCAAAAGATCCACAACAAGGTGTTCCAATGCAGCGAGTGTGGGCTGAAGGTGCTGAAGATACACATGCATACGGGTGAGCGGCCGTACCACGGTAAGGTGGGCGACAAACGCTTCAAACCCCTGAACCACCTGAACAACCACCAGTGCACACACACGGGAGAAAGGCCGTACGAGTGGGACTGGTGCGAGGCGGCCTTCGTGCATCCCGGCGACCTTGCACAAGAGGATACACACGGGGCACAAGCCCTACACGTGCCATGTGTGTGATCGCAGGTTCCGCTGCAAGGGGTCTCTGGACACACACAGCGCCATGCACTCGGACGCGCGGCAGCTCGAGAGCGAGGTGTGCCAGAAGGCATTTTGTCTGCAACTTCACCTCAGGAGGCACAAGAAGATCAGTTTGAGACGCTACGAGCACCTGATGATACACATTAGAAGGCTTCACAGCCAGGAAGCTCCTTAACCGAACGATGTGAAATGCCACGGATGGCATCATGTTCACACTTATAACATTAGTTTAATATTGATAAAATGGTTGTGAGGAGAATGGAAAATCTTTTACTCTCGGTGATCTAAAAATTACATGAAGGTAAATGTATCTTACAGAAACCTTTTTAATTTAATTTTGATCACAAAAAAAAGCTTGCATGGAAATTAGTTTATTTCTGTGCAGCTGCAGCATTGTCGTAATTTTGTTTGTTCCTACCCCATAACACTTTGATTAACACGTAGCACTTTATGTTATTGAAATTTTGGATTAATGATACAATTCTGTGTAGTCAATGTCTGAACCATTTGTCTCAGTTCTTATGCGTAAAAATATAGATTGTGAATATGTATTTACAGTAATACATATTTACAAGCTACAATCATCCTTTAAAATGTGAAAGAATCATGTTGCTTTGTTTGCAAAGTCTGAAAAGCCAGATACCAATTGTATCATCAAAAACAAACTTAGTTATTATAAAATTCCATTGCAATATGTAAGGATGGATTGTAAAATCCTAGAATGACAACACTGTTTCTTTTGGTCACCCACATTAAGCCAACAGCTGTGAAATGTGTATGTTTTATTGCAATGCCTCTTGGTTAAACATTTAATATGACAAGCAAACTGACACAATGAATGGTGTGTGCCTGCATGAGCATTCATTCATGTGTGAAGAGCCTGTACTTTGGTCTGTTCTTTGGCTTTGGTTTAAACCCTGGATACTTTGAAGGAATAAAAGAGAATAATTCATTTTTATTCAAACGTATTTATTTTTGAAAAACAAGAAAAAGCTTATTATTAAATTCCCACTGAAAGCAATACATAATACACCTCTAAGGATGAACAGCAATTACCAATTGAATGTAGAGGAAATGTTTGTGGATAAGTAGTTTTTGTAAAACAACCTCACTACTATTTTCTATTTTCTTCTTCCTGTTTGCTTCTCGGTGTCAGTTGGATGCCATAGGTGCAATACATACCCCTGATAGCGTAGAACTCATCAGAAGCGATTCTTCCCCACACACCTTTATTCACACCAAGGCCATGCATCACAACGACACGCACCCCAAACAAGCCTGTCTCAGTCAATTGAAAGAGAATTGGCCTATTATTTTTATGTCTGCGATTACCAGGACAGAGCCAGCTACTACGACTACAGCACAGATAACAAAGATGTATTTAGGGGTAAATAATATTGAGTGTACCTTTGTTTAAAGCTGGAATCAATACTTCTTAAAGCGTGTCCATTTTTCATTTAGCTGTGTCATGTCGGTACGGGGGAGGGGTACAGAGATGAATGGGTGTATCTTCTAATTCCCCCCTCCATTGCAGTTATCATAATTGTTGAACAACCACGGCTTTTAAAGATCGGGCTTGAGGAGCAGCAGGCCACACAAAGAAAGTTAATAGATTTGGAAAATTGAGATAGATTGCACAGCAGATGTTTCTGGAATGTTCCATTGGCGTGGCAGGTAGATGGACAAATATGATCTAGAGCCGTGGTGTGTGTGTGTGTGTGTGTGTGTGTGTGTGTGTGTGTGTGTGTGTGTGTGTGTGTGTGTGTGTGTGTGTGTGTGTGTGTGTGTGTGTGTGTGTATGTGTGTGCAGAGGAGGTGAATGGGGGGGTACATGGAACGTAAGCATGGCAATGGATGATGGATGCTAACAGATCAAGGTGCTTTTTGCTTTGGCTTTGTGTTCAGTGTATCTCCTTTTTGGTTTCAATGTGCATTGTACAGTTGGATAGGTGAGTGTGTGAGAGCCCTGTGTCAGCCAGATGCAGATAGGGCTCTGCTGGCCCTGAAGAGCTGTGTGTGGAAACGGCAGCAGCAGTTCCTCCCGCTTGACATTAGGGGGAAACAGATAGCCGCAGAACGGATGCTGTGGGATAAGGCCATGTCAGAAGATCTGTCTCTACAGCAGCACTCAGTAAGGTTCAAGCTGGGGAGATGACGCATGGCTTTGGCCCCTATTTGATATAGTCTTTAATAGAGGAATGCAGTACTTAATGAGGGATTATATATTGTCTTGGAAAGATTGGTCATTTTCTCCATCTGATGGCCTCAATACTATATAATACTAAATATTATTGTCATGAAGGACGATATAAACTATATCATCAATTAGTCGACCATTTATCTCTCCTATGTATCTAGATATCTATCTATATAATAGTGGTAACCAGATAGGGCTTTATTTGTTCATTTCTTCCTCTGTTTTGAAACATTGCTTTCCCAGTTGGTGCATTCAGGGCTGTGCAACAAAGAAAAAACAAATTCCCATGTCCAATTTTCCCCTTTCCCATGTCCAATTTTCCCTAATATTTGGATGATTATGGCTGATGCTTTCCTTCCATACTCTCAGTATTCTACTCTTTTCCAGCTCCTATTTTCTCCTGATTCAGACTGGCAGTGTACAATTTGTAGCTACTCGCTGTATATATATCTACAATGACTATATCTCAGTTTATCTTTTTTATTGTTACCAGATATATAAACACTGATAGGACTGAAAATCGTCAACAATTGGAAACCCAAAACTCAACATTTATTTGGCCTTTCCCGGTTGCACAGCCGAACGGCAAAGGCATTTTCAATTTGACCTTCTTGACAGACTGGGTTGTCTTTGGTGTTGTGGTCAAAAAAAATATATAAAATTAAATTACCCCTTATTGGATCTTATAAAAGTCCAATTGGAGCGGGTGGGTTGGAGGAGGAATGGGGGTTGTCAGTGGATTTTCTTTTTGTAAGGTAATTTGAGCTATCCAATTTTCCTTGTATTTACTGTCTATATTTTTTGTCAATTTGGCAGGGGAACACATTGTGCGCTCGGCGGCGGGGTGTCAGCGCGGTGGTCATGCTACGGCGGGTTTGGTGTTAGCCGGCCTCAGAGGTCAGTGTGTGGGAAGAGACCATGGCTCTGCAGGGCTTTGGGGAGGGGGTGTCTCTCGGCCCCATCCCTTTGGGGTCTCGCAGGCCCACGTCCACCCCCTCTCATTCAGGAAGGGGTCAGCACACAGGTCACAGCACCCGTTTGACTCCTCGTCGCACAGAGGCGTGTGGGCGTAGGTAGCGGAGCCGGGTCCACCAAGCAGCTGGCCACCAAGCCAACTGTTACCGTGGTTACCGTGGTTACTGCGGAGCTGGTGGCGGGTCTGTCTCCATCCTTCGACCATGGCCGTTCTCCTCTCATCCCGCTGGTAACCTTTGGCTCTCTCTGTCTGTTTAGCGGAGGGATAGAGATGTGGAGGGCCGGGCAGACTGACAGTCGGCGCTCTCCTGCTCAGTAAATATGAACTGCAGCCAGCCGACACACTCATTCATCACAGGGGAAAGAGAGAGGGAACACAGAACGAGAGAGAGGGATGGAGGGAGACAAGGCAGAGCGAGAGAGGGAGAGAGACTGAGGAGGAAGGTGCCTAAGTCGACTGTGGGGTGCGTAGGAAGAAGAGGAAGAAAAAAAGAAAGTAGAAAGCAAAGGGGTGAGGGGGATGGAAGGAAGTCGATAGAGCGAGAGAGAGGGAGACCATGACAGGTAAAGCTAGTGGGGAGGGCGTAAGAATAAGAAGGAAAGAGGTGGGAAGAAAAAACGGAAGTAGATGGAGAAGGGGTGAAAGAGAGGAAAGTGTTCTTGACGGAACGAGTGGGAGCCAACACATTGTGAGGAGGTGGAGAAAGATGGCGTTGATTGCAGACTAAATAAAAGATGGTTGTGTGCGTGCGTACGGGGAAGTCTTTGACGAGGTTGATGAAATATGGGAAGACATTTTGAGCCTTATATCACAGAAAGCCGCCCTTTGTTATCTCTCATTAGCGGTACATCACGATGATGGCTGCCTTACGGCATATAGTAGTCGTAGTGAATATTCCCCAAACTGCAGTAAGTGAGCTCAGGTCTCACTCAGACTTGTTGCACCTCTGATTCTTTTTCACTCTCTCTACAACGTTGGGGAGAAGGTCATCGCACCAAGGCTTGTGATCCATGATGTATACCAGAGTCAGATTCTCAACGTACTCCCTCCATGGCCCAAGGAGGAGGTGATGGTCGAATTGGACCTGGCCTATGCTTTACATTCCGAACGTCTAGATCTACTGACTACCACTAGTCTGGGTTTCTCATCAGCATTCTCCTATCTACCTGTGATAACAACAAACATCACTTGTTCTGGAGGTTCTTCCTGTAGAGCAACTGTAGAACTGAAAAATCTGTTAAATGAAACATTTGTATTTATACGCTTCGTTTATATCATTTCATTGGCCTTTTATCCTGCAGCCATCGTAACCATTTTCTCCTCCTGTTGATTCCTGATGAGGTTCATGAGATATGAGGTGTTTCCTACTGTGCTCTGTTCATAGGGCAGGCAGAAACTCACCTCAACTCTCTTTTGGCTGAGAGTCCAACACCCTAACCATTACACTTTCCTGCCCCAGTATACTGTAACACATATTGGCGATCAAGCCCCTCCGTATAGTCGATCTCTATGTCTATGGACATCACTATGGGACCTGCATAAAACCACAGACATGTACACTCCATGGGCAGGCAAGATCCAGGTCCCTTCTGGAGCTCTGCGGCAACAGCACTACGTACTGTAGTATTGGTTTGCATGGCCGTTTTTAATGCACACGTTTCGGTTACAAGATGGGACATGTTTGTTGAGGGTCTGAGAGCCCTTGACACTTTCCACGGTCATATGAATCTCCAACCACTTCCTCTCTTCATCGGCCAAAACCTCCTCCTCCCTCCATCCTCTCTCTTCATTCCCACTCCATCCTTTCTTCATCCTCTCTCCATCTCTCTCATCTCTCCATCTCTCTCCACTCTCCACAGAAAGACAGGAGCAAGGAAAGATGATGTGTGACAGAAGCCATATTTCGACTTTCTGTCTGAGAGATTAATATTGACACAGCGTGTTTTTTACCAGAGGCTTGTTGAATGTGTGTGTGTGTGTGTTGGACTTTGATTTCATTACCTACACCCCCCACTTCTTCTTCTTTCTTAAGAATCAGACAATAACAGATGTGGTGACTGAAAAAGAGACACCCATATTAGACGGGCTGGGTGAACAAGTCATATTGCTGGGTGGAGCTGGTCATCAGTCCTGTTTGAGGTGGAAGTATATGTCCCCAAGGGTGCTCAGGACGTGGGGACCTATCAATTGTCCCCACCCGCTCTGCTCAACCATAGCATGGGCAGCAGGGCTGCTGGGAAATCCTATGATGCAGCTACAGCGCCGACGGCTTTGTCTTTGAAGTGTAAGTACAAGGGTATGTCTGGAGAATTCCTATTAATTAGTTAGCCTACCTAACCATGTACACTTATATAGAAAACTACATCTTATGGCATTTTGCCCAGACATTCCACACTCTTCTTAATTGAATGTCCCAGTAGATGTTTTTTTCTTACATAAGACCATCAGTGATGTTCACTCATTTGACATTACATAAATTGAAACCGTATTTTATAGTCTCATCAGTCTTATCATCAGTCCTGTAGGTCTATGTAATTCATTATGGTGATCACGAACGCTATGTTCTGCCTTCAACTGACCCTAAAAATGATCTCTCTTGAGAAAGTGGTGGCAACAGAAACATCTGGATTAGATTTTGTACCTTCCCGTATTTTGTAATATCAAAGCATAGGCTTGCTGTAAGTGAAATAACAAAATCAATACGTCCTCCCCAGAGACTTAGTCTACCAGCCTATATGAGAGGGGAAATAGACTTAGGCCTACTTATTTTTTATATATAAAAGGAAATATAATGGGAACAGAAAAAAATGTAGAAAAGTTAAGAATAAGAAAGCAACTTCGGCAAATAAACAAATAGAACATCGGAGCATGAGAGATAATGCTGGGGAGACAAGAAGCCGACGGGGAAACAGTTGTCGCCGAGGACTTTTATTGACTTTTTCCCTCCTCAATCGCCACGTGACTGAGCACGCGCGGGGGCTTCCAGATAAATTCACAGCGCGGGAGAGGGTTGGTGGGGCTGAGGAGAGAGAGAGAAATGAGAAAATAAATTACTCTGGAAAGATATGACGATAGGCTACATGCGGCTTTAAATCTAAAAGGGAATTCGCGACACACTCGAGCAATTTGTCACTGCGCTTTTTGCCTCTTTTCATTTCTTTTTTGGTAAGTTTTCCCCTATTATCATTTCACCCCCTCAGTACCCCAACGCCCCAAATGTAACCCACTTTTCCACTGCTGGACTTTCCAGTGTTGGAAACCATGTTTTCACCCCCGTCTACATTGTTTTAGAAGGCTACTTTGTGCTTTTTTTACAATTAGCCAATAAGCATATTATAAATCATAACTGTCCCTCCTTTATAATCGTACCTTTTTTTCCATTAATTTTCAACTTCCATTCAGTCATATTATTGTCTTCCACCGTCAATCAAAGTTACTTTATTTGCGTGTGTTTATATTTCATGACAAATCTATAAATCTATTCACCCTAAACTACTTGTCTTGGGCCCCCTGATCTGTAACTACAGTCAGCCTGTGCGTCCCCCCCCCCCCCCCACCTCCCCCCCCCCCCCCTCCTATAGGCCCACTAACATGATCCTATCTAAATCTGAGAGAAAAAGAGGAAATGAGATGCATCGAAAAAAAGAACAAGGGGGCCCCCACAGTAAAGGATGGCAGTAAAAGAGGTGGAAGAATGGATGGTAAAGAGAAAAGAAAGAAAACGCAGTCTTAAAGTATACCCCCTCTTTTATTTAATTTAGACGCCAGGCGAAAATCGATCCTGCCATTCGATACGCAATCCGAATCAAGGCGAATTAAGCGGGCGGAAATTAACTCTGAAAATATTTTTGATGGAGTGGCTTGTAGTCTCTCGGCCAAATGGACTGCAAAGTGGAACAAATGACAGGGGCCTAGTGGTGGAGACAGCGCCGCTCCATCTTCCATTAGGCCGTAATGGGATAGGTCCAGCCCCCTAGCTCGACTCGGCTGCATTAATCAAAACAGCCGCTATATGAAGATTTATGGTTCTCCCCGCGTCGCCGCTTCACTCCAGCGCCGCCAAAACCGGAGCCAGTTCTCGGCGCGTATGTTTAAAGAAGGGGGTTGAGTCTCTCTCTCTCTCTTTCTGTCTATGTCTCTCTCCCTCTCCCCTTTCTTTCACCCTCGCTCTGACTCTCGCTCGCGCGCGCTCTCTCTCTCTGTTTGCCTGTTTCTCCATCCATCTATCCATCTAACCTATAGCTAGACGTAACGTAGCCTACCTGTGGGCTCGTATACACAAACAGCGTGTGTCGCGCCTTTGCGCACACACATCTTTAATCCAGAGAGTGTGTAATCGCAGTTTGTCATTGACGTGTACAAGCGTGTTCTGCTCCTTTCCTTTGTTTACTCCCCCAATCCACCTGTTCAAGGTACTGGGTCCATAGGTGGGATAATATCATATGTAACAGTTGAGATTATTATTAATTTTTGATTAAATCAACGTTTACGTTTTACAAGTTAACTCAGCACTGTCTATATTGACTACTACGATTTTCCTCACCAATCTCCCTCATGACTAAGAAAGAGGAAAAAACTAATGGACGTCCTCTGGTGTTGACGAGTGAGATGTTGGATTGCAGTCCATCTCATGCGGCTCTCCTCTTATTAGGAGTGTGTAACCCCTACCCCTGGTGAGAGGACCATGGTGTGAGGAGAGGCGCAGAGACAGCCTCAGACAGACAGGGGGAGACAGTGGGACGGAGAAAAACATAGAAGTCTTCCCAGAAAGAAAAAAACTTGAGCAAAGTTTTGATGAGATGAGTCTGTTCAGAGCCACATTCACTTTTTATTTATCTTTTTTTACTTTTTGCTTCATTTCGCACATAGTGTGTGTGTGTGTGTGTGTGTGTGTGTGTGTGTGTGTGTGTGTGTGTGTGTGTGTGTGTGTGTGTGTGTGTGTGTGTGCGTGTGTATGGGCGGCACACTGCAGGCCTCCTAATAGTTTACATGCACAATCATAAGCACTCTCTTTCTCTCTCTTTCTCTTTCTCTCTCTCACACACACACACACACACACACACACACACACACACACACACACACACACACACACACACACACACACCACGCACACACAGGCCTTTTATCTTCCCCAGCTCCCCTCTCTTCACCCCAGTATCTTGTCAGTGTTTTCTCCATTACTTCTGTCCCCTCTCCTTCTCCTCCGTCCCTCTCCCCATCTTATTCCACGACCCCCCCCCCCACCCCAACTCTCCCATGCGGATAACCCCGACCAGCACCGAGACATCTCTATCTCCATCCACCTCTCCGTCCGTCTCTCCTCCCCTTTCCTTTTCTCGCCCTCCCCTCTTCACCCCCTCTTCACCCCCTTTTTTTCTTTTCATTCTTTTCCTCTCTCCCAGCGAGGGCGGACGGGGAAGCCGGCTGCCAGTATCAGTCTGCCGAAGGGTTTATTTAAATTAGAAACGCTTCAATCTCCTTACACCCCCCCCCCCCCCCATCCACCCCTCCCCCCCCACCACCACCACCTCCTTCCTTCTCTTTTCTCTTCCTATTACACTTTCTACTTCTCCTTTCGGGGCCCCGGCGACTCAACCGGCTCTCTACTGACAGTCTCTCGGGGGCGGGGAGGGGGGGGGGGGGGGGGGGGGGGTGGGCGTGCCAGCCAACTTTGTTTGGTAGACGGCGGTGGTAGAAGCGATGGGGTGGGGGAGGTGACAGTTAGGTATAAGATGGAGGAAGGGAGAGGAAACGAGGGAGGAAAAGTGGAGGTGGGAAAAGGGTCAGGAGAGACCTGTAGTCACTGTTGTTTTTTTCTCTCTGTCTCTCTGTCTCATTCTCTCTCTCTCTCTCTGTCTCTCTCTGTGTGTCTCTCTCTCAGTCTCTTAATCTGTCTCTGTCTCCCGCTCCCTCCCTCTCGGCTCGCTCCAGCTCAGATCAGGACCCCTAAACGTCTGCAGGGCCATCTCACCTGGCACTCCGCACTCCCCTGGTCCTCCCACGAACCTCGGACAAACTGGCCTGCATTTAAGTCCATGATTGTGGCCTCAGTGTGGCCACAGTACAGCTGCACATTGCTTTTACCTCCATGTATTTGTTTGAGTTTTTTCTTTTTGTCTTTTATTTTGTCATATCACTCTCACTGCATAAGCACTTGGAAAGCTGTGTTTTAAAAGGTTCTTTAAAAGCTATTATTATTATTATATTATTATTATTATTATTATTATCATCATCATTATGGTGACCATGAGAGGGGTCAGCTACCTGGTGTCATCGTCTAGCAGTCCATACTGACCAATATCTCTGATAACCCCCATCCTACCCCAACCATCCATCTCCCCCCCCCCCCCCCCCCACCTCACCCATTAACATGCCATCATTACCAGCACCCGACACCTATCCCACCCCAACCCGGATGAGAGGGAGGAAGTGAGGTGTGGAGAAGTGAGATGGGGCGGTTTCACTAATAGCTGAGCGACATCAAACCATCTCATAGATCATGGAGATTATGAATGAAGGAATGAATTAATAACTCTGTTAAACACTCTGCTCCGGACCACCACTGACTTGTGTAAATCCACAAGAAATGCACACACACACACACACACACACACACACACACACACACACACACACACACACACACATGCATACACATACAGACACACACAGACACACACACACACACAGACACACACGTACCGCCACACACACAGCACACATATACACATGAACACACACACACAAACACACACTTACAGCCACACACACACACATACACACACACACACACACACACACACACTTACAGCCACACACCCACACACACATACATATACACACACACACTTACAGCCACACACACATACACACACACACACACACATACTTACAGCCACACACACACCCACAGAGTGTGGGAGTGGATCATGTCTCATTCCCACCACATGTCCCCATATGAGCTGTCATTCATGCTTGGAGAATCAGCATCGTTTTCATTTGACTCATTTAAACAATGCCGGGCGCTCATTACAGCGTGTGGTTACAGGGATGGAATCACATTTACAATTACATCTCTCTCTGGCAGCATATTATTCACCAGGTTATTTCCTTACAGCCCCGCCCCCTCCCCTCCACCCTCTGGATATTTTTTAAACAGTGCTAATTCCAGGTTTGATGTGCTTATCATGTGTAATCGCTTAGAGGTTCCCAGTGACTTACTGGTAATGACCAGGGAAATGTGGCCCATTCAGCAGGGGCCCCATCTATAGGTGGAGAGGAGATTGAAAGCATGGGGGGGGGGGGGGGGGGGGGCTTCAGCGGGCCGGTGGTGCGAATGACCTGTCCGTTTAACCGTCTGTGCTCTTGGAGATGGCGGAGGGAGCAGGGCGTCCCCGGAGAGCAGGGTCTGGGGAAATCACCCTCTCACTTCCAGCAAACAACCCGCAGAGACTGCATGGGAAATGGCAGCAGCCAATGCACACTCAGTGTCTCTCTCCCACCCCACCTCTCTCTCTCCCGCCCCACCCCTTTCTCTCTCTCTCTCTCTCTCTCTCTCTCTCTCTCTCTCTCTCTCTCTCTCTCTCTCTCTCTCTCTCTCTCTCTCTCTCTCTCTCTCCACATCCTAGTTGGTATGCAAAGAGACTGCAGGAGCGTACTTCCCTTTGCCATGCATGGCCCTGCATGGAGAAGATAGGAAATCACTTGGCATCACAAGCTCCTATACTGCAGCCGCCTGAAGAGTGTTTAACCACTGTTTCTCTATACGCACCATTGAGATGGAAAACGGTGTCTCATACTCATTTGAGTGTTGTGCTGACAGACACGTTCATTGCATTCATTGCAATAGATTTTCTTTGGTTTGATTCAGAAAAACACATAGTAACACCTAAACTTCTTGTGATTGGGTTGAAACGTTTGCAAATCTCATGTCAATAACAGGAGGTGGTGGGGGTGGGGGGGGGGGGGGGGGGGTGGACGTAGAAACTGCTATGAAACTGGGTTAACTTTCTGTAACTGAATGTGAGCCCACTTAGTGCCATGAGTTGATCCTAAGTCTCCCTGTGAGCTCTTTATAGCACCAGCCCATTGATTCTTAAACTAATCACTCTAATTAAAATGCATTTTAGGCTTCCATTGGCTTACAAGGCAGAAGCCTTATATGTTACTAGGCAAATGTGCAGTACACAAACGCCCATAATCATGCCGCAGTTTGTGCTGAGTTTAGTCTCTTGTGTTAAATAGTGCTCCTTTGATTTATTGGAAAACTTGAACTCTGTACCCAGGGAGCTTCATCGGTATCCATGGTGTGGCCTATCTTTAATTTATTTTTGTTTTCTTCATATAAATGCTTAGATCATGATAACTTGTTTGAAGTTGGTTTACATCTTTGCACAAAGAGTTTGTGTCTTCATTATTTGTGTTTTTGCAATTAGGAGTAAATATTTAAATAATATTTTGAAAGAATTATACGTTGTCTCAAGCTGCCTTACTTTGATGGATGTATGTTTATGAGTCGTTCCGCCAAGAAATTCCTACAACATTTCTTTCCTGATAATATATCAATTTATCAGCTGAGATTCTTATGTTAATTTACTCCCCTCCCCCGAAAAATAAAGTGTCTCCCTCTCAAACGATGTCGAACTAATTAAGCTAGCGTTAATTAAAATTCGAGAGAATGAACGTGGAGAATAGTTATGGAAACGTTGAAGTTAATCAAGCTTTCAAATTATTGATAACATCCGTAGAACAGTGATCGATCGGGAAGACATTAACTGGCAAACTAAAGAAGACCGAGTGTGCGTGTGTGTGTGTGTGTGTGTGTGTGTGTGTGCGTATGTGCGTGCGTGTGTGTGTGGACGTGTGAGTGCGTCTGTGTGTGTGTGTGTGTGTGTACTCGAGCGTGCGCGCCCGTGTTTGATCGTGTTCAAAAACAATTACGTTCATAATGCATAGTGGTAGTCCACATAAGACAAAGGATATCTTTTGTCTCATTTCAAACTGCTTGTGCACATGTGGTGATGACATGGCAGCGTATAATAATGCTTGCGCGTGGGTGGTGTTTTTTAATCATAAAACGATGCGATTAAGAAAGTATTAAAAAAAGTGTCGACTTATTGTGCAGCTGCTTTTACAAATGCTAATGTTTTTCTAGACGTCAGGAAAAAAGACATATCTCATTGGCCTATATTCATATTTTCCTTTTTTGCTTTGTTTTGGCACCTTCACAAAGCCGCATGTTTACATGTTTTCCTCTGCCTCTGTGTCTGTTTACTCCTCTGTCAAAAGCCTGTGTGGCATGTACTTACAAGGCGCTTCATCATCCCACCAGTGATCGGAGCAATTCACCCATAAAGTGGCTCTTTCGCCCATAAATAATATTCAAGTCGCTCTATTGTTAAGTGAAAAGTTGACTGGTGTTTGATTTTTTTCTTATTTTTTTTCTTCTTCTTTTCCACCGCGACCTCGGGTTAGGACTCATACATCACGGGATGACAGCTATAGAAAGGCCCTAAATTAGCAACTAAATCGAATATTGATCAGCTATGTGCGGCCCTGCGAGTCGTGGCTCCTTGCCGTTTTTTCACAGACCGAAGGAGAAAGGAGGGAGGCGGGGAGAGAGAGAGAGGTGGGGTGGGCGCGTGTGTGTGTGTGTGTGTGTGTGTGTGTGTGTGTGTGTGTGTGTGTGTGTGGTGGGGAGGGGAGGGGGGGGGGGGTTGAGGTGAGGAGAGGGGGGCGCGGCGAGGTGTTGGTGTGTGGCTGAAAGGTGCAGCTGTGTGTGGATCTCCCCCATTCTCTCTCTTTCTCTCCCCGTCTCTGGGTTAGTTTAAGCGCAAGCGAGGGTAGAATTGCGGGTCCTTTTGTCCAAGTATATTCCTGTATAATGTCTTTATGTTAGCAATGCACAACACTATTTTGTTTAAATTAATTGCTGGATTACAATTTGCAAACATATTTTATGTTAACGTTTAGGCCTATTATTGCGCGGTGCTCTAAATAAAGCATGCTACTTGTGTTTCATAGACGAATAGACAACAACAAATATACCGAAAGCCATATTTCTTACTGTTTATATAAGGGTTAAATGAAGCCCCTCATTACCCACTTGTCTATTGGCTACTGTTTATGGATCATTGACTCGACGCTGCTGTTGAAATCGACTTCCACAATTCCTCTGTGATGCGAACGAGTGGGAGGTCGGTGGCGCGCACATCCATTCGCAGCGGGGACGCGTTTGATGAAACGATCAAGAGCTTTCTCCCGGGAAGCGTCGTGCGTCCGGGGTGGCGATAAACCAAACCCCCAAGCCCAAGGAAGTAGGTTGGTAGAGGTTACACCGGGTCAGCGAGATTAGCCCCAGTGTGCTCTTTAACAAAAAGGCTGGAGCGTCAGGGCCACTGAGTCCACATCAAAGTATCGAGTGTTGGACAAGTGGGCCGTAAGACAGGGATGAGCCGCGGATTACAGCGGCCTAATTGGAAAGGATGCTTTCACTCCATTACTGGATGTGCGAACAGCCGTATAGCTATACTTCGTATACCTTGGCCCTTGTCCTAGAGACTCGGAATTCAAGTGTAAGCCTAAATTTTTGCTAGACCATACGATCATTAATTCTAGAAATGAAGAGAAAAGCCCTCTGACGTGCTGTAGGTTCACGCGACTTTTTCAGCACCATGGAGAGAGCGCCATCGTTCAGCGGTGTAGCCGTGCAGTGCAGAGAATAAAAAAGGGATTTTCCACATTTGCCACAGCATAACTATATTTATATTAAAAATAATTTTGACCAATGTAGTACTTATTTAGTTATCTTTAACTTTTAGCAGGAAGACAGCGAGAGAGGCACGTGAAGTTCAGTTTAGAAAGGCAGTGCTATCCAGCTCGCGCGCCCCCAGCTAACAGTTGCTATTCAGAACTGCGCTCGAGGACATTCCGGGAACCATCTGTTTCCTCTCAACAACACTGTACAGGGCAGGAAGCCACGCTTGCAGATCTGTGAGGAAAGGTGATTGTTTGTCGCTATGTTATGTTGCGAAATGCACTTGTTGAAATTGCTTTACTTCTCGCCTTTATTGAATACCAACCAGGTAAAGAAATAAACCGGAGAATGAGTTTTGCAGAGAACAATCAATAATCGACCTACCCTTCTGTCTGTCTGTATGTCTCTCGCATATTAGATTATTTCATTATGCATCTAATGTACGCGTCTAAGCTTGTCAGTTTTAAATTTGTCATGTTTTAATAGTCAATGTGAGTTCATTTGGCATCTTCAAATTGTCAATATTAAGGAAATATGCACAAGCAGTATAGGGTGGGAATACAACCTACTATTTAGAGATCCTTTCTGGAACCCAATAATGAACAAATAGCTCCTACAGGGAGTTCATACATAATTACATCAGATACTCTTTTCTTAAACATAACCTTTATTAATGTAGCCTATTTTCCCCTTCTGTTTTTTGTTGGTATGTTTATTTTGGTTGTCTTGTATGTAAAAGCTTTCACTGTGAAAAGCCCATTGTAGTGTACCCATTGTAGTGTCAGTCTGTTCCAGTGTTGTGTGGATGAAGCTATGTTGTGTGTGTTGACAGTACAATGAAGTTAAGTCTATGTTTGGACATGGGCCCCTATGTGTGCTATAGGTTCAGATCTTCCTGCTGGCACCGGCTACCTTCTAGCTAGCAGCTGTAACTCTCAGCTCATCATTATTTTCTCATAGCTGAATAAACAAACTCTGTAAAGAAATCCCCCAAAACCTCATTGAGTTTAGTGACTTACATGCAGACACATTTTCAACATCGTTAGCGGGTTTCTCTACAAAGTGCAGACAGAGTATTTGGCCCATGGGAGACACGTTTAACATCTCTTTCCGTGGTTACAGCTGTGAGTGATGAACCTCTTTAAAGAGTCTGTCTGTCTTCGTATTTTTTTTTCTAAAACACAGTTTATACATTCTTTGTGCTCTCATTCTCTTCTTCTTAAGTCCTCAGGTCTGGGAGTGATAATCTTGTCCTGATCAGTTGGCACAGATTGGGGCATGTCTCTCCCGCTCTCTGTTGGCTGTACGGCGCAGGTCCATAGGAGGATTTTTTATCACGTTTGGAGAATGTGAGTGATTAATGAGGACCTTTTGGCTGGGGGGATGGGGGAACCATGGGGTCAAGGGCTTTGTTAACACCAGCCAGGCAAGATGAGGGGATGGAGGAAGAGAGGAGAAGGAAAAGGCCTAAGCAGCCAAGTCTTGAACATGTCTATTTATAAAAAGTACAGAAAACAAGAAGAAAGGAGCGAGCAAGCAGGCGGAAGAAGAGAGAGATAGAGAGGGAGGGGCAGGGGATGAAAGGATGAATGAGGTATAATTGCATTAGAAAGAAGAGAGGGCCAGAAGGAAGGAAATGATTAGAGGAGAAGGGACTGATATCCGATAGAGAGAGAGAGAGAGGGAGGAGGAGCTGGGCGGGAGAGAGGGGGGGTCTCTTACTGCTGCCGCTCAATACAAACTGACACTTTCTCTCTATGTCAATACACAAACACACTGCGTCGCTGTGTGTGTGTCTGTGTGCTGGTGTGTGTGTAGATACTAGTCTCTTAATGTTAGTCCAGCGGGTCTTCTCCGTTGCCATCTTTTGTGATGCATTCACATCAGCTTCGCTAACGCTACACGTCAGAGTAGCTTACAGTGAATTTGAAGTTATTTTCAAAAATGTTTACCTTCATTTGAATACCTGCAACTCTTGTGAAGACATTGTTTAGCCTTCTTTAAAGAGATTTAAAAAATATACCTTGAAAGGTTACAAAAATACAATAATGAAAACAATATAAAGTAAATTCTTCGCAGTCAATATATCATTACTTCACCTTAAAAATCTGGCAATATTATCTTCATTTATTTATACTTTTTATTGTTGTCAGTTGCTTTTCTCCCCTTGTACTCTTCTTTTCATATTTTCCCCACCATTTTTTAAATCTTGTTCTCACTCTCTCTTTGTTTCTCTGTATCCATGTCTCTCTCTCTATCCCGCTCTCTCCCTCCAGCCCTCCACTCTCTCTCCTTCCAGGCGTCCTACCTCCTGTCATTGACCCTTGCCCCTGGTGTGTCTGGGCATTGACTGGCTCTCGCTCCATGTCACCGGAGCTCCCAGCTCAATACTTACCAGGTTTGCCCACCCTCGCCGCTGTGGTCAGAGAGTGGAGGCGCAGAGACTCACGCCAGATAGCACAGATATCACACACCAACATACACTACACTGAACCATGACACTAGACAGAAGCAGCAGGTAAAACATGAACGAGAGTAAAAGAAAACAAATAATGAGCTTGAGAAGTCACTGAAAGAGAACGAATGGACTCTGTTTTATCAAAGGTCCCTAAATGGTTAGATGAATTGTATTTAGGCAAAATGTACTTTTAGTATTTACATCTCAAATATAATGACATTTATACAAATCTATGAATTTTAATTGAGCTTTGATGTGAAATACTCAAACTTCAATTTGGATTTGTGTATATTGCACATGTCAATGTTAATACTGTATGTAATGATTTATCTTAGTCACATTAAAATGTATATCTGTGTTTAGTATTCAGTAAATATCTTTCTCTACGTCGTTCTACAACTGGAACATCAGTCTAGTTAGACATACTAATTAAACTAAACACCACTTTACCATCAGCCTAAATAGTTATAGCATAAAACTGACAAATTGTTTACTGTCAATATGCTTCATTTATATAAATATAGGCCTTATAGAAAAACAATATAAAGAACAACCTTCCTATAGTGAATAACAATATTGATAAAAACAAAACAAAGTCATGATAGTAAGCACATTTACTTATATTTTCACATTTATTTAAAGTGCAATATATGTGTGTTTTTAATTGCGTGTTCCGGTTTCTTTGGTTAGAAAATAAGAAAAGATATGTTGTGGAAATATATGTGAAAATATTGCATATGTGAGTCTTTAAATGTGACATGCAAATTTGTCTGGTTTTAGTGTGTTTAAATTGTTATACCTGAGAGACACACAGACCTGTGTGCCCTGCAGCTGAAATGCTCTCTGGGCATCACTTCTGATCGTAAGTAATTTGATCTCCTCCAAGCTCACAAAACAAACATACCTAGGAGAGGTGGCCGCCAAAATGCCTCAGACAGCCAATCACGGCTCTCAGTCATTGTAATAACATGAATATTTACTTTTGCACTGCCACATCAGGAACAGACAGGATCAATTCACATGGAAAGTTGAGACAAAACAATGATTGTAAAAATGGATTGACGTTTTTGAGAACGTAAGAGTAAATATTAACACATACTGACTTCTTAGATAGTGCTGAAACGGAAACGTCAAAAGTCCTACTATAGGTAGGTTCCTACTTAAAGGAAGCTACATGATCACAACACACCATTACAGATACACTGCATGCTGTTCTGTGAGCAAAACATCTCTCTGCCAAGGAGTACAATAGTTCACACTAAAGCAACTAGATACTTATTCATGACCTTTAGTCAGTCCCCATCAGAAAACACACACAAAATTGTTTGTTGCTCCAGCGTCTGAATGTGTCCCTAGTTTACAATCTGCACCATCCCCTGAACGTCTCCCTTTACCTCCCTTTCTCCTTCTCTCCCCCGCTCCCTCTTTCCTCCTCTCCCTCCTTGCCTATCTACCCCTCTCCCTCTCTCTCAATGTCCCTACCTTCCTCTCCCTTCCTCCCTTCTTCCCTCTTTCCCTTTTGAACTACCTCTGTCAATGTCCCTACCTTCCTCTCCCTTCCTCCATCCTTCCCTCTTTCCCTTTTGAACTACCTCTGTCAATGTCCCTACCTTCCTCTCCCTTCCTCCCTTCTTCCCTCTTTCCCCTTTTAACTAACTCTCCCTCTCTCTATGTCCCTACCTTCCTTTTTCCATTTGTCCCTTGGTCTCCTTTTCTTTTCTCCCCTGTCCCTTCTGACCTCTTTCCCTCTTCCCTCTCTCCCTGTTTACCCTCCCCCTCTTCCTCTCTATGCTTCTACCTCCCTCTGTATCTCTCTCCATCTCTCTCCCCCTCATTCCTCTTTACTCTTTTCATTTCCTCTAATCTCCCACCCGTTCCTGCTCTACCTCCGTGTCACTTTGATTTCCCTATCCACTGGCCTGTGGGATGTGTGTGTGCGTGCGGATGTGTGTGTTGTCAGTTTACAGAGCATGACTTAATTGTGTAAAGCAGTTTCACAATGGTCGTAAGTGAATCAGTGGATATGTCCTTTAGTGCATCACTATATGTGGCATTGAAATTCCATGAAATGCCCCAAGTAATCCATGTACCTTACAAACACGTGTACATATGCACACTCGCTCACACACACGCATGCACACATGCACACTCACGCACACACACACACATCCTGCCCCCCCACGCACACACAGATACACAAATACACACACACAGACACTACTCCACGCATACACACACACACACATCTTCATTGATATATGATTATAAATAAATGTGTATAAGCCTATGTAAACAAACACCCCCATATCTGCATGTATATAGACATATGCCCTTTCGTCTTTGTCTGTGCATGTTATTTGCGTTCCTATACACATGCCTTTATGTGCGCTAGCGCAAATGAATGAACGTGTATGCGTCCTCACTTCCACGCGTCGTCTGAGCATGTGCCCTGACGTGCCGGTGTCAGGCTGCAGGCAGGATGGGCGGCGGTATATGAGAGACGACAGTGAGCGCGTGCAGAGCAGGCGAGTGAGAAGGACACAGAGGCAGCGAGGGGGGCTGGGGAGGAAGCAGCAGCAGGCCGAGGGGCCCTCTCTCGTAGACAGTTTGACTGATGACATGCATTAAACAGTTAATCTGTCTGATTGAATGTTTGCTTCCTCCAAATTGAAACATTAAACAACAAGGCGAGAGAGCGGCGGGAGGGAGAGCCCCAGGATGGGGAGAGGGATATGGCTTCATCTATTGCCCAAATCATGCAAAGCATGAGACCGGAATATATAATATTGTCCAGTGAGCCACAGAGAGGGGGATCGGAGGGAGAGGAGGGAGATTGGAAGGGACAGAAAGAGAGAGCAAAAGAGAGAGAGGTGTGAGCGAGGGAGGGAGGAAACGGGGGCCACGTGGAAATAGGAAGGAAGATCACTCTCAGTGCCAGAGGTGGTGAGTTAAGGAAAGAGAGAGTCAGAGAAAGGAGAGGAAAAGGAGGGATCTGGTGGATGAAGTGAGAGGGAAAGCTTGCATCAGAATCTATAGAGTTACTGGGCAGAGGCAGAACTACGGCACATTACATTTTTAAAGATTTAGAGAAACCCTTACTGAATTTGTGTTTTTAATATACATGTGTGTAACAAATAATACATATTTTCATTGAAGACTATCGCAAGCTAATAGTTATGCTCATAATGGCATTTGAGATAAAGAATATAGTATTGTAAAATGTATTTATCACAAACCAATATGCTATGGAAATCACAAACATATTGTAAGATCCTTGTGATTGGCAATAAATTACACTGCTCCTGCATTGCAATATTCTTACTGTTCCAAAATGAGCCACTATTTTTTATATATCCTGCTAATGTCACCATTCAGTGTTAAGAGGTGTATACACTGATATGTCAAATAAGCCTTATCTGACTTGGTGTTTGTTTACCTAGTGGTCTGATACTGCGATAGGAGCCTCCGCTATTTCCTAGCCTGGCTTTACTTCCTGGGGTCATGACCCTTTTCACAGAATACTGAAAGCACGATTCCTTCCGTCACGCTATTAAAGGTTGGGCTAGCTGAGTAGGCCCTAATATATACTGTATATATACATTCAAACATTTGGTACCCAAAAAATGTATTACATATCCTAAGCTTGTCTAACTGTCATTTCAAAGACTATCCGTTTTTGGCAAGGCATTGTAGTGGGATTCTGCCATTTCTGAAGTCATTGGTTAGTTCTTTGTCTGCTTTCTCTGATCTCTAGAAGCGGTTGGACAGATAAAAGGACATGGAAGGAGTGCGCTGGTTGGATGGACAGACAAGCAGAGAAAGGGGACTCTAACTGGGTCTGGGATGGACCAATGGAAGGAAAGACCATGACCTGGCCCACGGACAGATGGACAGCTAAATGGTCTAGCATTAACAGCCGGCGTTGCCGCAGAAATGTGAGCGGCAGATTGGGAGAAATTGGGTGACCCCTAGCTGGTAATGTGATATGTCGCTTAGCCTTACCTCGACCCCTTTACCCTCGCCGGGTCCCACAATCACAACGCTCCAAAATGGCTTTCCCTCCGTCTCAAGTGCATATTCTTCTCAATCAAAATGACCGTCATTTTCTCCCTCTAACTGAATCTCAAGCAGCACTAGAACGGCATATAATTGCACCAACAGACACTCGCTATGTCTTGATGAACACATGAGTTTAGACCAGCCTTTTCTGTCCAACAGCCACCAGTAAGGAAGGAGGAGAAGGGGAAAAAAACAACACCAGCAGCAGCAGCAGCAGGAGAGAGATGAAAACATTAATGGATAGGTTGTGGGATGGACGGATAAATTGATAGATCTTTCAGAGAAGGTCAAACTTCTGTGCCCACACACAGGACCATCATAAAGAGAAGAGGAATTGATTGCCGCTCACAAAGGCGCTGAAATGACCAGAGAAATTATTTTCTGGGCAATGAACATTTCTAGGAGGAGGTGTGGGGGGCTGGGATGGGGCGGTGTTGAGAGGGGATATGGGACTGAGGGGGGCGGGGGTGCAAAGCTTTCTCAGAGCGTATGAAATGGCTCAAGCAAACTGCTGTCAAATAGAGTTGTTGGAAAAAAAGCTCATTGAGTGAATCTTCAAGTAGACTCACACCAACATGGATGTGGGATTGTTTGTGCCTGGGTTTGTGTGTGTGTGTGTGTGTGTGTGTGTGTGTGTGTGTGTGTGTGTGTGTGTGTGTGTGTGTGTGTGTGTGTGTGCGCGTGTGTCTGTGTGTCGGCCTGTGTTCCTGTTTTTGTGTTTATTTCCGGGGCCAAATAAAAGAAATGTTTTTTTTTCTTACTGAAAAATATTTAGACATTTTTTGAATCAGTGTGGTTATATGTATTGCTGTTAGTTTTTAATCAATCAAGGACTTAAGGGAGAATAGTAGTATAACATATAGGCCTATATATATAAATATAAAACATAATTTCCAAAAAGTATCACCCTTAACTGAAATCAGACAGTCGGCTGTTTTTTTTACTGCTCCCATGGGTATAATATTAAACTGTTCAATGAGTCTTCATCGCATTACAGGAGTCACTCTCCCTTCACACACACACACACACACACACACACACACACACACACACACACACACACACACACACACACACACACACACACACACACACTACACTATAAACATCAGTCTCGCACCAAATGATTCCCCATCAACGCTCCTCCATTGGGAAGCGATAATGAGGCGTGTGTTGACACATCACCATGGTCCCTGTACCCCTCTAAAACCTAAGCCCCGTACCCCAGCGACTCACCCCGGTGAACCCATTCTCCTCACCACAGCGCTGCTCACAGAAGTGTTGCATGTTCCCCATCACCATTTCTAAAAACAACTCCTTCTCTTCCTCCTGCCCCCTCCACCCTCCCAGCTTCGAATATAAATTGTACCTCCTTATTCTGAAGCCCCCCCCCCTTCCCCCCTGTATGTCTAATGGCCCTCAGATGGATGGAGCAGCGAGACTCAGGGGCCTCTCTAAACACTGGGAGCCCCCGATAAATGGCCATGGGTTGGCGATGGCAAATATGCAGATGGGTGCAGTAGATGGAGGTGGGTGGTGTATCTGTGTGGGGTGGGGGGGGGGGGGGGGGTCTCATGTGTGTGTACACAGAGTTGAGGTTGATTGCTAGCACAGCGAGGGGCCATTAGGGAGAATCCGCACCCTAATCATAATGTATCACTTACTTATTAAGCGTTAATTACGGCACACAAATACATCCCGGGCTTGCTGGCATGGATGGGGAGTGGGGGGGGGGGAAGTAGGGAGTGTCAGTGGGAGGCGACGGGGACATATTAATTTATTCTTATTTATTAATTTCCCTAATTAAAACAACAAGGCTGTGCGGTGGAATGGTGCGCTGGGTGAAACAAATGGAGGGCTGGGGAGGCAGCATGAAGCCAGGCGTGGCGCCGTCTGAACCTTAAATCATGTGAAGTGATGGCGCTTGTTCAGCTGTTCATTATTACTATATCGCTCTATGCAATTGGGCTTCAACCAACAACCCCCCTCCCACACACACACACCACATTATTTGAGTTACTGATATCACAACACCCCTCCCCCACTCCAACAGAAGTAACTATTTTTCTTCTCTCTCTTTACATTCTCTCTCACTCATCACTTAGTCGCATACTCACTCACTCACACACACACACACACACACACACACACACACACACACACACACACACACACACACACACACTTACATTCTATCTCACTCATCACTTAGTCGCGTAGTCCTTACCCACACATATACACTCACAAACACAAACCACACACACAAACATATATACACATGCACAGACACACACACACACACACACCCTCTCATATACACATGCAGACACAAAGACTCGCACACACACGCTCCGTCTCACACACACACACACACACACACACACACACACACACTTATATTCTATCTCACTCATCACTTAGTCGCGTAGTCCTTACCCACACATATACACTCACAAACACAAACCACACACACAAACATATATACACATGCACAGACACACACACACACACACACCCTCTCATATACACATGCAGACACAAAGACTCGCACACACACGCTCCGTCTCACACACACACACACACACACACACACACACACACACACATACACAGAGATGTTATAAACTGATTCAGGGGTGGCAGTCTACATTATCATTATGTCAGTAACTGCTTTTCTCAGCCTATCACAATACAGCTCCTCCATAAACACATCCTTATGAAAGCCATACAATTTGACAGAAACACTCAATCTTTCAATTTGACTGTAAAATGTTTACACTTTCCTCCCCAGCGCGTTTAGTATCTATTACAGGAACTAAACTGGCTCTCCCATTTTCTCAAATTCATCCATCTATCTTGCAGACTCCTCAGTCTTTCCACAATACATTCTTTCAATTTCCTGGTTCTTTCTCTTTCATCACTCGGTATATGGCCCACCTGAGCGGCTAAAGCGACGGAGGGGCGCAGTAATGGCGTTAATGCCCAGTAATACAGCCCAGATATTATAATCTCAACACTGTCACATTGCGTTAGCCGCGCGAGACTGACGTGTCAATGCCACGGCGCGCAGGTGACGCGCGGGCCTCAGGAAGCGTGGCCCGGTAATCGCCCAAAACAGACACGTTTATTTTGAAGTGGAATTTTTTTTGGTGTCTCCAAATCATTTTCCTCCCTTTAGTTTATAGGATGGTAGTGGAAAATGATCCATCCTCCTTCCTGCTGCACGCACCACCAACGCAAGCGGCCACGCTCGCTCAAGGGCGCGATGCGTTGGTGATTTATGCGAGTGTGTAATTGAGTGTTAATAAAATTGTGTCCGGAGCGCGTGTAAATGTGTGTTCAAGAACCACTGTGCGCGAGTTTTTGTGTAATTGGGTGTTATCGATGTTGTGTTTGTTGGCGCGAAAGTGTGACTGGACAGGTTAGCCTACTGTCTGTTAAGGGTGATACTTTTTGGAAATGTTGTTATAGACCTATATATTAAAATACTATTCTCCTTGAAGTACTTCATTGATTTAATTGATTATAATGTTATTGTAAGCATTATTGTGTTGACAATTATTTGACAAATACATTTATTTATATTCCCTTATGGCCTATACTGATATTTATTTTGTTGAGTAATTTAGCCTACTCTACAAAAAACATTGACATCCAACTAAGTTTGACCTTGTTCACAATCACCTTCGGCATAAATGTATATTATTCAATTTAAAGAATAGTTTGATAGTGACTATCATTTAGTGCAGCTCTTCAATTCTGGTGGCAGTTTTGTGGAGTTCATAATCTCAATGTCCATCGGAGAAGGCCCTTGAGTAAATTGAATTTGATGCATCTACTGCTCTAGTAGATATGTATGTACTATTGTCGACTGTTGTATTTTATACAGTAGCAGGACAGCATGTTCGTGTGTGTGTTTGTATGTTTGTGTACAAGAGAGCGAGTTTGTGCATTTAATGTTGTTATGTGTACCATGTTAGTTTGTGTGTATGTGTGTGTGTAAGTAGTTAGTTGACTTTGTAGTGTGTTTAGTGCGTAGTAGTGTATACCATGTGTGTGTGTGCACGCACACGTACGTTTGTGTGTGTGTGTGTGTGTGTGTGTGTGTGTGTGTGCTTGTGTGGTGTTTAATTGATGCAGGCTGAGCATCGATCCCTCCCGCCCAGCCTAATGAAGGCCTGATTGGTTTGTGAGGGCTGGCTGGTTCTGCTTAGATGCGTCTGCCTGCTGCCCTGCTGCAAACACACGCACACACACACACACACACACACACACACACACACACATACACACACACACACACACACACACACACACTCAATTCAACATCATTCTTTTCACTCGCTCTCCTGTTCCCATGCTTTGTCTCTGTCTCTCTCTCTTTACATTTTATCCCTGTCTTTTGCTCCATCTGCCCATCTAAAATCTCTCTTTCTCCTTTTGTTTTATAACTCTTTCGTTCTTGGGCTCTTCATGGATCTACCATTCCATTCTCAGAATGTGAAATCGTAAAAACAACTTTTCAAATAGCCATCATTTTGAGGTGTATTAACTCACAGAGATGACAGGAAAATTAAAGATTTTTACGATTGTTAGAATGCTCATAAAATTACATTCAAAAACATATTCAACCATTTTACACTATTTATTATATCTCACATTCCCCATTTCCTTTCCAGCTGGCTGTTTTGATAAGTGCAATTATTTATTCACTACCAAAGTTGTCCATGTTGTCATACAGTTACATATGAACCTCTCACTGGCTCGACTATAGGATCAGTAACTCTTCCTGCCGGTCAGTCAGTCCGTCAGACAGTTAGTCAGTCCTTCAGTCTGTCCATCCACTGTTGTTGTATTCTTCCAGTGGCAGGCACATTGATGAATGTCTTTTACGTGTCACTCTCTGCTCAACACAGACACAGGCATTACGCAGACACAGGCATTACACACCAATGGTGTTAATGGCTTGTCAGATGGTCACTTTTACACAACCAGTCATTAAGATAGACAGATGACTGCCATCAGGTTATCCCTCTTTAGCTCCATTTCTCTTCTTTTCATCTTTGTCTCTCTGTCCCTCATCCTCTCTCTCCCCATCTCTCTTCATGCGTTTGTGTGACAGTGTGTGTTTATATTTGTTGTTTTGTTGTCATTTGTTTAAGTTAGTTAGTAAGTTAGTTAGTTGTGTATGTGTGTGT
>JACYXH010000826.1:2733291-2875791 GCA_026745465.1 Lota lota
GAAAAGAGGTATATAGGGTGGGGACAACGAGAAAAGGAGGAGAGTGCGTGAGTGAGTGCATATGTGGGAGATGGAGAAAGAGATGGGAGGGGGCGTGCGGGGGTCTCTGGTACTTGGCAGTCTCTGGGTATCTCAGGTTTTCTCCGGCCGGGAAGGCGGTCGATATTTAATTGTTATTGCTAGCATGGAACGCACGGAAGCGGGGCCTGTACGAAAATTTCTCATTTATTTGGTATTCTTGTTTTCGCTCCTTCCCTCCCTCCCTTTCTTTGTTGTACATTGGGGGAGAGTTGGAGGAAAGAGGGATTTGCCTCGCTTTGGGGGTAAATGAAGAAGGGATGAGAGTGAGATATAGGGATGAAATCTGCAATCACTGCTTCTCTCATCTTCCAACTTGGTGTTTTTTTTTTTGTTCCTGTGACAAATAATGTTCACCCTCTGCACCCCAACCCCCCACAACAACTCCAAGGGCCGTCACCCAGCCTCACCCCCCCCCCCTCACTCCCCCCACACCCCTCCCCAAGCCCCCCATCTGTCCGAAATGAACAATCCGTCATTTTCATCAAACGTCCAACCAAATATTATCTACACTCCATTCTCAGAGATCGAATCTTATTTAGGGCGACGCGATTCGCCATGTTTTTAAATTTCATTCCTCGATGAACTTTATTTTCTCCGACTTTGGACAAAATTATAACCCGATCGATCCGCTATCTGGACACCGTCTACATATATTTTCCGAAGCCCGCGTCGCAGTCAGCGGGTCAATTTTCAGTTTCACGGCCACAGGAACAAGTGCAGAACACGCTGTTGTGTAGTGGTGCAGTTGATAGAAACTTAAATGCAACTGAGGTGGAGGTGGTGCGCACGAGCTTCTATCTTCCCGCCTTCCTTCTTTCTCCTGTTCTCTCGAACCCCCGCGCGCGGACCTTTCTTCCATGATCAATTCCTCTCGCACGCGGTAGCCCGTACGCCTGCTCACTTTTCTCTGAGGCAGGGAGAGAGGTTATTTCTTTAATTTTACACTCTAACTATAAGTTTCGCGTTCCGGAACATTGACGACTTCAATTCTTATTTTATTTTTTTCGTGGACGGCGTATGATCCTCTTTGGTGAACTTTTGTGTTGCTCCACGCAGGACAACTTTTTCCTCGCAATATTTCCGCACACTCCATTGGTTTCATCTTCTTCTTATTTTCTTCTTTTTTTTCTTTTCTTTTAAACAGCATTCAAACAGCAGTGTAATCTATTGAAAGTCGTGCTGCTGAATGAAAGAGCTTGTGCTCTAAATTGTCCAAAACGGTCAGTTCGTTACGCACAACACCAGGACTCCGGCAACTCAGTTGGGACATATTTGGCAAGTCAATGAAGGCGAAGGTAAGCGTCCCACTCGTTTCATCTGATATGTCGTTGTTTAGCTAACAAGGAATGTGCGGGGAAAACTGTTCAAACGACAATCTAAGGAATATAATGTGTCGTGCGCGGACAAGGGAAGACACTTGTGTAGCTATAGTTCTACTTAAATTAATTGACGCCATATGTGAACGTTAACGTTCATACGTATAGGCTAACTTAATATACTATCAATAGAGCTAAACAAATAGATCGACAGGATTACATTATCATGTTGGTAAAATAGTTGCTATATTAAGGCGTGGCGTCACAAGCCAGTTGAAAAGTGAGTGGTCACAAAAAAACTACAGAGCTAAGTTTCATCTTCAACAACAACTGCGGAGTAGGCTTCTTGGATGCATGGCTTATTAGAATCAGACAGTGAATTCATATATAAGGAAAGATATAGGCATACAACGAGGGCAGTGTCTAACTATCCATATGCATACATGGTTTGATGATTCAGTTACAAGTAGGCCTATACTTATAAAGTAACGCAATAGCCTGCTAGTAACAATAACAATACTAATAGCCTACCAATAATAATTATTATTATTATTATTCAACACATAGCTTGTAGAATTGGTGTTTTGGGCCTAAACTAGATAATCAGTTTTTTGTAAATTGATTATGGATCACATCCATTGACATCAGTGACATCTACATGGACGTCACTGTTTCCTAAACCCAGGTACCAAGGAGACTATATTGGAAGGTAGACCGGAGCTTTGGGGAATCATCCCATGTCATCTTGTCTCTACAGCCTGGGGTGCCATCCATTTTGTTTGCACAAACAAACATAGCAGACTCTTACCTTGGATGCCATGCTACTGTCTAATGGTGGAATGATTTGGAAATCGCATATGTTTGGGTTTTACACACAGTATCTTTAGTTTATCTTACTGATTTCTGAAAGTCAATGTACACCAGTGTATTAAGCAAACTCTCACTCTCTCTCACACACACACACGCACACACACGCATTCACATGCATGCAGACACGCATACACACACGTAATGCAATGATAGTATGGATGTTCTCTCATTGCATATAGTGTACATTTCATTTTAAACTCTTTTAAGTCTTTATACTGAAAATATGACATTTAGTGCAAATTGTTTCGCCATTTGTAACATGACCTTTGACATTTTATAAGGCTAAATCCACACAATGGACTTTTTTTTAAGTCAACAATCAATTGAGCGTTATGTTTACTTACACCTGTGGCTGATTGGAGTGCAGCTGGAATCATGGAGAAGCTCTTGGACCGTTGAGGGTATTGACAATTCAGTTTTCTCCAGGTCACAAAGGTCTGATATCTTGGCTTTCAGTGGTCACCCTACGTTTACTCAGGATGTACCAAGACAAGTGTCCCTTCCCCGGGTCAGTAGCGGGACTTCCATACAATTCAGTGGGCTCCTGTTCTGAAAGGATCAGGTCCAATGCATAGCATTGATTTCTCTAGCAGGATACCAGGGCTAGGAGAGAGAAGAGAAGATCCCTAACTAAGACACTTGGGACACTTTTCTTTTGATGTTCATGTTTTAAATGGTTCACTACGAGCCATGCTGACTAGGTCTCAAGCGAGAATGTCTTCTCTAACACGTGAGCTCTAGGACCAGTATCTATTTCAGACGGAGAGTCTCCTCCATTGATTAAGCATTACCACAACTGCCTCCGGACGCCCCCATTGGCTTGTTACGACGACGGTGGCTCTATCTCGGAGGTATTCAAACGCTCGCTAAGCAGGAGCGCCAATATTTATAGGGGCTTTAACGGGTTCATTAATGTCAGCGGGGGATTGCTGGGCGGCGGGGGGGATAAAACGCCCATAAAGGACTGGCTGGAGTTAGTCCCTCATGGGTTGATATGGTGACATCGTACGTACAGTCAATGGGTCGAATCATTGCTCATTGGTTTTACAGCTCTGCCGACATTTATGACACCAGTTGAGGCGGCTTAAGCAGAATTATCAGTCACAGTTTGTAAAATGGCCGTCCCCAGGGAGGGCCAGTGGAGGCCACACTCCGAGGGCTGTACTACCCACACTGTTGCACTCCGAGGGCTGTACTACCCACACTGTTGCACTCCGAGGGCTGTACTACCCACACTGTTGCACTCCGAGGGCTGAACTACCCACACTGTTGCACTCCGAGGGCTGTACTACCCACACTGTTGCACGAAGGAAGTATCTCATTTCACTTTTCCCAAATTCCTTGATCCCCATATAGACGCTGTCAGTATAGCAAACTAAATAGTATCTAAATCAACGTTGAAGTCGAATGGCAATCATTACATTTTTTGTCATCCTTCATCTCCGAAGAGGCTGGTATTGCCGTTGTGTCCGGCCTGTCGGTTGTTACAAAGCATCATAGTTAATTCAGTTGTACATTTGTGATATGATGTGTTTATTTCCCTAAAATATATGCAACATTGAATTTATGAAAATAGACACTCGACCGAAATGGCTGACACCCAAAATAATCATTTGTGATCCATTTCTGACCCTGATGTTTTCTGATTTGTCCTCAATGAATGTTTACATATTCAGATCCAGCTCTGCGATTGCATAAAGCATTGGTTTGGTTAGAATTAAACTCTGCACTCCTCATGGACGTGAGCTATTTTATCGCTTTGGTTTTTGCACTTTTCATTACCTTTGTGTTATTAATATTTGCCCCCAGAGCATTCTGTGAAACAATAACAATTTTCTCTACCCCCGCCCTCCCCTTACTTCCTTAATCTACTCATCATATTCCCTTCAGGCCCGATCAAGTTCAGTTTGAACTGTGTCTCTTACTTAATTATCTACTTTACCTCAATCTGTTTTACCCTGCTATACCATCCCATAATTTCATACACCCCCTAAATCAGACGATGATTCTCGTCAAGCCTGTCCTCTGTTTTGGAGTCACTGAACCCGCACCCTCCACTCGAACATCCCCCCAATCTCCCCCGCTTTTCTCCCACTTAACCCCATATTTCACAGCTGAACTGTGGCTAATTTCCAACTAGTCCCGCGAACAGCATTCTCTCTACCCCCAGCACATGCTTAATTACCCACAATTAAAGCCCACCGCTAACGAGAAAATTGCTCCGTTATGAGATGACTTCAAAAGGAAGAGAGAGCAAAGTAGAATGGTTGAAAGGGAAAGTTAGTTGGGGGGGATGGGGGTGGGGGGGAGTCAGGGCCTCCGGGCTCCCGGGGAAGGAGCTGCTCTGTCAAATGTACCCCTCAGGATGCCTTGGAAAGAGGCAGTAAGCCGATATCCTTCCGGCTATCCCCACAGCTGTAGACAATGATATTCAGCATCTAGACGCCAGCGTCGGCTTGGAGCTCGCACTCGTGTTCATCTTAGTAATGAAGTGGAAGATGGGTTAAGCTTATTGGGATGGTGGAAATTACATTTGTTTAGTCTTTTCAGACACAAAATGATGCACTGTTATTGATCAGATATGTTAATAATGCCACAGGTATGACAGTAGATTTGCTGACTTGACTAAACCTACACCATATTGACTATAGTTTTGCTATAAAATCTTAAAAATAAGAGGTTTGTTCAAATTGTATCAGCTTTAAGGGATGAAAGAACATTAAGTCCGAATTTCTCTCATCCATGTATTATATCTTGATGGCACGCATCAATGTGTTACAGGCAGTCTGTTATTTTTCAAATGAATACAAACAAGACGATATGCTATATTTTAATACTTGCTTCAAAATTACAATAACCTTTCGCAGGATTCTCTTGCCTTAGCGCCCTCAGTTGTTTACAAGGTGAGCGATGCAATGTTAGAATTGCAAAACATTTCTCGCTGTACCTTCCCAGCATGCCCAGTAGGCTAACTTGACAGGTTTGAGCAACCACAGGTTCGAGCAACCACAGCTGTGTGTTTACTTACTGTTATTTAATGTTGTTATTATTATTATATATGTTTAATTTTACCTCAGCTTGACCGCTGCTATAGACAACAAAACAAAACCATTCTGATATGTCCTCAAGCACATTCTGTTTATCTTCAGGTTGAGTTTATGTAATTGTTTATTTCAATGAAGTATGCTTGTCCAATGCTTATCTTAATAACACCCTTTCATATACAAAGCTTTGCTTAGCGTTTCTGGCCAAACCAGAAATATTCCTGTTTTTAATAGAATATTTAAAGATTTAGAATTGGAATTACCCAGCAGCATGAATATTGCAAATAGCCTACATGATGATTTTCAACAATAATTTCCTTCTCTCAAATTATACTCACCATTTGCTTTCTAAGATCAGCCAGCTGAATTGAGAGACCACCAAGAACACAGTAGGTACCTGGCAGCCCAGTAAATCCTACAACAGTCCCTATACCTTGTTACAGGGATGAGACAAACCCTACACAGCAACCCTCCACCCTCCACCTCTCTCCCCCACCACCACTACCCTGAATCCAATCTAAGAGCCAGCGATATGAAACAAATAAACACTAATTCCGATTTTTTTAAGACCAGTTTACAACACCAGACGCAGTGTTACGGAGGCACAAAGAGGAACAAAAGGGGGACCATATAGCACAGGGATAATTGTACCAGTGGTAGTAATAAGTGCAGTGGCTACAGTGATAACAATTAGATTTGATTTCATTTGAGAATGCCTCCACAGCTGCTCCCCTTTCACCCCCTTAACCCCCTCCTTCCCATCGCACCCCCACCCACCACCTACCACCCCACCACCTCCAGCCCCAAGCCTTTCTCTCTCCTCTCCCCCTAGATTAAAGTGGGTGTGTTAATTCCGTGGTGTAGCGATCGAACTGCTCTGGCAACAATGGGAAATGGGCTATTGATCAGAACAGCTCAGATTAAGACTAGGTAGTGGAGCTCTTTCTTGCTCTCTTTTCCTCTCCTTTTCTCCCCATTTCCCACTTTCTTCCTCTCTCCCTCTGTCTCCTCTCTCTCTGTCCTGCTTGTGTCATCTCCTTCCAGGGTATTTCTCCTCTCACGCACGCACACATGCACACACGCACATGCGGGCACACATGCATGCACGCAGACACACCTACACGCACACAGACACATGCACAAGCAACGGCTGCACACACACACACACACACACACACACACACACACCGCAAACAGTCACATACACACACATACACACACATGCACAAAGACATACACACATGGATGCAGACACACAGTCACATACCCACATATACAGAATCATATACGCACGCACACACACACATGAACACATATAAAGGTATATCTATATGAAAAAGAGGAACTGAGAGATGAGGACATCGATTTGTAGCAGTCCTTTTCATTCATTTTTGCCCATCTGCTGTTTATTCATCTCAATAGGAAGTATATATTTTCTCTATAACTCTGCTTGCACACAGTAATCCTGAGCCACACGGTGAAAACCGATCACTACATCGTACACATGATCCATTCTCCTACTGCCGGTACCACAGTCTGACACTCATTCACAGCAGAGCGCATGCAAATCAATCACACCCCACAGCCTTCGGTCACGCCACAATTAAAACGTGTCCTATCAAAACGACTTCGCCAACGGTGCGCCTTAAAATTAGCTGTCATGAGCTCGGCCCCCTGGTCGGAACGCATTGGATTTGCATCGAATAGACATAATACATTCCAAATGTGAGCGGACAGCAAATCCATCCGGTGAAAAGTGAGCCGAGAATCCCCTACTCTACTTATATTAATTACCTCCATCAATGAGGGGGGAAGCTATAGGTCAGCTATCCATCGTCTCTCCGCTGTTCTCCACTCCGTCACACACCTCTGAGGCACTGGGAGGCACGGCCGTGGCACAGTCCCTTATCACGCTGTCACTGGGACGCAATGGAGATCAGCCGGTGGAATCAGTGGGTGAATTCAGATGTCTTCTAAATTCTCAATTCTAAATTCCAGTACCTTCACGGAATTTTAGAATTCAGAATTTAGAATTAAGATCAAACGGCATCTATTCATATGGTTGAGTTTCCGTAACATGTACAAACAAACACACAATTGCACACATACTAGAGGGCATGTTGTGAATATACAGTATTAATACAAGCGTACACACACACACACACACACACACACACACACACAAGCAGACATACTTATTTACTCACAGAATACTGTCATACATGTGTGTGTATGCACACACACACAACATATGCCGCTGTATGCACATACACACATCATTGGTCACATCAATATGTCTCTGACCCTCTGAGACTGGGAGTATTGGCAAAGCTTTCATCTGCTGTGTGTGTGAGTGTCTGATATTCCCAGCTACTGACACACATACACACACATATAAGCATACACAACCCTCCCTGAACTAACACACATACATGCATTTACGCATGCACACACACACACACACACACACACACACACACACACACACACACACACAAGGACACACAAACACACTAGTAAATGCACTTACATTAATACATACACGCTCACTAACCCACACACCCACACTAATATATACCTACTCATGAGAAAATAGAAACACATGCTCACAAGCTCGCACGCACACACACACTCACGTATACACACACATACACACGTAATAATACTTATACATATATGTCACATGACTAAAGATGACAGTTGAGGGCTTTACGGTGGTCGTGTAGGGATGTGATTGCAGAGCACTACGGCAGCAGAACAAACCTCTGGGCCGCTGGAGAGTTTATTAGGCACCATTAAGCCGTGTCACGAGCAAACACTAGAGGGCGATAAGAAGGAGTTGATGTATTTGATCGAGGGACTGCCTGCGCGTTTGTTGTGTATGCAAGAAATCACATTGGTGATTTTGCTGTTGGGTATCGCGGCCAAGGCTGACGCTCACGAAGAATTGAAGTCACGAAGAAGTCCTAAATCAGGGATACCACCAACCCACCACCTCCAGCCCCAAAGCCTTTCTCCTCTCCCCCTAGATCAAAGTGGGTGGGTTTCCAGATAGTGTGTTTTCTGTTATCAAATTAAGGTATATGAAGTAGTGTGATTTCTGGTACCATATTAAAGTGTATGAAGTAGTGTGATTTCTGGTATCATATTTTCTGACAGTGACCTCTTGAACAAAACTTTATCCACGCCTATAAACATACTTGTGTTTTCTGCATCTTGCGATTTCTCTGCTGTGTTACAAATCACCGAAACCATTTTTGGTCTTGATACGATTTCTGTTAGTGTGTGTGTGTGTGTGTGTGTGTGTGTGTGTGTGTGTGCGTGTGTGTGTGTGTGTGTGTGTGCGTGCGTGCGTGCGCGCGCGTGCGTCAGTGTATGTGCGTATTGCTCCTCATCTCATCTAATTCCATCTCACACTCTTCTCATTCTTCTCTGCACTCCACTGACTTCTATAGGTTTACCTAATTGATAATTAAGAGGCTGATTGGGGATCAATTAAGTCATCCAAGTTTGTTAAGGGCCAGAGTCAATGATGATGCTTTGAGAGCCAGGGCACGCTCTAGCGGGAGCGGGTGCTTTCATTTGGCGTAAAATACATGTTTTGTATTTATCTCAATCTTGAGAGAACTGTGACAGCGTTTGGCCTATCAGTAGGCTATTGTGCCATTTCCTACAGACAGTGTTTCATTGAAGAACAATCACTGGCTTGATTGGATTGGAGAAGATTTTACACAAAATTGAAATTGGAGGAATCCCCGTTCGAATCTGTTTTTATGCGTTGCCTACCGTAGTCATATTTGAAATGCGCGTGTAACAGAAACATAGCGTGGTTGATATTTTGAGTTAGGCTACTATTTTTATTCGTCGAGGAACGGGCCAACACTTCATGACTGTGTCGGCAAGAATTCAGGACTGAGGCAGAGAGTGGCTTATTCTGTGGCGGCGTGAATAGAAGAGGAGGGAAAGGGGGTGTGTGTTTGTGTGAGGGGAAAAACGCACACACTCAATCAAACTGCTCGCACACACCCACTTACGCGCGCAATCTGGGACACACACGCACACACACACACACACACACACACACACACACACACACACACACACACACACACACACACACACACACACACAGACCTCATATACGAGACACAGGAGCGGAAACGGGTCGAATCCTACTTCAAATTCTCTTTCCTCTCGGCTTGTCGACCGGGGAAAACAAACCGACCCGAGGCACAGCGAATGGGGATTTACTAATTAACTACTTACACACAGAGGAGAGAGATGCACACGTCCTCCGCTCCCGCCCTCCCTCTCCTCGCCCACCTCGGTGGAGGTTGTTAGTAGCTCTGCTCTCTCCGGTCCCTTCGCTCGGTGCACTCCTGGAACCGGCGCCGCTGACAGCGACAGCGCGTGGATAGACTAGTCACTCAACAGAACAAACTTTGCACAGAAGAAGTGGTTTGTAACCTTTAGCGGCATTGTCGTCATCGGTAAGCGATTTATCCTAATATATATCACTATTTCTTTTATCGGTAGCCTATTGTTTTGTCATTTTGCTTTGGCATGAATTGCATTTTGTAGTCTAAAATATGTTTTTGAATTATGCTGTTTGTCTTTCTCCCTTGTATTGTAATTGTATTTTAATTTACCACAAATATTTGTTTATTAGGCTCATCATTCTGAAATTCGGGATACATTAAATTAGGCCTACAATTGTTTTATATTTAATTGAATTGAATTTTACTAAATATTTAAATTAACGCACCGTATGGTTTTATTAGAACTTCCCTATGAAACCTTTCTTGTGTTTTAAAATACGTTGTTTTGTAAAGACGGTTTTTTTTTAAACACAGTTTGATTTATTTTTTTAGACAGTGTAGATGTTCTGTCTCGCGGGGCGAGCAGGCCTAGGCTACTATTTGGCGCGCTAACTGGCCCGCATTAGCCTTCACGTGTCTCTATTTGTTAACGCTGCACGTTCAGCCATCACCTCCACGCCACCTTATCAATCAGTCAATTAAACAGTCGCTCACACGGCGCGCGAGACGTCTACCTAAACCCGTGTCGCCCCCTCCGTTTATCTTCAGTATCTCCTGCGCTGTCTGTGTGAACTAACCCTGTTTAATCTACCCTCACGCAGTGTGTGTACATGTTTTGACTCGGATGCATTTGTCTTTGTGTCACAATGTTACGTGCTGTAGTTGGCTTACATGTAAATGCAGCCAATCGCACGCCCGGCGCACAGAAGGTTCATATTCATTGTTAGAAGGTCTTGTTATGCCTATTGCTGAAAAATAGGACGTTGTTATGTTAAGCAAACCCATTTTCTGTTTTACTTTTAAGTTAGAAAAATTATAGACTCTCGCATGGGGAAACCAAAGTTTGTGTTTTTAATCACCAAAAATAAGATTGCCTCGTCCTCACGCGTACGCTAAAAGTTAAGTTGGATTCGCTTTGGCTCTTGTGTTGTTTGCGAGTGATATCTGATCGCCGAGTTTCTCCCAAAAGCATCATTTTGGTAGGGATCAACATTATAAGAATATTTCGGAATAATCTCTATCAGACTTGGGCAGTTTACTCGTAGTTTGTTCCTCTTCCTCCTTTATGGGGGACTGGTGGGGTAATGGGGAGGGGGTATGGGGGGTGTTTACCCTCGTGCAACTTTGTTGCATATTTATGTGCACCGTGGGTGTGCTCCATCAATTATTTGTGCCAGCATATTTCCAGATAAAAAGTGTTTGTAAATCAATAGATGTATGTAACTATTCCAGATTAAGAAATCTATCAATATATCCACCTATCCCCACAGAATGTTGTTTTTCTCTCGTCAATTATTTACACCTAACTTCGCAAAACATGACCCTGCGTTATCACCAAAGTTTTGAAGTGTGTGTGTGTGTGTGTGTGTGTGCGCGCGCGCGGGCGGGCGCTGAAGCGTGTGTGTGTGTGTGGTGGGGGGGGGGGGGGGGGGGGGGGGGGGGGTGGGCCCATGCGTGTTAAGGATTCTTTCGATTTTTTTGTAAGTAGTATTATTAAGAATTCATAATGTTGTTGACATATAAAAACTGATAGTCTCCATTTTTTACAGAATCATATATTATATTGCCCATTTCTTATGTAGGCCTACACAGTTCAACATGTGAAGGATCATCCACTGTGCTGGAAACTTGCTTTGCTGAACAAATCTAAAGTGTTTACCCATAGGACTGGTCATCTACAAACTCAATCTATGAATGCGAATACTTCCGTTGTCGTTGATGCCGTTTGTCGGATCCTCGGTATTTAATGCCATTTGGGGTTTCCGCTTACACCCTACTAAGTTCAAGTTCACCTCTCGAACGAGGTTAACCTGCCAATTAAAATTGGTTAAAATCAGGTTTTAACGGAATTTTAAGACGCGCTACACTTTTCGCAGGTAATGATCAAATCGTTCGTTTAAAAACTGGATAAGGGTCTTTGCAGTAATATAATAATAATAATAATAATAATAATAATAATAATAATAATAATAATAATAATAATAATAGCATTGTAATAATAATTTCGTTTTATTTTTAAACATTTTGAAGTCATCAATAATCCTGTAAGTTAATATTTTCGTTTGGAAAACATTTGGCAATCATTTGACAATGATGATGATGATAATAATAATAATGATATTAATAATACAAATAACAACAATGATATTAATATTAATAATTATAATTATACAAATATGGAAGAATTTTAATTTAGATACATTTTCTATTTTATTTTGTTATTTCTCATGCATAAGCATTTTTTTATTTTCTAGTTTGCTGTTTCTTTTACACACTTCTTATATTATCAGGCTGTAATATTAGGCTACTTTTAGTTATTGTAATAGTTTCATATTTAACATTATGAAAAGCTGATATGACTGCTTTTGCGAATTGCACTTCTTTTTCAGTTTCAAGACAATAGTAATGTAAACATGGTAATGAAAAATGTTTCTATAAAAAATTTGTTAGGATAGTCCTACATGTAGCCTACTAGGCCTATATTCAAAATAATATAGTTTGTAATGTACATGTTTTTCGTAATTGAACACTGGATTTTAGACAGTGTGTTTAGACTGACACGCTTTCCATGTTGGTTTTTTCCGTTTCATTAGAAATAGTCCGTTTTCTGTATTTTATAATGAAACCTTCCCTAACAAAAACGACGCTTTTCTCACCTTCCTCGTTTTCATCTCGATCGGGAGAAAAAAAAACTTCAGAGTGTGTTTAGATATTTTTTTTTAATGTTCCTTAAAGTGTTGTCATCTGGAAAGCAATTTCGTATGACCAAAGTGCAGCTAGTTAGCTCGGTCAATAATCTACCGAGCAAGCTCTCCTATATCGATAACAAGATAGGAGACTCACACTGAGTTGGAATCCGGGGGCCCTTCCTCTGGTCCCCCCCCCCCCCCCCCCCCCCCGAATGTTTTTTTTTTTTGCCCCGGCTATAGGGCCCCTACTTCCCGCCACTGCCTCGTTTTGCGATATGACAGCAGAGAGTAAATAAGGTGATTGATCGCAGACGGGAAAGTGGTTCCACCTGTCGCCCTCTCCCCTGTAGCACAAGTCCTCCGGGAAACAAGAGCGGAACGCTTGCACTCAGGTGGAAGACAGCTTAACCAAGTTTACTTTTCTTTTCTTTTTCTTTCGTTAGGTTCGTTTGCAACGTCCCTCTTTTCAGATGATGAATGGCCGAGTAAAATGCAGTACTTCAAACCATATAGAGATACAAATAGTTATAGCCTAAAGAGACTGACGTTTTACAATTGTCTTATCTATTTTAATTTTTTTAATTTTGTTTTGCGTCTTTTAGTGATCACTAGTGCGGCCCCCAGCTTCCCGCTCCGTACGGCGCAGCGCAGCGCGGAGACATCCAACACAACCCGAGAATTGGCGTCTGGGCTCGGCCTCAGGTGCATCTCTGGGGCGGTCCGACGCGGAGGTCCAGGTAGGCCAACCTAATCCGTGTCTCAGTTTGCTTCTGTAAGCATTGCTTTTGAAAAAGAGAACCAAAACGTAATTTCATGCATTCATTAACTAAAGCGAAATGAGCCTCTTCCCAGTGAGGAGATCGATAGTAGGCCTATTGGATTTATATTTCCAATTTAATTTGAGCCAATTTTTTTCAAAACGTGTTGTGGGTTCAATAGCAAAAATATATGAAAAGTCCCCTTGTACCACATTTTATTGGCTGATATTTTGACCAACATTTTCTTTGTTTATTATGACTCTTCCATTATTGTCTCTGTACCGCTATAACATTTACCATACACACAAGTAATACTCTCATAGAGTAATTAACTATTGTTAACTTTATATTCATGATATATCATTTTAACACTGAGGTCATATATTGACCAAAGTAAACGAGTATGGGGACATATTTCTATTGGCTAATGCAACACACCTAAATTAACATACACAATACATGCAATTAACAGTCAAAAATATAAAATATGTAATTTTAAGTTTATAAATATAAAACACAACAATATATATGTAGAAGCCTATAGTAACTATAACTTTAGTCATTAGTTATACAATCATAAAATCCACTAAACCATAAACCAAATAAATAAAAAGTCAATACCTGCATCAACAAAAACATCTATATCTGGTTAATTACATAGGCAATACCATGTAATCCCGATTGAATCTTTATCTTGTGTCCCATAGAGGAGCTTCTTCATTCACACTCCAGGAGTTGAGAGAGAGAGAGAGAGAGAGAGAGAGAGAGAGAGAGAGAAACATCTGCATAAAACACTATCAACAGAAAAACAGCTCTAGCCCTCTCATTTTGAGAGTTTTTCAAGCTTGTTGAATCAAACACCCACTTGATATAGAGGTAACTGTAGTTTGATTCCATACTTCAAGACCGTCAATTTACACTTCTCAATTCTGGATAAGGGCCAATGGATGGAGTACTGCATAGTCCATCCCACCTTCACCTGTCCTCCCTCCAGCCACCCTCTTCTGTCCTAGCCCCCCCCCCCCCCCCCCCCCCACACACACACACACTGCCTCCCTCCCGTGTCGTTTTCTGACCGCCACACCTGGTAACTACAAACTTGTACACAATAACAACAGGCGCGTGTCTCCATCTATCTCTCTATCTGGCCTGTCAGCAGTGCAGCGCGCGGCAGTGGCTGAGAGGCTGGCAGGCGGGAAAGGTCAGTTAATCGATGGGCGCACAATTTGACAAATCCCAGTGACTCTTATCATCCTCACGGCCGTTTAGGGGCCGGGAGGGAGAGGCCCAGCCGAGATAAATGCTTAATCCTGAGCGAGAGAGAGAGAGAGAGAGAGAGAGACAGACAGACAGACAGACAGACAGACAGACAGATGCAAGGGTGGGACAGAGATGGAAAGAGATGGGGGGAAGAAAGAGGGAGTGAGAGAGGTAGACAGAGGGAGAGAGAGAAATGGAGGGAGGCAGGGAGGGAGGGAGGGAGGGAAGAGAGAGAGGGGGAGCCAGAGAGTTAAATATAAGTAAGGGTGATGTAGAGAGGATGAGGAAGTAAGGGGAGACTGAGAGGAGAATATGGAGAAAAACAATATAGAGAGAGAGAGCAGGAAGGAGAGAGCAAGGGAAGCAGTGTGGCCGCGGGACTTCTGTTAAACAAACATACGTTCAAGTGCTGAAAGAGAGAGAGATAGGGGATGAGAGATACAGAGGGGTTGGTGAGGGTTAAGAGAGTTACAGGAAGTGCATGAGGAAGATGAGGAAGATGAGGAAGAACAAGGCTGTCAGTGTTTGCCAAACATAAACCTTTGTATTCCCATCGCAGCCCAGCTTCACTATTGACACCTACATGGTCTTTCACTGGTCAGCTGACCAGACTTCAGGCATACTGGCATTGTGCCCAGTGCATTTGGAGGGACACATTCACATGTATTCATGCAGTCACACATACAGCCAGAGAAAAGTCTAGATGGTCTAGGGAAGGATAGTGTTTGGGGAAAAGTTCTGGGTTCAACCCCAATGTCCACAGCCTACTTGTAGGCATTCATGAGTAAAATGCCCCTACATGCACCTTCACACACTTTAAGTAAGGTAAATAGATATAGAATTTTTTTTAATAGAAGGACAAAGTAGTAAACAGCAAATGGAAATACCGCTGGAAAACAAAGTGTGTGTGTGTGTGAGTGGTTGAATTACCCTGTGCCATGTTGGCCCTCAGCAGTACGCAAGCAACAGGAAAATGAGCTTTCGTCCCCTGGGCTGAACTCTCTCCCTGCACTCCCAGGGCCGCTGCGGTGTGTGGAAGGGGCACAGAGTCCCCTGCCCTTGTATCCCTGACACTACTTAACGCCACTAGTTGGTTTGATATTGAATTGTAATTGTACCTGTATGTGTGGTTTGAATCCTATTAAAAGCCCATCAATTGTAATGACCTGAAGGACACAGCACTGTCAGCTGGTCTCAATGATAGAAGTAGGATTTGCATGTTTCTCCATGCCTCTGTGTTGGTGTGTGTGTGTATGTCTGTGTACATGTGTGTACTCTCTTGGTTGTGGCAGTGTCGCTTGGGCAATCACACAGACAGATGCTCATGTCCTTTCTTCCATCTCAATATAAGCTCAGTGTAATTCAATTGAGATTAGCTGCACTGGCATGAGAGCAGATCCCTAGTATTGCCAAAGCACTTAGAAGGCAATAACAGGACCACATTGATGTGGGCTAACACATGCACTCTCCCTCCCAACTGGCAGGAGAGAGAGAGAGAGAGAGAGAGAGACAGAGAGAGAGAGAGAGAGAGGAAGTAAAACATATCGAGTATAAAAAACAACAGGCTGAATATCATTACTATTGGCGAAACAAAATAAATCTATATTAAAATATTAAACAAAGAAGGGCTGTTAACAGCGGAGTGAACAGACTCGGTTACCGCAGACTTATGACCAGAATGATCGTAAAAGAGGAATATGACAAGACAAAATGGCTGCTCGCAGAATAACGGCTGTGTCATTGGTGAGCCAGTGGAGGGAATTCATACAACAAACTGCTAAAATACAAGAATATTTATGTGTAGTCAATTTGACTCATTTAGTAACCATCCACTCTCCCTCATACATACTTCATAAAGAAACGGTAGAGGTCATCTTCTGTTTTATATGGGGATAGAGGAGAAGGTCAATTTTTTTATTACAAAGATCCATATTTAAATTCTAGCTGCATTTTCTAACAACAGATTCTCTAGTGAATCTGTTTATCAAAATAGGAAGGACATTTTTTAGTGCAGAAAAATATAGTGGTGCTGTTTACAAATAACAAGGTGCTTCAATTATATTGACAAATACAGACATGATACCTATTTATCTGTTTTAAATATGTCTTAGCCTTGATGGAAAGAAAACTATAACAGAAATAAAACAAAGATAGTCTGTACTCAGTTTCTTTCTTTTTATTTTCTTGTTTGGCAGAGACGTTTTGGCTGGTTAGCCTTCCTCAGCGTTTCGTTTGTTTAAGAAAGAGATGATAAAATCGTCATAAAACTCAACACAAAATGGCAGCGATGCAAGAAGCAAGGAAATGGCAGAGAAAGGATTTCAGTGGCTGTTGTCTAGTCCAGCAAGAGGAATTATTTTTAAGACCACAGGTCTCCAGTGAAGAAATGAATAGCAACACAAAGTTCAAACTCTGCCTTCCAACTTGGACACAAACAACCATTGGATATGTTGGGCCAATCACAGACATGGTGTGTGTGTGTGTGTGTGTGTGTGTGTGTGTGTGTGTGTGTGTGTGGGGGGGGGGGGGGGGGGGGCTCAAAGTAGTTAGCGCTCACAGCATTGTTTTGTTGCTCTTGTAACAGATTTTTATTTGTAATTGTAGTATGTTGAATCTCTGAGTGTTGAGTTTCTTTGCGGAGACAAACAGAATGTGCTTCCCTCAATTTCAGGCGCTTCATGAAACCATGTAGAGAGGATCACACGGGACCTCATTTGTCTCCCCATTCTATCATTAACATCTATGTCTTTATGTAAATGAATCCAAACTACACATCCCTGTACCATGACCACATACCACCGGAGAGAGAGGTCTTAATTCCCCCCAGTAATGTTGTACATTAACTCATGGCTAAAAAGGGTTTTGAACCGAAGTGTATTACATGCATGGTTTGTGCCACATCCATTCGAAGCCCAACGCCTCTAACAGTGTTTCCAATACAAGCTTATTGGTATCAATTGGTATTGAATAACTATTTTACATTTATCACTGTTGTTTATTGGTTGTTTTGGGGTTTTGATTGGTGATTAATTACTGATGATTTCTATGCCTGTATATAAGTGGATTTTTTTTTAATCGACAAGAGAGATGGGAGAGAAAGGAGAAGACACAGAGGGACAAAGAGACAGAGAAGGAGAGGGCGGTAAAAAGAGTGGGCACTGGAGTGGGAAAGAGAGGGAGTGAGGTGAGGGGAGACAAGGAAAAATGAAAGTGAAGAAGAGCGACATTTGAGAAAGGAAGAGACAGAGCTTTACTCGAGGAGAGATTAAGTCGACCTGTCCCCCCTACAGTCATTAATCCGATTTAAGAGCAATTAAGGTGAGACTGATTCCTTCCCGCAGAGAAATAAAACAGAGTGAGAAAGAGAGAGAGTTAGAGAGAGAAAGAGAGAGTGCCAACTGCCAATATATACAAACAGAAGAAAAAAAACACTGTAGTGTCAGAGTAGAGTAATATTATACTTCTGGGTATACAGACAGACAGACAGACACATACATACAAGATAGACCTATAGATAGATAAATGGATGGATGGATAGATGGATGGATGAATTGATAATAAGGATAGATAGATAGATATATCAATATATAGATACATACAGACACATACATACAAGATAGACATACAGACAGACAGGTAGATGGATGCATACATGATGGATATATTATGTATAGGTAAATAGACAGGTAGATTGATAGAGGTAGTTGGATATAGATACACAGATAGATAGATAGATAGATCAATAAATAGGTATAGATAGATAGAAATAAGATAGTTGATAGATAGATGGAGAAATATATCGTAGATAGATGGAGAAATATATATAGTTGGATATATAGATAGATAGACAGACAGACAGACAGACAGACAGATAGATAAGTATGTTCTGATCTCCCCAATACTTCTCGCCCGGTGTCATGTTGTCTCCAGAGGTGTGTTGTTATGTCCAGATGATGGTTGTTGTGTCCAGAGGTGTGTTGTTGTCTCTAAAAGTGTGTTATGTCCAGAGGTGTGTTGTTGTGTCCAGATGTTTGTTGCTGTGTCCAGAGGTGTGTTGTTGTGTCCAGAGGTGTTTTGTTGTGTCCAGATGTTTGTTGTTGTCTCTAGAGGTGTATTGTTGTCTCTAGAGGTGTGTTGTTCTTGTGTTCAGATATGTATCAGTGGCAGCCAGCCTGTCAGCAGGGGGTCTCTGCTTCGCCTTACCGCGCTCCGTGTCAACTGGTCAGATGGTGTTCCTGATAACACAATGCACAAAGCGGTACATAAATCAAACACACCCGTACGCTCTCTCCCGCCTGCTTCCATTAATCTCCCCGCCGATAGCGATAGCCGGCAGACTCTGCATAGAACCGTGAGAGAGAGAGAGAGTGTGAGAGAGAGAGAGAGAGAGAAAAAGAGAGAGAGAGAGAGAGAGAGCATGAGCGTTAGAGTAAGAGAGGGTGTGGGGGGAGGTTGAGGTTGTGGTCTCCCTTGTTAAGTGGAAAAGTAATGAGGCAGCTGTCTAATAGAGAAACAACTGTAGCTGCTGCTGGGGCCCCTGCTCACGAGAGTCCCCGGCTTCTCTTTTGTTTTATGTTGCGGCCGTCCACTTGACTGTGTCCGTAATCACACATAAGTGCAGAAACAGCAGCCTGCCATTATGCAGCCACTTAAAGAAGGCAAACGAAGGGAGGGATTGCACACACAGGTCATAGATGTTTGTGGACGCAGGCCCGTGATTGTGTGATTTACTATTTATTTAAAAAAAATTGGTGGGGGGGGGGGGGGGGGGGGGTCATCAAGCTGACATTCTCTGATCCTGATCCTGTGCATTTTTCTAGCTCCTTGTGTGTGTGTGTGTGTGTGTGTGTGTGTGTGTGTGTGCATGGTATGTGTGCATGTGTTTGTGTATGTGTGTGTGCGCACGTATGTTATGTGTGTGTGTGTGCGTGTATGGTATGTGTGCATGCATTGTGTGTGTGTGTGTGTGTGCGTGTGTGCATACGTTTGTGTGTGTATGTGTGTGTATGTGTGCATGTGTTTGTGTGTGTGTGTGCTTGAGTGTGTGTATCCAGGCATGTGTGTGCATGAGTGCTTGTGTGTGTACCAACACTTACAGCGTAGTAGTCCTTCACTGTAGTCACAGCCTGAGAGACCATTTGGCTGCTGGTGACTGGTAGGGGAGGCTGGCTGGCTATCGACAGGGGGAGTGTGTATCTGTGTGTGAGTGTGTGTGTATGTGTGTGTGTGTATGTGTGTGTGTGTGTGGGGGGGGGGGGGGGGGGGGGGCGTGTCTCCAGCCCCAGGTCCAGAAGCGATTGTGGCGTTTAATACACTGCAGCAGTGGTGGCTGGCCGCCCGCTCCCCGCATGCTACCGGAGCCGGGATCAATATGCACCGGGGTCTGACAGAGATAGACCATCTGATCCTCACTCTGATGGGGGGGGGGGCGGGGGGGGGGGCGGGAGAGAGACAGTAGAGGGAGACAAAGGTAGAGACAGAGAGGGGGAGAGAGAGATATAGAGTGGGTGGTGGAGAACCGACAGAGAGAGAGAGAGAGAGAGAGAGTTAGAGAGATAAGGGAGAAAGAAAGAGAGCTAGAGAGAGAGAGATGGGATGAGAGGGGGTCGAGGTAGAGGGGGGGGAGAGATAGAAGGGGAGAAGAGCAAGAGAAAGAGACCAAGAGAGAGGAAGCGAGAGAGAGGGGAAAATAAAGGGATTAAGAGTGAGAGGCAGAGCAAGGGAGAGAGAGAGAGGGCCAAAGACAGACAGAGAGAGAGTGAGACATAGAGAGAGAGAGGAAGCGACAGAGCAAAGGAGAGTAAGCACTGCCTGAGGGAATAGCAAAGTGAATACAAGAACGAAAGGAGAGGAAAGAGGCTTGAAGAGGGAGATGGGGAGGCCTTAACAAGGGAGGAGAGAGGAGAGGAAATGATGAAGAGCAGGGTTTAGAAGAGGACGCTGAGGGTTGCGACGAGATGAATGGGAAAAGAGAGAGTGGTCAGTGGATGAAAGAGACATTCGTCTGGGTGTAAGGGATGGAGGAGGAGGGTGGGGCCTGGTGGGGGGGGGGGGGGCAGATTGGGAAGAACCAGAGGGTTAGACACTGAAAGGGAGGAAGATGGATACACCAAGGAGGAAATACAGATGAACAGAGGAGGGGAGGGGGGAAGACACAAGGAAAAGAGAGGAGTGGGAGATAGAGGGGGAAAACAGAGGAGGGAAGTGGGGGGGGACAGAGGAAGAGAGAGGGAGAGGAGAGGGGAGGGTGTGTGAGAGGAGGGGAGTGTGAGAGAGGAGGGTAGTGTGAGAGGGGGGGTAAAATTTCCATCAGGTTTTCAATTGGGGCGGATCAATAGTGTATTAGAGCTCACCTTGACCCCGTCTCCCCCCTCCTATCCCCCCCCCCCGCTTCCTCCTCTGGAGCTGGTGCGCAGGCCAAGCCTCTCTCCCTCACAGCGGGGGGGTGCAGAGAGGGAGAGATTACATTACGGACTCCCTCTTCTCAGACCAAAGTGGCAGAAAATGGCACAATAAAAGCGCGAGCAAGAGAGAAGAGAAAAGAGAGGAAAACTAAGTAGAGGATGGGAAAGAAGAAAGAGGTAGAGAGGTAGAGAGAGAGGGAGAATGGGTTGTTGTGTTTGTGTAGATATTTCCATATGGATGTGAAAACTGGTTGATGTTCGATTGAGTTGTGTGTGAGTAGTGTCAAAGTCAAACAGTGAAAAGCCCAAACAGACACACACACACAAACACACATAGTCACACACACACACACACACACACACCGAACCATACACACACACCAAACCATACACACACACACACACACACACAGACACAGACACCAGTGCATTATATAATTAAACACACACACACACACACCCAACCACAAAAACACATACACAAACACACACACTATACACAAAGACACAGACAGACGCACATACACACACACTATACACACATACAAACACACACACACATCCACAAACACACACACACACACCAATACATTGCATAAACAGACACACACAAACACACACACGACCACACGCAGCAGGTTCACACACACACATCGACAGTGCTGGCAGGGACACCCTCCATCACGGGAGGACAGCGAGACTTCAAGCCACACGAGGAGGCCAGAGGCAGGGCACAGGAGGGGGGTCGGGGGGGGGGGGGGGGGCGCAGCCATGGTGGGGATAGTTGGGGGGGGGGTTGGAGAGGTTGAATGAAAAAAATTGATCCGGGAATTTAGCATTTAGACACAGTTTACAAAGCGATATGGAGGGGTGGCACAGGAGCAGAGGGGACCATGGAGGCAAGGGGGGGGGGGGGACACTTAACTTTACAATAGGTCAGCTCTCGCCTGACTCGCCTGACGATTGACTATCTCACACCCCCAACCCACCCGGCACCCAAGTGTGTGTGTTCCAACAAACAGACTTTCCAACGGAAAATGTATTTTAGTGGGGTGCTTTTTTTTGGGGGGGGGGGGGGGGGGGGGAGGGTTGTTGTTGTTAAGTTTTTTTTCCCCCATTTGAGTGTGTGATTTAGCTGTTGAGACAGGAGCTTGTTTGTAAAAGCGAAGGAGCTGGAAGCAGCGGCACGCCCTCCTCTCTCTTCCTCGCGCTTCCTATTGCTCTTCCTATTGTCACTCGTCCACACTCCAGTGCACTCGCGTACGCCCGCGCGCTGCAAACAGCGTTTTGCAAATGTGTGCACACACGCACAGTCACACCAACACACTTGCATGCAAGCACACACACACACACACACACACATGCGCAAGCAGTTGTGCACACACACTCACTCACACACAAACACGCACACGAGCAGTCTCGTACACACACACACACACACACACACACACACTTACTAACACACAAACTGTCCCTCTCGCTGAGGGGGAGAAAAGGGAAGAAAAAAGAGGAGAGAAAAAAGGAATCGATCGCCGGGGATAGCGGAGCGCGTCGGTGGATCGTATCTTGTCAAAATAATATATTACCCTCATCCCCCGGCTGATCGATGCGCTGGATTAGGGACGGAGGGCTCCAGTTCTCCCCACCTCTCTCCTCTCTCTCCCTCTCTTTCTCCCCAGCACCCGGTGCAGTTTAATATTTACCTCCGTGGAAGAGCGCCGGCGACGGCTCTCAGCCCTAATTGATTCGGACACGCGGGGCTCCGTGTTCAGGCTGCTGGGGGAGAGAGAGAGAGAGGGAGGGAGGGAGGGAGGGAGGGAGGGAGGGGGGGGGTAAAGAGAATAGAAAGAAATAGAGGAGAGTAAGAGAGATAATGCATTGGAAGAAAGAGAGGATGAAGGCAAGGGAGGAAGAAAAACTATTAAAGAAAGGACGGGCGGGAGGGAGAACTGAAGGAACGAAGGAAGAAAGATAGAAAAAAAGGATAGAATACAGTAAAATATTAAAGGAAAGGAGAGAGGAAGGAAATAATGAAGATGCAAAGGAAGAATGAAGACAGGAAGAAAGGGAGGAAGGAAGGAAGGAAAAAAGCAAAGAAGGAAGGAAACTATAGCAATGATACCCCAGAGGCCAAATTATGAGAGAGAAATAGACCAGGATATGTGCCTTCCATTACAAAACAGACAGAATAATGGAGGGAATCAAAGGACAACAAACACATTTAACAACACAGTGAGAGATCATAGCCAGAGATATATGGGTAAAGGTTGCAGCCACAGGAAGAGGAGACAGAGTGAAATAAAAGCAAAGGGCAAAAGTGAAAAGGCCAGGAGAAAGTTCTCTGCTTAATGGCTTTGACAGGTGGAGCATCCAGGGGTCAGAGAGGGAGAGTTGGAGCGCCAGATCAACGTTAAAGATGGAGCGGGGACTAAGAGGGAGGATAGAGGGAAATAGACTGAGAAAGAGGCGTACCGGGCGGGTGAGATAGAGACGGAGAGACCTGGGGGTCGAGAGGGAGGGATAGAGGGCGGGAGAGGAGAGAGAGAGGGATAAATGGAAGCAATAGGCAAGTGCGAGGGGAATTGGGAAGAACGAGGGAAGCGGGGATGGAAATGAAAGAATGTGTGAAAACAGCAGAGGGAGGGAGGGATGTTGGGGCAAAACGGGGGGGGGGGGAGAAATGGCGGGATAAGGAGCGAGGAGGGCAAATGAGAGGGATTAAGAGAGTGACATGAAGATAGATGGAAACAAAGAAGTGAAACATGACGACTACGGCGTAGCACGGCAATAAAACAATGAAAGAGGAGGGGGGGGGGGAGACATATAGTGGGGGAGTGGAAAGGAAGCAGGCGCAGAGGTGACAGAATGATATCGGAGAGGATAGACGGAAAGCAGGAGTGATAGTGCCGGAGAGGAGGGGGAAAGGAGTAGGAGGGGAGGAGAAGAGAGGAGGGGAACATATTTTCCGTTGAAGGAACTGGCCTGTCAGGCTGTTCCGCTAGCGCAGAGCGGCTCTATAAAATACAGGCAGAGGGCAGAGCGGTGACTTATGTGTATATCTAGTCTCTGTCAATATTTCTTGCTGTCTTCCTACCTCCATGATCCACCGCCCCCCACCCCCCCCCCCCCCCCCCCCCCCCCCCCCCCCCCCCCCCCCCCCCCCCCCCCCCCCCCCCCCTCCCCCCCCCCCCCCCCCCCCCACCCCCCCCCCCCCCCCGAATCCACCCCACCCCAACTCACCCCACAACACCACACCACTGGCTCTCTGTCCCTCTCTCTCTCTCCAGCTCTCTCGGCCTGATGTGTGCTCTCTCTCTCCGTCTCTGTCTATCTGGGTCCAGCTGAGTGCTCACCTCCACAGGCCTCCAAATGGCTACTTCATCTCCGCCTGGGTCTCGCTCTCACTCTGTCTCTCTGTCTCTGTCTCTTTGTCTCTCTCTTTGTCATTCTGTCTCTTTCTCTGTCTCTCTCTATCTGTCTCCCTGTCTCTCTCTCTGTTTTTAAAGTGGAAAAAGTTAACAGAGAGAGCTTAAGGGAGGACGTTTATTTGGGGGGGGTCATTAAGGGCTTCCTGGCACTGGACTTGAAACATCTATATCGCCCAATCATGCAACCATTATGGTCCATTAGGTCTGTCATAGTCGGCGTTGCAGTGAAATTCAATGATAAGTAGACGGTGAAAATCAGCCAGAGATGTCCCTTTTGAGACCCCCCACCTATATCACCTCACAATCATTGGTGTAGCAACATCCATCTGGAGGTACACTTTGTCATGTTTTCTTTCTCTGTTTTATTGAGCCCCAATGTGATTATATTGGTGTGTTCATCGTCCAATTACGTGTTGTTATTGTTGTCCATGATGGGGCTGTTTGGTTTTATTGACAGCCCATAAAGCAGGTCCTTCTCCTAGAGCGCACGGCTCGTTCACGTTTATCCTTTTACAATCGCACCCCAGATCCGTGTTTGTTGGTTTAATGGCCATGTAGGACTTACTAACTGTACGGCACATGAACACTGAAACGCAAACGCAATCACCACTTTGAATGGTGTGTACATTATGTATATAATGCACATGCATACAGTGTATGTATGTGCATTATTGCCCTGTATGTGTATGTGTGTGTGTGTGTGTGTTTGGTCTTTTTGTGTATGTGTATGTGTATTTGCATATGCATGGTGTAATGTGTGTGAAAACACTGCAGGTGTGTGTTTGTGTGTGTGTGTGGGTATGTGTTCATGTCTGTGTATGTGTGTGTGTGTGTATGTGTACGTGTCTGTGTTCAAATCGATGTGTGTGCGTGTGTGTGTGTCTGCGTGTGTGTGTCTATGAATGTGTGTCTGTGTGGTGTGTGTGTGTGTTCATCTGTGTGTGTGTGTGTGTATGTGCATGTTTGTTCATGTATGTGTCAGTGTATGCGTGTGTGTTCATGTGTGTGTCAGTGTGTGCATGTGTGTTCATGTGTGTGTCAGTGTGTGCGTGTGTGTTCATGTTTGTGTGTGTGTGTGTGTGTGGGTATGTGTTCATGTCTGTGTATGTGTGTGTGTGTGTGTGTGTAAGTGTACATGTCTGTCTGTGTTCAAATCTATGTGTGTGTGCGTGTGTGTGTCTGTGCGTGTGTGTGTCTGTGAATGTGTGTGTCTGTGTGGTGTGTGTGTGTGTTCATCTGTGTGTGTGTGTGTGTGTGCGTGTGTGTTCATGTGTGTGTCAGTGTGTGCGTGCGTGTGTTCATGTGTGTGTCTGTGTGTGCGTGTGTGTGTTGCACCACAGTGTGTTTACTCTTCGCCCCAGTACAGAAGCACCGGGTGGTGTTCTGATTTATTCATGTGGTCCCAGGGAGACTCCCACCTCCTCTTCCTCACTTGGCATGGCGTCGTATCCTGGATCAGGCCTGGGGAGACCTGGTCTATGGAGGGGTAGGGTAGGGGGCTGGGGGGGTAGGAGGCTAGACATCTTGCAGATACCCTACCCCAGTCCAGGGCCACCTCACACCCACCGTTCCACCGCTGCTCTACATTTGATGGATGTTCAGGAAAACCATTGAAACTTCTTACCAAACATTTAAGAATATAACAAATGTTACTTTTTTATTTGATGGTTTTGTACATCCTTTTTTGTTCTTTTCTTTAATTGAAGGTTTTTGTTGTCTCAGACAGATCTTTGACTGGCTAGACCATTTTGTATTAACGTTGAATTGTTATTTTTTTTATTGTTGTTGGCAGCCAATCTTTATTAGTTATTGGAGCCAAACCTGCCTCCATCTAGTGATGATAATGGCGGCTCTATATTCTATATATTGTGACCATAATGGTTCCCAACAACACCCAGGCCTCATGCCTCCTGAGTATGACCAGGGAGACACGCAGACACATTTCTTCTGAAATCAAACGCAACTTATTTATTCTTACAAACACCTTTCCTCACGAAAAATAAATAAATAAAGTTAAATCCTCATCCATCTCCATGACTTCCTATGTCAGTTTCATTCTATTTCCCCTCGCCCTTCTCTCTCCCTCTCACACGCTCTCTTTTTCTCTCTTACTCTGCTTTTCCCTCTTTCTCTTTTTTTCTCTCTCTTATTCTCTCTCTCCCTCTCTCTCGTATTCTCTCCCTCCCTCTCTTACTTTCCCTCTCTCTCTCTCTCTCTCTCTCCCCCCTGCCTCTCCGTCTCTCCCCCTGTGTCTCTGTTCTTTGTTTACACCTCTCCCCTGCTCTGTGTGGTGGCTCAGGGAGCGGTAACTGAAGTGTCACTTGTCATTATTGGTGTAATTCAGTAATCCGTCATCGTGCGCTGGCTGTATGCAGCGCATTATATGGCCGCCCAGCAGGTGCTCCACGCACCGAAGTGGAGGGTCGATTTGACACGCACACACGCGGGCGAGGGAGAGTGAGTGAGAGAGAGCGAGAGCGAGGGCTGACGTGAGATGGGGCAGGCTGCCCCGCTCTCTGGGTGTGTGTGTGTGTGTGTGTGTGGGTGTGTGTGTGTGTGTATGTGTGTGTCATTGAGAGAAAGTGTGCAGGAAAGAGATGGAAGAGTAGAGAGAACCAGAAATTGATTTGTCTGGGCGTGTGTGTGTGTGTGTGTGTTTGTGTGTGTGTGTGTGTGTGTGTGTGTGTGTGCGCACACATATACGCAAACTCATACGCATGCACACAGATGTATGTTTGAGAAACAAGGAGGTCCAAGTTGCCGGTCTAGACAAGTCGCTCCCTTAGAGGAGGTGACTAGAGGAGTAGAGAGGAGGAGGTCAGAGGAGGAGCAGCCGTAGGAGTGTGGACACACCTGAGAGAATATACAATTAACTGCTGCAACAATAAAAAGAAGCAGAGCATATATGACCAACTTACTTCATCAATGAGTAACTTGCAAATGCTATTTGAGTAGCTATTGTCAATTATCTGTAATTATATTAATTATATGTAATTGTGTGGTATGCCAACCTGGCTTTGGGCAATTCAGAGACTAATTGTAGGTTAGTCCACTTAAGAAAAATATGTATGAACACAATAACTATAATTTAAGGCTACTTTATTCAAACGCAATGAACTCTGGGTAAGATAGTAATTTGTGTGAGGACTGTGAGAGAGATGGGGTAAGGGTTGATGATGCTGCGCCACCCCCCTGTGTCTTTACCAACTGCTATGTGTATAGAGGCGCTCACCTCTGTGTACTCCGTGGGCACACAATTCCAAATCCAGCTACCACTGTAAGTGTTTTAAACGCTTCAAATGATGTAAATGACACCATGCTGCATACCGAGCCCTGAGCAGCGTAGATGGCATCCAGCATGATTACAGTTACATCTGAGTTTTTTTTAGCTCGTCCCTCTCAATATCTTATTTGGTTTGCCTCCCACAACTGCCATTTTCATTGTTACAATCGCCAATTACTTTGGAGATTTATAAATAGGCCTACCATATGAGTGACTAGAGTCTGAATAATAATATTTTACAATTAAAGGTCTGAATGAAGGTCTGACGCTATAGCAGTTAATGAGTAGGTATAGCCATGTGTATTTTGACCAAGTTGTCATAATAAATAGGCCTAATTGTTAATAAGGCCTATTCGCGATATGCCAATGGCTATACATGAGATAAATATTCCAAATTATTTATAGATATTATCATACCTTTCTTGATAGAGAGTGATCGATTTTTTGTTGTTGTTGCTAAAACTCGTGTGATTGCTGATAACATCCGTTCATTTAAATGGCTAAATGTTATTGCATTTTCTTGAAACTTAACGCGCGTGTGTTGTTCTTTTCTTCCTTCTCGCTATAAAGCGAGTTGCCGGGAGTTCGCTACGCGCCGTTTCCGTTATTGAGGGAGGGCGGCGGCAGCGGGTTGATGAGCTTAGTGTGAACTTCAAACAAACGGAAAATATCACGGGCCGATCCTGCGGCGGCTGGTACCACTAAAGGCAATGAACAACACACTGTGAGACATTGATAACATTGTCGTTATCTCTCTCTCTCTCTCTCTCTCTCTCTCTCTCTCTCTCTCTCTCTCTCTCTCTCTCTCTCTCTCTCTCTCTCTCTCTCTTTCTCTCTTTGCGAAATAGCCCATCAATCACTGTATCGGTTTTTTCTGTGGTTCTGTCATTCTTTTTCAACTACATATTATCACCTTTTAAAAAAAGAAAAGAAAAGAAAACTCGCAATTAGTCCATCTAAATTTGAGTCACACCTCACGTTCACTTGACTTACACTTCAATGGAAGAGAACGATGTGTTGTATGGACACACCACTTTTGAAGATAATTGTCTACACTCTACAAACAACTTTGAACAATACAGGCTATACTCTACCCCTTTGAAAAGATCACACAAGGTGAGTGGGGGGGGGGGGGGGGGGGGGGTTGACTGCTGGACCATACGTGACTCCGCAGCATGACGTCCCTCGGGAGATTAATGGTGTGGGTTGAGATATGGGGGCAGAACAGACACTGCTTTGGCCCCGCACTTAATCATCATCATTATATCAACGCCTGTTCCGCAAGGGAGACACGGGTGAGCCTGGAAAAGTGTAATGAAGTAGAAAGGAAGGAAGGAAGGAAGGAAGGAAGGAAGGAGGGAGGGAGGGAGGGAGGGAGGGAGGGAGGGAGGGAGGGAGGGAGGGAGGGAGGGAGGGAGGGAGGGAGGGAGGGAGGGAGGGAGGGAGGGAGGGAGTGTGGCATGAGGAGACAAGACGTGTGGTGGTGGGCTGGTTGTGGAGGAGGAGGAGGGGTGAATTATTACTGTAGCCATTTGAGTGGATGGAAGAGGCGAAAAAGAGAAAGAGATGGCAGTGGCATGTTGGGCGCAAAAAAAAGAGAAGAAGATGAGAGTTGAGCCCGAAGGTGTGCAGGAGAGGGAGAGAGGGATGATGAATGTGTGTGGAACAGGGATGAGAGACGGAGCAGCATGAAAGAGTTTGCTGTGAAGGGTGGCGTATGCGGCCCCGCTCAGGGAATGATGAAACGTTAATTAAAGTAAACGAGCTACCTGAGCTCCCAGACTAACCCCTTGTCACCCTCTGTCAGCAGACGGACTGAACCAACGGGGAGGGGGTAAGCCTAAATGGAAATTTGGGTGAAAAAGGGAGAACTTGGATAATCCAGCAGTGGCTTTCTCTTGGGACCGAAAATTCGCGTAATGACTGATAGTGTGAAGCACTACCACAAAGTTGGTGTCGTAGGGCGTACAGTAGGCCTATAGCCAGTAGAGGCCTGCATGGTAATTGGACAAACATATTTGTTCAAAACTCTTCCTGTCCCCACTCAAAGCTCACTCTGCAAATAATATGGTAATTAATAAAAAAACAAAAAAAAAAATATATATATAATTATTGTAGACTTAATATCTAAGCAAAAAACATAAGCATCGCGATCTTGTTATTGATATAAGGCCTAACCCTATATTTCTAAATTCGAATTTCTTTAAATATTATCAGAATTCTGTTTAATTATTTTAAGGACGAGATAATTTTAATTATGACTGCGCGACAACATTACGAATTTAAAATCGATGCCGTTTTGTTGTGGGCCAAACGATCATTGGCTACACCGTATAGCCAATAATAATATACTTTTTTTTCTGCACATTATGGATATTTATTTCACGAGCAGTCCATACATTTGCAATCACCTTTGTTGTTTTTCCTAACGCTCATATTCATTCAATTAATCTTAGGGCTAATTTGTTTATACTATTTATTTATTTTTTTAACTTTGTTTCGCTATCACTCTCCGTTTTTTCATCTCTCTCCAACGATTATCCTGCCGTCTAATTAGAAATCGATACGGCTGGGCCGGCGGGTATTTGCAATGTGTTTGTGGACGTTGAGGACAATTCCCCGGATAGAATGAGAGAAAGAAGAGAGAGAGAGAAAGATCGTAAGAGGAAACGGTGCGCGCACTCTGTGTACACACACACACACACACACACACACACACACACACACACACACACACACACACACACACACACACACACACACACACACACACACATTTTAGTATTCTGACAGCCAACTTTACAGCTCGCAGCTATTCTTTTTAAAAGCCAGTAAAAAAGTGGGGAAGGAGAAAATGAAAAGAATATCATTTTTAACGACTGACGCATGGGATTTCGACTGAATTATAGAGGAGAGGTTCAACGCCTTTTCAGAAAACAAACAAATGTTATTTAGGCTATAGGGCTAGCGGGAAAGCATTTGTATATGGGTATTACTCACGATTGTGAACAACACAGAAAAATAAATGGGCCTAACAATACAACTGCTAATACAAATAATACTAATAGGTCTACATTAAATATCATCAAAACAATGTTGTTGTTGTTTTTGTCGTTGTTGGAAGGAGTGTCCTTCTGGTCAGGGTTTAACTCTGAGGCCGATGTGTTTTCTTACTCTCCGTCCCGCGCGGCTGAGGCGGTCTGTGCCTCTCCTCGTGTCGGCCTGATTCCGATGCCGACCCGGTGTCTCTTCCGCTCGGCGCGTCCCGCGGAGAGGAATCGGTCGAGGCAACGGGTTAGCGCCATTACCCAAGCAATCGAACCTAACCGAATTACGGAGCACCAGATGCTGCGCTGAAAATAAAAAAAATAAAACTGTGTTCAGAGTGAAAAAGGAATAAGAGCTCGTACTTTTATTAGTTTAGCCTACACACACACCACTGTGTTTACCGTATGCGCTCCGGTCTTATTGGCTCGCCCATAATCACCTTTATGGGTTGTTTTCCCCCCGTGTTATGTGTTGATTTGAAATGAGATGCAGTCTTCCCCGCGTTATTGTGTTTTGTTTCGTATAGGCCTGTGCTGGTGCTGTTTCTCCCGCCCTAGTCCCTCTCTGCCTGGGATTGGGAGGTGTTACTGTATAGGAAGTGTCATATTGGGGAATACGCTGCGTGTCACCCACACTGCCCGACGAGAAGGCAAAAGTTGTGTACCCTCATTGTTGCTTCATATTTCGTCAGCCTCTATGATGTTTAACTTTGGCAAAACTATAATATCTGCCGTGTGTGTATGTGTGTGTGTGTGCGCGCGCGCGCGAGCGATTGTGTGTGTGTGTGTGCGCGCGCGCGTCTGTGTGTGTGCGTGTTTCCATAGTTGTGGTCGTTTTGGAGGCAGTCCTTGCCTTTCTGTCAGTACATCTCTCCATCTCCGTGCGCTCATTAAACGTCCCTCTCTCTCCCCACAGTTCCCCGCGTGCTTTTTGCTTCGACTCCCGCCCTTCTTCCTTCGCGCCTCGCGCTCCCCTTGCCTATGGCTATATGCTCGTGAAAAATGTGTTTACAAAACTCGCTCTCTCGCAGATCAAACCACGCAAAAGAATCAAAGACTTTGGAGAGAGGAGGGGTGGAGAGAAGTGTGTGCGTGTGTGCGTGTGCGCGCATGTGTGTATGTGTGTGTGTGTGGGGGGGGGGGGGGGGGGGGGGGGGGGGGGAGAAGGGAGTGTAGAGGAGAGGAGATTCTGTTATTTTTTCCTTCTGTGTGGATGTGTCTCCATGCCTTCTTTGGTAATGCAATATTTTTAAAGCCCCAAACAACTATTTGTATTTCACTTTTAAACATGAGTGAATGCAGTATTGATGTCTCCTTCTCTCTGCTCACGCAATGCTGGCTGACATAGTAACATAGTGCAACAGTGTAAGAACTTATAAAAAAAAGTGTATAAGGATAAGTCGTTTTAAGCATGGTATTTGGGCCGCCGGTAAAGATAGCAGCAGCACCTCGTTTGTCGTCTGAAGATTATAGAGATATTATTCAAAAAAAGGATTATCAAAAAAGAACGGGAAAACAAATTGTGCTTCTGTGCTTGTCTTAAACCCCATCAGCTGAAGGTGGAATCAAAGGAGACGGTGGATGAAGGGGGCAGAGAGGAGAAAGACAAAAAAGGACTCACAGTTGACGAAGGGCGAGGGAAGAGACAAGTGTCAGGGAGAGAGAGAGGGAGAGAGAGAGAGAGAGGGAGGGAGGGAGGGAGAGAGAGGCAGACAGACAGGCCAGGGGAGCGATTATAGCAGGGTTTATGTATGAGCTATTGATTGAGTCGGTGGTGACTTCTTGAGTGGTTAATTCGGGAAGTGAGAGCGATAGAGAGAGTAACTCACTGACCATGGGAGGGAGGGAGGCTGCAGAGAGGAGGGAGGGACGAGGAGGGAACGAGGCGTCTCTTACAAGTACATTTCCTCTCCAGGTGAAACGGCCAAACGGCGGCTATTCTTTGGAAACAAATTGCAGAATAATCGCTTCAATTAGGCTGTACAAGACATTCATTGCAGTCCACCCTTTTCATTTCAGGGTGCCACAGCAGTTGGCACCGCTGCCTCTCAGTGACAGCAAGAAGGTGCAGGGGTTCGAACCCCCCGGGGTACCTTTCTGTGTGGACTTTGTCTCCCCATGTCCACGTGGCTTTCCTCCGGGTGCTCCGGTTTCCTCCCACACCACAAATACATGCAAGTTAACACTCCTGGCCTGCCCATAACCAAAGCACTACATCTCGAGTTTGTTCCCGGAGAGATAGGACAGGTTAAATGCAGAGAATGAATTTCCCCACCGGGATTAATAAAGTATATAATTATCATCATTAGTATTATCATTATTTGTTTGTTGGTTTTTTAGAAGATACATTCACCTGCAAATTGCGTGCGCGCGCACACGTGTGTGTGTGTGTGTGTGTGTGTGTGTGTGTGTGTGTGTGTGTGTGTGTGTGTGTGTGTGTGTGTGTGTGTGTGTGTGTGTGTGTGTGTGTGTGTGTGAATGTCACGGTGGATGTGTGCTTCCAGATGAGTGAAGGTCCGCTCGCCGGCGCAGTTTCTTTTCCTATTTCTCGCTCCCCTCTCATCTCTCTCGCGGAGGTTTTGATCTCTCAGCCACGAGATCAAAGGCGCTCTCTGGCTATTAGTCAGCGCGAGCCATTGATCCCTCATCGATCCGTGCGAGACACAGCCGCCCCGTGAACACCGTACGAGGCTCCCCAAAGCTCTCTCGCGCGTCGGGAGAGAGAGAGAGAGAGAGAGAGAGAGAGAGAGAGAGAGAGAGAGAGAGAGAGAGAGAGAGAGAGAGAGATTGAGAGAGAGAGAGAGAGAGAGAGAGAGAGAACGCAAAGGGGGGCAAAGTGTGTGCGTGCGTGCATCTGTGTGTACGTGGGGGGGGGGGGGGGGGGGGGGGGGGGGGGTATTTTACACCGGCGCGGGTAGAGCCAAGCTCAAGCTTTTTCTTTGCCGCGGGACATGAAACAATGAGGCTCGAGCCGGTTTTAATAAAGCGCGCTTTCCCTCCTTTCAACTCTGGCGCGAGGCGAACGAGCCGGCAGCGGAGAGCGATCGATAATTAATGACGATGAATAATTTAACCCTATCGATTGATATTTTTTTCTTCCCCTTTTTTGCCTTATTTTCCTTATTTCTTAATGTTGGTGTTCCATGTACCTTATCATTCACACAAATCCACATTCGTCCACATCCACACACTCATCCCTTCATAAGCTTGTTGGGGCCCGCTATAATTCTTCCAGTTGTAATTATTAGACTCGCTGAACTTCTTTTACCAAAATAAAGGTTTAGGCAGATGACCAATACAAATATAAAGGCCTATACCACGCCATATTTTTGCATTCATAAATATTCTATTTTTTATTTTTAGGAAATTGTGCTTTGAAGCTAGGGAATATCTTGGTCCAGGCACTATCCAGGACTAACAGTTTCTCTGTGAGGTTTCATGAAGCCAAGTGTCATGCGAGTGGTCTTTATATTCTACTCTGTCATGCTAAAAGCCTTATGTTGCAGGAAGTTTAGGACATTTCATGATTTAATGATGAGTCTTTCAGAACCAATGAAATCAGCGTGTAGGTGATTGGCATGAGATTGGCCAATCACCAAATAGGTGATTGGCATGAGATGGATGTAACCAAACTTAAGTTTAGTGTAAACAATCATTTAGAATGCATGTGTATGTGTAATGTAACTATGACTTTAGGACTAAGATACATATTTACCTGTTAGTGTCTAGACCTGTTCTCAAAGGGTTTTCTTTCAACGATAGTGACTCATTTTTGCCCAAACATGTATCTTATACCAGACTGCTACCATTTTTTGACTGTGACAATGTCACTGAATTAATGTACAAGCATGCCCTTATCGACCATGTCTGGGCTGAACCAGAATCTCCCAAATTAATCTCATGTGCTGATAAGACAACATTCACCATCACATTACAATAACATTTAATAGTGAGGTTTGAAATACAACCAAATGACAAGAGAGGCAAGTCTGTATTCCCTCTTCCTGACCATAACCCCCCTCCACATACCACCACCATCACCAACACAACCACCACCACCTCCTCCACCACCACCACTACACCGCCTCCATCCCATCTTCTGGTTTTTTCCCTGCTCCCTGGCTCTCCCGCTACCCTAACAAACCCATTGCAGAGTCCCTCTGTTCTTGCACCCCGAGGCTGACCAGTGTGTCAGAGCTAACCAGGGAGAGGAACAGAGAGGAGGGGAGAGATGGGGCGAGTCAGGGAAGGCAGAGACAGACAGAGAGAGAGACAGAGCGAGAGGGAGTGAGAGAAAGAGAGGACGAGAGAGAGGGAGATAGCGAGGTAGAGAGAGAAGGAGGGAGAGAGAGAGAGAGGGTTTCAGTATGGCAACCAACAGTGGAAGATGAGAAAGATGAACAGAGTCTGTTTCATCTAACGGGGAAAGAGAAAGCCAGATAGGCCAGACTCTTCACGCTTCTCATGTTATTTTCTATATTTCTTTCATTTTGTGACCCATCTCTCTTTCCGTATTTAGACAGCACTGGAGACATGCTGTTGCCTGCATGTCAGGCAGTCCCATTTCCACAACTCCTATCAATCTCTCTGCACAATGTCACCAAGCCCTGCTTCTTTATCTCTTCTCTGGGCCTCTGTCACTCCTGCTATGACCTACTAACTCTGGGTCTATGAAATCTGCAGTTGTGCTTCTTACAACAAATCACTAGTAGTGTCATAATGCTATTACAGTTGTCTATTTGTAAAAGGAAACCTAACATATTTAAAACTAGATTTTAAATCATGACCCCTTTAGAATTGTTTTTGTCAAAAATCAGGATAATGTTTAGTAAAAGGTGATTATAGATTATAAGAAACATGTGACATTTCCTTCTGTTCCATCACAACAAATTAATTCAAATATTTTCAGTACACTATCAAGTGCTAAAATCTAAACTAAACTGTAAATAACTTCACTCCTCTCAACAAGTTAAACTCACTCCACTATGATTCAACCCAGCATAGGTGAATGTATCTCAGACTTACTACATGTCTACTTTGTCTTCACTGGGGACAGGGCCAGTCAATAATCTCACAGTCACCTTTGACGTTGACTAATTCAAGGTCTATGTCTCACCATTAATCACCAGAGGGAGGATGGCAGTGGTATAGTATACGCTTTGCCCCACCATATCGAGGACCGTAACTGATGTTTGGATTTCTTTGTGGGAGTCGTTGTCCCCTGGGTGGTGGGACATTGTAGAATATGTATTGAAGGTTGAACACCCTTGTTTGCACCAAGTCCTCACAATGCACGTTGGAATGGGCAGTGGTTTTCTGTGCGGAACAAACTGTCTCACCGTGTGCACAATTAACATTTGTAATTGTACCCACTCCATTATTTACACAATGTTTTACTAGGTCTTTTGTTGAAAGGTAGCTCCTTTGTGTGGACCATTGTGTTGGCAGTCACTCGATGCAAGCTAATGTTACACACATACACACCTGGTTGTTGTTTTTGTAAGTACATGCCTGTACGTGTGTGCTCATTATCTGCATGGTGCATCGTAATCTCTGGTAAACAAAATGTATTGTGTCTTTCAGCTCCGTGAGATAAGTGTGTCTATATTGATCCAGGAAGTGTCTACCAGTTTCATGTCTCTATTGTGTGTGCCTGCTATACCTGTATGTATTTGTGTGTGTGTGTGTGTGTGTGTGTGTGTGTTTGTGCCACACATCTCGGTATGTTTACACTGCATGGGCAATCCATTAGTCTATTTGTGTGCCCTCTGTATCTGTCCGACTGATTCAGTGCGTGTATGTGAGTTTGTGTGTGTGTGTGTGTGTGTTGTTCATATGTGTGTGTGTGTGTGTGTGTGTGTGTGTGTGTGTGTTCTTGGATATGTGCGTGTAGGATGTGTATGTGAGCTTGCATATATGTTTGTGTGTGAGTCTGTGTGTGTGTGTGTGTGTATGTCTGTGTGGTGATTGCGTGCGCATCTGTGTGAGTAGCTGAGTGTGTGTGTGTGTGTTCACGATGAACCAGCAGTATTCCCTGGACTGCTAGTTATAATGTTTCTGGGGGTGATGAGGGGGACTTGAAAGCCCTCTGCTGCCCAAATCAAAACTAACAAGGAAATGATGGGGGCTCCTTTATCTCCTCTCTGGCCTGGGGGTCTGAGAGGGGCAAGAGAGCGAGATCAGGGAGGGAAGGAGAGATAGAGAGGGTGGGAGGGAGGGAAGGAAAGGGATGTGTGTCTGTTGCTGTATGTGTGTGTGTGTTTGTACCTATGTGTATGTGGTGGGGGGGGGGGGAGCTTCCTCTTTGATTTGTAAAAAATGCATTACCTCCGAAATCAAACGGAAAATTACACTGCTGCTGAAGCAAAACATACAGAGCAGAAGGGGGAAGAGTGAAGCCACAACAAGGTGTGTGTGTGTGTGTGTGTGTGTGTGCGTACATGTGTTTGTTTTTGTGTGCATATGTGTGTGTGAATAGATAGGATAGGGATAATAGTATTCCCCTGTATAGATATGCTAGAGAAAGAAGGAGCGTCTACATATAGATTTGAAAGGGAAGCGTAGGAGGTCCATACATATAACATATTTCCAGAAGAGGACTTACATACACGCAGTAGTTCAAGGGTACATGGTCAGTGATACAGGCCGTCTCCAAACCCAGGGGAGCGGGGAGAAGGTATAGATTTCTACCAAAACAACCCAGTAAATATGTAACATTTAGAGACCTACGCACAGAAATGCCCTGGAGATAGAAGTGTTAGCTTATCTTTAATGTCTCACTTTTTGAAGTTAGGCACGTCATAATTGTGCCAAGGCCGCTTCCCCACCTGAAGTCGATTTGGGAGCCAATTGAATTCCCTGGGTTTGGAGTCGACGAACTGGGACCTAGTGATGATCTATTATTCACATTATTATTACTATTATTATTATTATTGGTTACTAAATATTGATTTGGTTACTTGGGAAAGTATGTGCATATTGAGGCACAGCCTCTGTAAGCCAAGGATGAAGAATAAAGAAATAATCACATGAACGATTTGAACAGAAACCTTGAGTGAGAGAGATGCATTCAAAGTTTTTTGGAGCGAGCCGCCTGAAAACACACGAAAGATGAAGAGGAAAGGGAGGAGAGCGAGTGGAAAAGGCCACAGTCCAAAGACTATACAGAGAGTGGGAGAGAGGGCAAGATCGAATGAGAGAGAGAGAGAGAGCAAGAGAGTGAGAGAGTGTGAGTTAGTGAGACACACATGCACACACACACATGCAGAACGTGAGAGAGGGTGAGTGAGGAGGGTAGAAAGAGAGAGAGAGAGAAGAAAAAAGAAGGATAGAGAAAGGCCTGGAGTTAGCAATAATAATTTATACAAACACACCTCAATAATTCACGTTTCATTTCAATGCTGGAGGGAAAATCCAAAATTCACAGAGCATAATTAAATAGAGGCAGAGTGATGGGAACGATGGAGAGGCCAGCATTAAGATAGCTACGAAACAGCAGCGGGTGGAGCATGCCTTCCATGCCAGCTTTGTAAAACAACACTGATGAAACTGTAATATCCAAACTAGGATTTCACCTTGTGCTCACGCTGCTCGTCATGGAAACACGAGAAATCTCCTCTCCCCGCTCCCGTCGGCGAGATGTTTTCTACGCATATGCTCTACGTATACCAGGCGGTGTTATGATATAGACGACTCCGAGTGAGGTAACCTGGATATTGTGCATGGGTTCCCCGAAGTGAAGTCAGGAGAGGAAGATTCAGTATCAACTGTTGGCTTTGTTGAGGAAATGTGTTGTGATGTTATCAGGGAGATGTGGTGCCTTTGATGGTGTGAATGCACCCTTTAGATTAAAATTATACTAAAACAGATTTGGGCTGTGATGTGTAGATATATTTAGGTTAAAAGCAGAGGTATGTGGAGAGATGTATGTTCGTTATGGAACATGGAGCTCTTTGTGGCTACATTGGTTAATATAGTATAATATCAGCTCATCAGACATTTGTTATCATTAAATTAAGAAAATGGTTAAATAAAAACATCTAATGGTTTTATTAAAATATTTGTTTTTGTTTTATACGATACAGTTCAATAGATTAACATATTTGATGCATTTAGAGAAAAAAGTTTAATATTACACATTTTCTAATAGCACTCATCAATCCATTTTATTCCTCTATATTTCATGAATTTGCACTAGGAGTGTCCACCGTGTTACATCATACACACCCTCAAGTGACCAGATGAAGATCACATCCATTAAAAATAACATAAACCCTAACATTGCCATAACTCATATTGATTTAACGTAACATTTGAACCCATCCTTCAACCTTTGACAAATCATCTATTTTTATTTATTTTTATTACCTTCAATACTCTGCACTCTTCTCCTTTGCCTGACTTAAACTAACTTAAACTTTTCCAATTAGGTTCTATGGAACCTAATTCTATGGATCCTAATTCGATATAACCTAATTCTATGGAATCTAATCGTATAGAACTTCATTTTAAGGAACCAAATTATATGGTAGTAATTATATGGAACCCAATTCTATGGATCCCAATTATGGAACTTAATTATTTGAAACCCAGTATTCCAGTAGTTTGTGTGTGTTCTTGTGGTTAATGTATGTGTATTGTTCCTGTGTTACAGGTGTTGAGGAGGAATGGACTGTAACTGCGTGAGCGATCTGCTGCTTCCGCCTGTGCCTACCCTCTGGACGCCAGGTATGACAAAAAGTATGACAATTCTAAATCGTTTTTTAATACCAGTACAGTTCAAACAAATGATGGAGCTCAGGTCACTGTCTTGCAGAAAAACAAATTAGGCCTACGTGTAACATGTTTGACAGATTAAGTAGCTCGCTCTGAGATTCTATTTTTTTCGAGCTGTTTCTATTAAGTTAAGGATGAGTGAAAGAACTTCCTAATTCTATTAGATGTAAGTGTGTGTGTGTGTGTGTGTGTGTGTGGATGCACGGGCCGGGCCTTATGCCCTTAGACTGCATCAATTGGCTGTCTCCCTGAGAGCTGTCATCATTCTCCTGACCAATGTGTTGAAGCTAAAGGGCATTAGCACAGACTAACATTGCTTAAGGCACGTAGCGTGATATTAAACACATCATCCCTCACCCGTAGCCCTCATCACTCATCCAGACATCCGCCCACCATCTGCCCTCGGCGGGACCTGGCAGGCCCTGAACTCATCTTGCCACTTTCCTGCTCTCTGTGCCCAGGCATCGCCTTCCCAGACTGGGCCTACAAGCCCGAGTCGAGCCCCGGGTCCCGGCAGATCCAGCTGTGGCACTTCATCCTGGAGCTGCTGCAGAAGGAGGAATACCAGGGGGTTATCGCCTGGCAGGGGGACTACGGGGAGTTCGTCATCAAGGACCCCGACGAGGTGGCCCGCCTGTGGGGGATCCGGAAATGCAAACCTCACATGAACTATGACAAGTTGAGCAGGGCACTGAGGTATGGGTTCATTATTTAGCATTAATCTATGTCTGTGTGTGTGTGTGTCTGTGTGTGTAGTCAGACACCACTGTCACTCTAAATGTCAGTCGATAACAGCATCTACTCTGTACATATGAGACATATCAAGAGGTTTACGGGGGCCGTATTTACAGAGGATAACACAATGTTTATCGTTAGATTCAATCCATACTGGTCACACACACTTGAAGCGGTGCAAGCCTGTCCGTCTCCATGCTGGTGAAAATGGAGAGTGTGATAAGGCTTTCCCAGGTGCTTGTCAATACCTTCAATTTCTCCTTATCTGCAGACGCCGTCAACGAAAGCCAACCATTGAGCCGCCAAATACAAAATTCAATAACGCTTCAAAATTAAGCCCTCTGTGTGAAATTGCTTGGACTTTCTCGGAATGCCTGACTCTCCGCTCACTCTATGGTTTCGGGGTGGGAAAAAAAACTTGCTTCGAAACTTGCCTGTTTAAGACTATGCTATTACTACAATCTATACTTAAATAAGCACTTCTTGCCCTTAGCGCTTTACATTACCACATCCCCATTTACACACACCACCCACGATTCTTATGCAAATCCCCCCCCCCCCCCACACACACGTTCTTTTGGCCTCTCGTTAATGGAGGCTGTCGTACGGGTCTAATTGTTATGAATTGGCTGGGGCCGTAATTAGCCTTCTTGATTAGCCTCACTTAATTGCTCAATTAAGGGCCACGGCACAATTGCCACGCAAAGCAGAAATACGTACACATCGCTGCACTCGGCCCGAGCGGCACCGTAGAGGCTCGGCCTGATACGCACCAATAAAACTGAAATGAATCAAATGCTGATTATCTGCGTTTAAATGCTGAGGTGGTGCGCTGTAGTGGGGGTGGCCGGCCCCCAGGGGGCCACACACACAAAACACTAAACACTAAACACTAAACACACACACACACACACACAAAACACTAAACATTCGCATACACACAAACACACACACACACAAAAGACTAAACCTACACACACACACACACACAATACACACAAACAAAAGCTCTCCAGTGCTACATTGAAACCTCTATTTCACCGCAACAAATTCCCAGGTTTTTCAATTTGGATCATCCCCATCCACCCTCTAACCACCACACTGCACCAAGCCACGGCTACCCCTCACCTGATTACCTGAACGCTGAGCCCCCCCATCTGGGCCAGATGGCTGCCGTGCGCCCACCCCTTGCCATGGAGAAAGCTGGCATCCTGGCAGTCTGTACACGGTGACACCCTCGGTGGGTGGCGCAGGAAACTGGCACGTTGACGGCTTGACAGGCCCAGTGGGAGACACCTGAGGGTCGTTACCGTGGCGACGCGTCTCGTTGAGGCTCCAGAGTGAATGAAGGCTGCTCCGCTGTTGGAAGCGGAGGAATAACCGAGTAGTAGAGTGTAAATCCTAAGTGTCCCTACTTAAGGCTTCCTTGCATTGGATGATACAAGAGGTCTTGTTCCTCGTATTGAACTACACTGTATTGAATAGAGTCCAGCCAGACACGAATTGATTGGTGGAATGAGGAGGGTAAATAAGAGACAGTGGGGGGGCTGCATAACTATGGACCCTTAAGTGTTACGTGGAACAGAGCGAGGGGACCCAAATGCTCGACACAGAGAGGCAGAGACGGCGGAGAGGTACCGAGGAGTTTATTGTGGACGAGTAACAGACAAGTCCCGGGCTAGGCAAGCAGTGGGTAGTCAGACAGGCAAGGGTTCGGCAACGGGCAGGTAGTCAGGCAGGCAAGGGTTCGGCAACGGGCAGGTAGTCAGGCAGGCAAAGGTTTGGCAACGAGTGGGTAGTCAGGCAGGCAAGGACTCGGCAACAGGCAGGTAGTCAGGCAGGCAAGGGTTCGGCAACGGGCAGGTAGTCAGGCAGGCAAGGGTTCGGCAACGGGCAGGTAGTCAGGCAGGCAACTAAACAAAGGGAGAGGACGGGTTAACGAACAGGAACTGGGAAAGGACAAGCAATCTAGAGCTGGGAACGATGATACTAACTGGATTAGTGTAAACAATGAACTAGCACCAGCTGCTAGGAGATCCAAGGCTGATATAGTGTGCGTTGATGGTGATTGCCGGCCAGTGTGCAAACAAGAGGAAATGAAAGAGCACGTGGAGTGGTGGATACCGGCACCCGCTAGGTGGCGGAAGTGGACGGCGTGACGGTGGACGGCGTGACATAAAGCCCTTTAAAACAACAATTCCTTGATTCCCGAGTGTTATATCAATATCTTCTCTTTTTCCTCCTCCACTCCTCTTGTTTTTAAACATTCATCCCTCTTGATTCTCTCACCCTCCCCTCCCTCCCCCACTCCTGCTCCTCCTCTTCATCTCTTTGACTTCCACTAACAGGTACTATTACAACAAGCGCATCCTGCACAAGACCAAGGGCAAGCGGTTCACCTACAAGTTTAACTTCAGCAAAGTGGTGCTGGTTAACTACCCACTGCTGGACATGGCCAACTCTCCCTTCCTGCTGGCCCAGAACCACTTCACTAACGGGGGCTCCACAGCTCCCGACTGCAGCCCAGAGGTATGGATAAGGGAGATATGGAGGGAGGGAGGGAGGGAGGGAGGGAGGGAGGGAGGGAGGGAGGGAGGGAGGGAGGGATGGGTGGGTGGGAAGGGATGTGGGTGGAAGAGATAGAGGGGTGCAGACAGGTATACAAAAGGAAGGAAGGTTTGGAGGGAGTTCTCAGGAGGTGAAGAGGTTAAGACATGCCAGCTCTTTGACCACTGTCTAGTTGCGTGTTCATTATAATATCTTACATAAAAACCACTCGAAACCACAGTATCAAAGCTAGGCCTTTTAAGCCGACACTATAAAAATACCTGTCCACGGATTCCCAACCAAATTGTTTATTAACGGTGATTTGGTTCGGGTAAGTGAAATCCATTTCATTGTAGTGATCTGCCAGGCGGAGTTGAGCAGCACCTGCTGAGCCCCTCATGCGGAAGAGGATGGATTGAATTCTCCATCTTTTATTCACTGTCTCTAACACAGCCTGCTCATGAGTGCTGTTACAGAGGATAATTTACTGGTAATTTTCCCTGGGAGATGGAAATTATTATTGAAAAGCACTGACAGTGAGGTACGAAGGAAGCTGATGTTTTTTTTCATTTTCTTCCGCCATTACCTTACCGTTACTGTATGCCTCATCTTGGTTTACAAAGACACATACTATATGCATCATACATGTATATATTCCAGAAAGTGCCCATCGAACTCTGAACTGCAGTAAGTGAAGCCTTCACCCAACATTTGTCTTTCCTCGTCCCTGCGGGGGATAAAACGAGGGCGGACACCAAGTGAAGGACAAATGGCAGAGGAGCGGTTTTAACTCGTCCTTAAAACAAAAGAAGGCATTATCCCCCTCGTTTCTCCCTCTCATCCCCCCGTCGTCTCCAATGGCATATCCGTCTGCTTTCGATTGGCAAATGAAAGAAATGGAAAGCAACTGGGGCCCCATCAGATCAGATCAATGACAGGTCATTAATGGCGTTTGTTAAGCATGGCAGATCATCAGGCTTGGAAGTACAGTGCTGCCTTTCAAACCTACAGCGCTGATGGCTGTGACACACGCTATCGATCCCCTCTGCCCTCTTAGCCTCCTGAGATTTAACACTTCCATTTATTTTCTCTGCTTTTATTTTGAAAGGACTCTTTTTACAAGACGAGTTAATAAAAAATATAAACACAGGATAAGCCCTCAGTAGAGGACACTTCAGGACCGAAAAAGCCGGAAGAGGCAATTGCTTGCTCTTTGTTCTGCACACGCACCCACACACACACACACACACACCAGCCATCGCACTGACTCCATCCCCTTAGAGTCCTCAGATTACCCTCAGAGTGTCCTAGTAGTCCTCCTGTCTCTGGCATACCTGCATGTTTAACGGTGGGCCTCCATCGGTCGTCCTGCCTTTGAGCTTCTGAGCCTCTACCCTCCTTCCCATCATACTCCCCAACATCCCATCCCCTGTTCAGGGTCCCTTGGTACTGGCTTTTATCCTGCCCTTGCCAGATACTCTGGCTACTTTTAGCATCTCTCACCAGAGTGCCACCCCCACAACCACTAGTATCAGAGGACTTCATCCAGACCAGTGCTAGACACCATGGGATGGGGTTACACTGTTGCAGATTTAGTCTTTATCTTTTTATGACGGTTGTCTTACTATTCCCCTTCTCTCCCTCTTCCTTTCTCTGTATCTCTAAATCTCTTGCTCTCTTTTTCTCTCTGTCTTGCTCTCGCTCTCTCTCCATCTCTCTATCCACCCCTACTCTCTCTCTCCCCCCCCCCCCCCCCCCCTCCCCTCTCCCAGGCACTCCAGTCCCTGTTCCCTCGCCTGCCAGACTCAGGGCGGGTGGCGTCCCTGTTTGATCGCGGGGCCGCGGCCCCCAGCCCAGAGGGGGACAAGCTCAGGCTGGACGCCTTCCCATTCCTCGGCTCAGGTGGGTCTTAAGCACACCTATCTCAGTGGGAGGTGGAGGTTTTGATGGACTTTCAATGCAGCCAATCGGATAGCGTAGTGGTTAGAGTGTCGGGTGGACTTCCAGACGAGAGTTACTGGGTCCCAGCCCCACGGTACGCAGCCGCCTAACTGTAGGCTTCCTTGAGCGAGATGCTTAGCCCTTAACTAATTGGTCCCTTAATGACATGCATCTGAAGTACAAAAAGATATTTAAAGAACAAAAAGTGAGGAAGTGTGACCATCGACTGAATAGGTGTCTGGAGGGCTGTTATTAATAAAGTTTTGAATGAAGAGATTTGGTCGAAGCCTCAAAAGGAATGGTGTGAGAGAAGCCTTACAAATGGAGTACATACCAGGGTTGATTTGGATGTGCTGGAAATAGGAGAGAAGTGGTGATTGTTAGAGGAAGTAGGGGAGGTGGTTGTCCCAACACCGCCCTGGGTGAGGCAGCGTCCTTCAGGTGAGGAGTGAGGCCAGGGTAGAGCCTTCATTATACACCACTTCCTGCCAGGGGGAAAGACCATAGCAAGGTGGATAAATCATCATTCACACACCTATGTTGGTATGATCATTAGCATGTGCCCTTCTATACAGCAAGGCGTATGTATGTATGCTTGTGTGTACGTTTAATAAATGATGTGTGCATTTGTGCGTGTGCCCGTCAGTATATGTTGTATGTTTTACCTTCAAATCTACCGCAGCTATGTGTTTCAGTTCCAATGTGTTGCAGTAGATGCATATAGATGGATAATGTGCTCAGAGATATCTATGTACTGTACATGCATGAAAATATGCCCTTATGTGTGTGTGTGTGTGTGTGTGTGAACAGGCGCACACACATGCATTCCACACACATATATGCACACACAGACACACACGCACACTGAAACACATACAACCCCTCTTCACAGAGACACACATGTACTCCTCATCACACAAGCAGCCCCCCTCATTCTGTTTGTCCTCAGGTCCTTTTACCCCCTTCTTCCCTTCTCACCCTCCCATGTGTCCCCCCTGTCCTAATCCCTTCCCAAGCAGGAAGGCCCTAATTGAGGGTGCAGGCTTCAGTTTGTGGCCTGTGGGCGCCCATTACTGTGTTTTCATAAGCAAGTGAGGCCTGCCTGACTGATTCAATATGCATGTGTCTGGCAGCTACTCCTGGCCCAGCACACACAGATTTCACCACTGTCAAATTAGCCCTGCATAGTAAATAAGGGAGGGAGAAAAAGGGAGAGAGGAGGGAGCTAGAGAGGAAGAAATAGTAAAAAAGAGAAGCGAGGGGAAAGAGAGAGAGAAGATGGAGATATAGGTAGTGAAAGAGAGAGCGAGACAGAATGTTTGAGTCGGTTGTCAGTTGGAAAGAAGTGCAGTTGGTTGGGAAAGAATTATTTTGTTCAGTAAAATTGAATTTCAGCATCCCCTCAGCATTACCTCATTTCATTTACGTTTTTTGTCAAACGCTACAATATCCCTTATAATGATCCATTGTACTACACCAGTACATTTTTAAGACAACACACAGTTTCTGGTACATGTGAGACCAAGTTAATTATTATAATTGTTTTGTTGCAATTATCCGATTTATATTTTTGTAAATACCTTTTACTGTACTCTGTCTTCAAAAGAGTAGTCAAGTCAAGTCAAGTCCTTGAAATATGATTTCTTTTTTAAATGTAAAAGAACAAATGTAGAAGATTTGGCTCTTTTTTGGTACAATGTTTGGCACAGAAATGCAGATGTGTTTTTGTGATTTTCTACTGCGCCAGCTTGAAGTGGGTGTTCAGCACAGTACTGGCATGCATAAATGTTCTATCAGGTCTTTTTCTTCCTTTTTTTTTCTATTGAGAAGCAAACGTGCCAGAATTAGCCCCTGTGGCTTCTGATTAGACTTGCTAATACCACGGAGCATAATTAGTCAACATTCTTGGATGTTGTATGTCAGGAAACCTTTGGCCCTCTCTGACGTCTGTGGATCTTCCTTCCCAGGTGCTCCGTGCTACTCCAAGCCCCCCTCTCTACTGGGGCCCTACCCCCGAAGCCCCCCCTTCGACTACCCGTGGGGCTTCAACCCTTACCTCCCAGGGGCCTTCTCTCTCAACAACTGCCCCAAACTGCCCCCCGGCTCCCTCTACCCCTCCCATTTCTACCCCAACCCGCTGCAGAGCAGTCTCTCCGGGCTGCCGCACCCTTTCTCCTCCCTGCTGCACCCGGGTGGTGATGTGGGCGACAGGGCCGGCACGGGGCCTGCGGGGGCCACCAATGGCACGGTGGGGGGCCCGGCAGCCAGGCTGGGCCTCCCACCATACCCGGTCAGCATGTCCATGGGCCGGACCGACCTGGTCAGCGGGGCGGCGCTCGGGGCTCGGGAGGGCTCCCCTCCCGGTGTGGGGGGGCTGGGCATCGGGCTGGGCCTGGCAGCCGGACCCCCGGGGACGCGCCCCCAGAGCCCCTCAGAGCGGAGGGGAGGGGTGAAGCAGGACCCGGAGTCGGACTCTGACCTGGAGATCACAGACCTAAGTGACTGCAGCTCGGACAACGACAACGACCACGAGTTCAGCAAGGTGGCCAGGAGCCGCTCGCAGATTCTTTTGGAGGGGAAGAAAGGGGGCATGCTGCCACCCCTGTCCTCCTCTCTCCCGCCTCCCATGTCTCCCCACCCCCTGAAGAGCTTGGTGCCCCTCACTCCTCCTCCGCCCTCCCTCCCCCCCTCCCTCTCCCCTTCCCTGGCTCTGCATGAGCGGCACAGGGAGACGGAGACGCTGAAAATGATCCACAGCTAATAAAGTATCATCAGCCTCCTTTATTCTCCTCGTCAGTCTCTATACTTCTCTTTATCTCTCCTTTCATTGCTTCCACATACAGTCGGGGTTTTATCTATCTATTTATTTATTTATTATTATTTATTTTGAAGCGCGCCACTTCTCAAGTCACTGCGTCTCCCATTCTGAACTCTGACATTTTCCACGAAAGAAAGCTTATTTACTTTTTCTGAATGGTTATTTTTACTATCAAGCTTTTTAAACAAAGGACAATATCTTATTGACTTGTCCACTGCCATTAACAGCGGGGAATACTGTGTGTGTGTGTGTGTGTGTGTGTGTGTGTGTGTGTGTGTGTGTGTGTGTGTGTGTGTGTGTGTGTGTGTGTGTGTGTGTGTGTGTGTGTATGGTATCTGGCTGCTAACGACAATTGTGTCCAACTTCGTTTTCTCTACATTGTTCTGTGGTTTGCTGACTTGTTTAAATCTTTGCCAGCAGCCCTTCACAGTTCCCTGTGCAGCGGTGCAGTGGTGGTAAAATGTAGCGAGGTGGTAAAATACCTGCTTTAATAAACATTAACAACCTCCTCATACAAAAATCAACTGAATGACAAATAGTACTCCAAATCGACCCAATTTCATAGATTTTGCAATGTGATCCCGGATATTAAGAATGTATCGCTGGATGTTTTTTTTTAAAGACAGTCAAACATTGCCACCTAGTGGTAAAGATCCATCTGTCTCGTCAATTGAATCCCTAATCTTGTGCGTGAGATTTTAGACCCAGTCCACTTTTGCACTTGTTACTTTGATATGTTTTTTTTGTGGGAATTATTCAAATGGTTCAAACCCATATTTATTTCAGTGTATACATGTGGTAGTCTGTGAGTTTTTATTTTGTTGTGCGTGGAAGTATTTCCTACGTATTTTCTAAAAGGAAAGAAAAAGAGCAGTGGGAGCTTGGCTAATCTAAAATTTGTATGAATATTTGTGTATATATTTTACTATGGTGTGTATTATATGTAATTAATATTCACTATTCTAAGATGTTACTGTATTGTTGTGATTTAATTCAATATTTAAAAAAAGGTTGCCTAGGTATGTCAAAGATGAATTTATTAATGGCAGAAAATCTGTGTTCTGGAAATGTTTTGCTATGTTAAGGACTGAGTTTGCAATGGGAATTATCTTGGAATTTCTCAACCCCAATTAACTGTGCCCTTTGGTCATTTTTCTAGATGCCCTATGTACAAAACCCTTTGGGTTTAAAATATGCCGGTGGACTTATTTTTTATAGTTATAATTCACCCAGTGTAACTGTACTGTAATTAGTCAAATGTGATAAATATTGGTCTATGTATTTCTTTTTCCTTCCAACACCTCCCCTGAAAACCCATGTTGATTATTCTCTAATCAATGAGTTCTGTCCATTCCAGCAGTGGAGAAAATGGGATTTGCATAAAGACATTAAAAATGGGAAACAAAAGGATAATTAAAAAGAAAATCTTTATCAGATCTAATCAGAATGAAACAAGCAACAAACAAATGTCCTTTCTCGTGCCCTGTTTCTTCGAACACAGAGTGCAATACTACCACATATTGTACAGCGTTATAACCTAGGCCTACAGTTTGTCAAGCAGTGGCACTATACTATTAGTTGTTAAAGCTTTATTGTAAAGTTAATGTAAAGCTCTATGTTTGTTGAGTTGCACCAGGACAAGCCCTGGGTCATGGCTGAATGGAGTACACTAGCAGCTGTAAATACTGTTTCCTTTGTGTGTGGATGTGTGTGTACACATCCAAAATGACCTTGCAGTGGTTTTTACCTGTCACTTTTGTTTGTTTCACTGTAATGAGGAAAATTGAAGCGAGCAAAATAGGAAGAAAAGATTCATATCTTTCAAAAAGCAATAAACATTGTCGCAGAGAGTCGTGACCCGTGTGGACATGGAGTTCTTTCAATTTAAATTAATTCTGAGGATTTTTAGGAAGCTCTTTATAGGTTTTCATGGAATCAAATGTCTCTCGTAACACAAATATTGACTAGAATATTTTCTTCTTAGTAAATGTATTACTACTTATTCCACACCAGCAACCACACAAACCGGCAAGGAAAATCCTGCATAATATTCAGAAGGCTGTTTTATCTTTTTGATGTTACCAGACAAGTACAGGACTATCGTAACATAATTATATATGTTTATAAATGTCACTATAAAAACACACAATTGTGTATTCGATGTTTTGTTTTCAATTGTTACAGTTGACTCCCATCCCAACAGGGACCAACAGCATCAACGGTAGTCCCCCATTTATTCATGCGTTGATGGTACCCAAGATTATAGACACTCTTGGAACCGATGTGAAAATCTTTTATATTTTTCAAATGTAATCACAGCCATGAGGTGTAATCATGTTTTCTCAGAAATTACATAGAAAATTGACTACCTACTCATTAACTAATCTTAATAATTCCATACATTTGGAAAACAACAAACTGAAAAATCACTGTTTATTGTTCCTATTATACAATAGGACTATGCATGATTTTCATATAGACATTTTTTATACAAAAAGTACAAAACATGAAGAATATAGAAATGACTGGAAAATCAACTATATTGAATCGATTTAAATCATTTAACACATATAATATGAATATACATAATAGATTATTGCACATGTGGTACTACTATTTCTTACCACATTTCAAAGACATGATGTGTGTTCGATCAATATCATACGACAATGAAATATTACAAAATGTATAGTTGTACTCGTGATTACCACGGGGTGGCGCAGTAACGCCAACATGAACACTGAAGTGTGTCCCCAAGCAGCCTTGGAAGTTCGCGCGATGCATCAAGATGGGAGCAAAGTTTTGTTTGAACTGGCCGCTGTGCCCTGGTTTATAGTAAACATATCATCAATAACCACGTGCAGGTTTTATATGGAGCCGGTTTACATAACAGTCTGTGAAATTAATTTAACCCTAGAATAGGCCTAATAGCACTGGACAATAAAACAAAAGCTTAGTTATTTTAGTCATAAGTGGACTATTTGAGTTGAAAAAAGTCACCCTTTGAAATATTTATTTGTAGACATCGATCAAAGATGTCATAGGCCTATGCTTTGCTACAGTACAATTGCACGCGCGCGAGCACGCCCAATGCATATTTTTTGTGTTATTAACTGAGACATATAGAGAATGTGAAACAATTAAATAATCGGAATAAGAAAATATTAATGTTTATAGAGACTAACCTTTTGTTCAGAGATGGCACTAGACTCGAGTGCATGCTATAAATTGCTGGCATAATTCCATACGAGCAAATCACATTCATAATAGAAAATCGCTCTTTAACATTAAATGTCTAATAATAAAGTAATAAACAAATGGCCGGCATAATGTCATTTCTTGCACTAATAACAACATAGAGAACGAAATAGACCGCAGTAGACGTGAAGGAGCCAAGAGGGGACGGATTATTGTGTAACACAGTGCGGAAACAAACCATATTGGATTTTTTTTCTTTTGACAGACAGGAAAAAAGGCAAAAAGTTGCAATATAGTTTTATAGTTGTATAAGTTGTAAGCCCTACTCATTGAGTCAGTTGGTGATACGAAGCAATAACTGGAAATTTACCATACGCGTAATATATTAAACGTTATTTGGGCAAAGGTTTTCAATTTAGAGTTTTACTTCCGCGTACAATGTTTTTTTCCACTGACACACGGCAACTTTGGAACAGGAAACCTTATTAGACATTAGTCTTTCTTTTTCGCTGTAAGTAACGGTAAGTACTGCATGTAAGTTGCTATACCATTTGTTGTAACTACGTTGTGGGGGTTCCAGCTACCTTTTATAGAAAAAAACGCCGGAGAAGATTTGACTGATCTAGAGAAATTGCTTTATTCCGCTCGGCGGAGCAGACTGTACCGTCGGGATGAAGGAATGTTGTGTATGGCTACAATGTCACAATGTTATAGCAGGACACTGCACCAGCCTTTCACTACAAAACGTCATGCTTTTTTAGATTGTTTATGCCGGCGTTCATTGTGTGTGGAAGGCCAAACGTATTTTTACGTCTTCCATTTCTAGTGACTGGTTATTATGTTTTTGTGTTGTCTTCTATTTCTCACAATCAATCGTGGAATAATTATACTTGCATTGGTGATACTAAATGGATCCGTTACATTATTTCATAGAGGTTTGCACTTTTCTGGGTTTTTATCAAGTTGCTTTTTTTGTTTAGTTTTTCTTAGGTCTTACAGACCTACCTCTAACTATAATAAGAGTAGTATCTGTCTGCATGCATGTATGTATGTATGTATGTATGTATGTATGTATGTATGTATGTATGTATGTATGTATGTGTGTATGTGTGTATGTGTGTATGTATGTATGTATGTATGTATGTATGTATGTATGTATGTATGTCCTTCGATTTTCTCGACAACCGTTGATCCGATCGACTTCACACATGGCGGGTGTATTTTGGAGGACCCAAGGAAGTGCTATGAAGTTGTTTGGATGAGCGTTCAGAAAGCTGCAATACCGGATCCCAATAATAACAGCGACATGATTGTACTGTTACGATTTTTTTTTACTTGTTTGAAGTCCCGACTTCAGACGGCAACACTATTATAATAGCCTTCACATGTACTTAGTATGACAACAAAACAACAATAATTCAACCTTCGATTATTATTTTTTGGAACTAGCCCTCCTTTTATACCGCGTTTAAAACTATTGTTACTGTACCATACCTTTTGTATTTCTAGTTCACAAAAGACCACTATGAATATTCGGTGTCATTTAGATTTCCTCTCATTTGCCCTTGCTCTTCTCTATCCCTTCCCCCTGTCTAACGTCCGTCACCCATTAAACAGCCGAAATATGGTAGTACTGCAGAGGAAACTAAATAATCCGGAATACATATAATTGATTACCCAATACCCATACGTGGTTTTCGCAGCATGATTAACACACATAGTATATATATATAACCTTTTAAAAACTGGTGATGTTTGTTATGTCTGTTTGCATTATTAATATGCTTTAAAATACGGCGCCAGATTTCCAATATGACATCAGTTATAATATTCTGTCATTGTTGCCATTGCAAATCTAGCTGTTTCTGTCTCCTGTCGGGTAATGCATATAATTCTGTTATATAAATATAAATATATATATATATATATATATATATATATATATATATAATAGTTAACGCACAGAGATCTTATATTCATGGAATTCTTACAGTTGTATTAGACTGGCAAAGTTCAAGGGGTTTGATGTATTTCAACTAGCACAATGTTATATATATATATATATATATATATATATATATATATATATATATATGTATATGTGTATATATGTATATATATGTATATATATATATATGTATATGTGTATATATGTATATATATGTATATGTTGCCAGCTATCCAGCCTGGTACGCAGTCAGCCCCTGCAGCCTAGAGACCCTTAGAATCAGGCCCAGCCACTTCCTGCCCTGCCCTGCTCTGTTAGACTGGTGAAACACAGGACAGCACTTGTCATCTCACTCCGTTTCCCTCCACTCTCTCTATACCTCTCTCCCTCTTGTGTTCTCTCTGTCTCTGTCTCTGACTCTCTCCTGTCTCTCTCATGTTCTCTCTCTTTGTCTCTCTCATCTGTCTCTCTCCTCTATCCCCCTCTTTCCCTTTTTGTCTCAACCTTTTACATGTGCATACTTGCCTGCAGCCCAACAGCGACCATCTCTTCCTTTTAAAGGAATGTTGACTTTTTAATCTCAGTCCCCTGATCTTCACCCTTCAACCCCCCACTCCTTCCTCACCCTCTCTCTCTTTGTTGTTGTGGGCGTGCGTTTAACACACATCTCGTCTATCTAATTAGAAGCGAATTGTTTTTGCACACAGGTGCACCTGCTCTTGCAATATCAACCTTTTAACAAAGGCGGTAGCAAACAGCCAGCCAGACCTGATACCTTACACACACACACACACACACACACACACACACACACACACACACACACACACACACACACACACACACACACACACACACACACACACACACACACACACACACCTTGTCCTGAGGGCTCGCAGGGGAAGCTAATCTTTTACTGTAGTTAGTGTTGCACTTCAAAGAGAAGGCAGGTATTCCTCTCTGGCTGCAGCAGGTCTGAGTCTCAGCGAGCACATAATAAGAGACAGACGGACAGTGAGGCTCGGCCAACTCCAAGCTTTACTCCTGCTGGCTGAGGGGCCACTTATTTCTCATGCATGATCTCAGGCAGGTCAACCCAGGTACGTGTGTGTGTGCGTGCATGTGCGCTGGTTATTTGCATGCCGCTTCACATCAATCGTTCTAATAACTGCCATCAAAACCACACTAAAGTCAAAACAACAAAACAGTGCGTACATGTGATTGGGAGGTAGCTTGTTGTAAGGTGGGGTCACGGTGCACTGATACCTAACACACATCCAAGCCTAAGGGAGTAAGGAAGTAAGGAATCCTATTCTATTCCATCGCAATAATAGTGTCACCTCATAGCTAGCTCAACCAAGTCATGCTCCCTCGCTCTCCACTGTATGTCTCTCTCCCTCTGTGTGTCACTGTAAGCCACACCCTGAGTGGAGATTCGGTTTTTCCTGATGTTTGCATGTTTAGATTCCCAGGATGGCCCAGCGTTGGTTAACTCTTGCATGGCAACCCGTACCTGTCGCAACAAGAACGCAGAGGAACCAGAGATGGCGGTTACCGTGGCAGTTTGCCTGTCAACTCCAATACACCTTCTATCCTATTACAACATTACATAGTACCTGAAACTGCTATTGATTTATATGTCAATGTCTTAATGATGATGGATTTTATTGCATACGTCCACTGTGTGTGTGTATGCATGTGCTATAGGGACAGACGTTATGCGCCTTGCCTTCTCAGACCGTGTTATTTACGTCAAGATAGGTCAGAAAATTTGTCTCCGAGGCAAACCGTGTGTGGATTGTGTGCGGGTGAGAGTTTAGCCTCAGGAACGAGAGGTAGGGAGTAATAAAAACAACTTAATTACGATTAGTATTTAATGCTATTTATTTAGGCACTTAGCCAACGCTGTCTTTTCTTTGCATGTCATTAATAGAGCAGGTATGGGTGAGGCGTCCATGCCTAACCATGATGCTCAAGGCTGCCTACAGGCAGACTGCAGATGTCGGTGTCCCAACTCCGAACCGTTCACCTGGGAGTCCCGCTCCCCCCTAGACTATTTTGCCCGTGTAAATGCAGCCTATGTTCCAGTGCTGTTGTATTTTTATTTGGCGCGTAATGCCATTAAAACAGTGGGCCACTGTAGCAGCCCGAACCTCACACTCCCCAACAGGTAGGACATGGAAAAAGCTGTCTGATTCTGCCCAAAGTGTGACTCAGACGTACAGCTGGAGAAATAAAGGGAGAGAGCAGGCGAGAGAGAGAGAGAATGAGCTCTTTCATTCCAGAGGTCTGGATGGAAAAAAAGTATAAGTGAGGCTAAGTTGTAGAGATGGTGTTTACTCATGTTTGTGTGGGTGTGGGTGGGTGGGTGTGTGTGGTGGGGGGGGACGTAGAATATGGTATAGACAGACAGTGATGTGCTCGGAGGTCAAGCCTAAATATGCAAATGTATTTCATATATCATATCTGCTGAAATACAATCCACATAGAAAACCCAGCAGAGGTACATTGGATTCTAAATGATTAAATGTTCAGTGTGTAGTGTTAAGGGGCATCTAGCAGAGAAGACTTGGCACAAATGGATTATTAGGAGCCGCTCCCTACATATATTGGGCTCATTGTAAAGTAACGGAAAAAAATCTTATTTTCATGGGATTATATACTAATTAAAACATACTTACAAATATGATATTGCATTTCTGCCAAGTCCGTTCCACTCGATGACATCATTTTGTAAGTTCCTCCTGGCACCTTCAGGTCAGTACAGGCCACAGTAGCTTCTCCTACGTCGCTAGAAAGGGAGGGGTGAGGCGGAGTTGGTTGCATCATCAATATTGCGTTGTTACCCTGCCATACGAGTCATTTTTATTGAGTGGTCTGAGTTTTGTATCGGCCATGTGCATAGACATTTCAGATCCTGTTAACTCTAAAGGGATGCCAGAATCCAGGTTAAACGGCTTCTAAAGAGCATAGCAGGCCAGGTTACGTGGCCCAGTGGTTCCTTCAAGTCCTCTTCAAATGGACTCGGGACAACATGTGCGGTCACCTATACCGCAGAATGAATGAAAAACTGTGCAGCTTGTCCCAACTGTTAATCAAAGCCCTCAGTGTTTGGCCTGAGCAATTACACACACACACACACGCACACGCACACACGGAAGCAGTTAAGTAAAGCTGAAGGTTGGCTATGAGCTGCCAATCCACAATCCATGCCAGTCGATGTGCGCTGTCCTATCAAATATTTCCATGCAGTCTATGACCTCTACATCAAGGCGGGGGGGAGGGGAGAAGACAAGCCATTTGGCTCTAGGATTGGAATTTAACGCCTGAAAGCGAAAGAGAGAGAGAGAGGGGTAGGAAAGTAGGGCAATGGGGTTGTGGCACACCCATACAAGCCCTGGGGAGAGGCCAACCCTGTTGATTGGCCGTTGTTAATCATGTGGGGAAGGGGATTCCTGTAGCCCTAGAGTGGAGCCATAACTTGTTATTTTAGGTATTGTCAAGAAAAACCAAAGTGATTTATACTGTCTGGTGCCATTGGCAAATGTGGCTGGAATGGATGCAGATGCTCTGACATTGGGGTTGGTTAGGGGGGAGGGGTGGTGAGGCTGGTAATGGGGTACGGCGGTGGGGCTGGTAACTGGGGAGGTTGTTGGGGCTGGTAAAGGGGGGCAGGGGGTGGGCTGATAACAAGGGAGGGCAGTGAGGCTGGTAACAGGGGAGGGGTGGTGGGGCTGGTAAAAGGGGGCAGGGGGGGGCGGGGGCTGGGCAGCAGAAAAAGCCTCTCTGGTCCAAATTGAGGACATGCAGAATTGGGTTAAACGTCATGATGAATGTACTGGAATCAGTTGAGGGAAACACCAAGGACTCAACCAAAAGGGAAAAGAAATTCAAAGTACTTTTCTTTTTTTTAAAGTATGGAAATGCTTTGGGAATGGGAACGTACAAAATGTAAATGGCATTAAAAGCATTGACCACTCGCATCCCTGAAGAAGACAAAGCAGAGTAGAAACTTCAGAAAGAGGTTGTTGTTTGCCTTTCTCTACTTGGTATAATCTTATTTTAGCAGCTACATAATGATTGTTAAATTGCATAATTTGCTCTTGCCTGGGTGCCATTAATGCTCTCGCTGTTTTGGAGGGAGATCAGCTGTTTGTTATGTTCAAGGCATAAACAGAAGAGAGAGGAAAAGATGGATGGAAAGTGAAGAGAAAGAGGGGAAAAAATAGGGTGAATAGGGCTGAGTGGATGAATGGAACAAGAGCGTAGGGATGTGTGCCGGAAGAGGATGTGGTAGAGAAGATGGAGGGAAAAAACCTAAGCTAAAGCTGCACCTTTTCATCCTCTCTAGCTCACATCCTCTCACAAACCTCTCTTCCTCTTGTTTTAATTTACTGTTCTGGCTCTTTTGATACTTTTTGCCTTTCTTCTATGTTCCTTCAGAATTAACTGGGTTTAACTGCTCTCAAGTCTGGTCTGGAAGGAAGCCATTTTGAACACATTGATCAGCTGTGAGTAATGTAACAACCTGGCCCATCCATGTCCTGTAGGATTTAACGCTGAACAGGACAATCTGGCCATGTTGGCAGTTCCTGGCATTGGCATATTCCCCCACCAAACATAGTGAATATGAAGCATTTTGTTTAATTAAAATGATCTTTCAAATTATGGCTGACGTTGGGAGACATTTCACGCTTCACAAGCAACAGATTGTGTTACTGTTGGCTGATAGCTAGAGCAATGTGTAGGCCAAACGGCTGTTTGCTAGGACCATAGATTATGTAGTAGTAGTAGTAATAATAATGTTAATAAATATTTATAATTTTTTTTACTGGTATTCTCACGCAAATAATGTGTAATATTGCAATACATTTTTCAAGTGCAATTCTATAATAATGGTTGGATATAGCTTTATGCTCTACTTCTATTCTATCTGTGACTATTCATCTGTCAAAGTAACACATAGGCGAACAATCCTTTCCAAACCTATCATTCCTTTTGAATTTATTAGCATGTCTGTTGTTTTCTGCAGTAAGTGTCTGAGAGGCTGATCACTAACCTTGCTAAAGCTGCTAGTGAGTCTAATGGGTGTTTAATGGTTGTTCTTCCTAGCTAGGTCATACCGAGTGGTTAAATATCGTGTGGCTGCCAACTCTTATCCTTTATTAACCCGAGGTAGCTGTGATATTTTACACACACACACACACACACACACACACACACACACACACACACACACACACACACACACACACACACACACACACACACACACACACACACACACACACACACACACACACACAAAATGACGTGTACTTGCATGTGTCAACGTCCACTTGTGCACACAGCAGTTACATAAGTGCTGTTTCGGCTGCCGGTTCAATTCCTTTTGGAGCCCGGGAGACGCAACACATTTACACAGGGGCTGTTTTCACAGAGGTGCTGCTGTCTGGTCTGTTAGTTTCTGTCCATTTGGTCGTGTGTGTGATGGGGGGTATATTATTTGTCCCATGATCTGTTCTCGCACTCTTTCTGCGTTTGTTGAATGCAACAGAGTTTCCATTCGCTAGACTTTTGTGTTCCTCCGTTGCACTACAACGGCCCTTTTCTTCATTTCCTGCTGCTGCATGTCCCCATGTTTAATTTCTGCTCCCCCAGTGCAGTTTCTATACAGGGTTGGCAAAGTCTGGTAAATATCTTGCTGGAATTTGATCATTTCCAAGTAATGGACACATTGGGTATTGAATCAGATTTTAGTCTGGAAGTGCCTGAAATTTGTAGCTTAATGGTTGAGTTGTAAATGTGCAAAACATATATTTTTCTGGTTTGTTTTTGGTTTATTTCCAGAGAACTCAGATGGGAGGTTCAATGTCCTATTTCCGAGAGAGGCTGCTGAGACAGCCCGTACCGTGCAGTGAATTTGAGTTTTTTTTAAAGGGGGCAGTTAAGTAGTTGGACGACATTTAGAAACCCTAAGACAGTTGTGTGACATTTGATGACCACAACAACAACTGCTCATTCTTCTTCCTCTCTGGTCTAGTTTCACTGAGTTTGGTCTCTTGGTGAGCCCTTCCTTATTTCAGTGCAATGATGAACTTCAAGGTGGAGGGAGGAGATTTCACGTACTATTCATCTGCTGGCTTGCTAGACCTGCTGCATTTTGTAGTTTCTCTCTCAATCCTTTACCCCTCTTTTTCTCTTTCCCTCTGTCTCTTTCTTTGTTCTATCTAGCTTCTATTTAACTTTTGCAGATAAGTCAAAAAGGAAATTACTCTGATAGCTTCCTGAGGAAATTACACCCACTTCCTGTCTGTGTGCCTCCCATTCTGCACCTCCTGCGTCAGTCCTCTTTTTGTTGGTCTTTTTGTTAAGGCGTTTTCAGGGGCAGCCGTCAGGGGGGTAGAAGCTTGCAGGACCTCAGAGAACCCCCAGGTGCTGGTAATGAAGGGCTGATGAGAGGGCGATAAACAGCAGTGTAAATACAGCTGGCTGCAGCCATTAGCTGTCTATTTCAGGGTTATATTCTCACAGCAGTGACCTATGGAGGACAATGTAAAGGCTTTTTGTGTCAGCATGTAATGCAAGCGAACCGGTGAACTATGCGTATACAATGAAGTAATGGGTCATGTACAGAACAATGTAGGATCAGCTCAACCTTATTCGTTACATCCCCAATGCTTCTTTTTGTGCGAGTCATTATTGTGAACAAGGCTGTTCAAATGTCATCTGGACTTCTGTTCTGCGGACTATTGTGTCAAATTGTGGTTTTAAACAGTGGTGATAATCCACAGTTTGGGCAGGCCCTGCCTGCTTGCCTAACCAATTGCACATTCATCATTGACAGTCACTTTGAAATCCTTTCAGTAGTTTGATTGACAGGTGCGGACCCCTCCAATCGCGGCATGTACTGGGAAGATGCCCAAGAAGGGGTGACTTGGGGGTGATCACTTGGCCACTTGAAAGTACTAATCTCCTTCATGCGCTCTTTTGACTTAGCCGTTTTTTTTTAATCTGATGGTGGGTGTTTAACCATAAAGAGCTGGTGTAACGGGGGTGTGAGGAGGGTTATTATTGGCATGGGAGTCCAATCTCTCACTGATCTGGTGGAAAAATGCCGTTCTGCAGCCCCAGGAAAAGGGAACAAGGCCTGCTGAAACAGGTGGTTTCTACTGCCAATGCACCGTCACTTACAGTATTGAAACCCGGTCCAGCAGAGATAGAGGAATGTGGTCATAAAGGCCAGTTGTCTATAGAATACTCTTGAATATACACTTTGACACACACACACACACACACACACACACACACACACACACACACACACACACACACACACACACACACACACACACACACACACACACACACACACACACGTCCATGGTTACTCCCATACCTCTTTAAGACCAAGCCCCCGCCTCTACCGCATACGTTCTTTCATTCAAGTCACAGGAACACACACAGGCAAGTACTCTTGATGGCTATCATTAGATTGATGCCACCTGACACTTAGTTAGTGCTGGAATGTGATGGGAGAGAGGGGAGGGTAAAAGGGGTGAGGCAGACAGCTGCCCACTCTCAGGAACTCCAGAACAGCATTCTGCACTTCTGTACACGTTTTCAAAACAGCACAGTCCTCTAGGCCTCCCTTCTCCCTGAATCACTCCCTCCATGGCAGGCCTTGGTGATCTCTGGTTGCCCGGTGCCTTTCCTTCTGAGACGCCTCCTAACCGTGCATCTTCATCTGTGATGCACAATAGGTAAAGTGGGGGGAAAATACCAGAGGAACAGGTTGCTGTTTAAGTGAACATTCCTCACACCATCCCTGTACTCTGGGCCTGGAAGGGTCCACTTGTCTCTCTGTAGAGAGGGGAGTCCTCCCCCCTCCCAAGACAGACAACTTACAATCTGAATGAATGTGGAGTAGCCCTTGGCTACCACAGATCAGACCCCCCCCCCCCCCCCCCCCCCTCCATGTTTGGGATTGACCTCTCAGTAACAGTAATGAGCTAACCTGGGCCATTTTGAAACGTCATGGGCATGCTTGAGTGCTACTAGCACTTCTGCCCTGATAACAACAGAGACATAACCACATGGCACCTGAATCCGATTTCAATAGAATCTAATGGAATCACCCACAATGGCAGCCACACTTCTCTGCACTGTAACTTTTCCAACGCAGACCACATTACTAGTGGTTGAACAATTCTCTGCAGCTCAAATTGATTTAGAGACAAAAAAAAAATCCTGGGTTTTCTTTAGATCCACTTTATTTCAAATAAGCTGCGGTGAAAATATTACACAGTGCAGATATAAGATGTGATTCAGAGCTCCCCACGTTTTATCAGCAGCATCTTCTAAGAGTTTGTTTCAATACAAAACATCAGTTTTGTACGTGTTGGTGCTGGTCAACCTGGTTCTGGTAACATAACTATTTGAACATGTTGATGCTGGTCAACCTGGTTCTGGTAACATAACTATTTGAACATGTTGATGCTGGTCAACCTGGTTCTGGTAACATAACTATTTGAACATGTTGATGCTGGTCAACCTGGTTCTGGTAACATAACTGTTTGAACATGTTGGTGCTGGTCAACCTACTGTAACATAACAATATTTAAATCTGGGAATCTGGGTTCGCGGGTCTGAGTTGGTTTACACTGTCAACAGGCACCAGGCGCTCTGCGTGTACGTGTTGAAAAGGGTCGGTGTGTGTGTGTGTGTGTTTATTGGTGAATCCTACATGTGGACATGCATTCACAGCCCCAGTAGGCCCATCTGTCCCTGTTATGCTAACCCCCCTCCCACACATGTCACCCCACACACACACACACACACACACACACACACACACACACACACACACACACACACACACACACACACACACACACACACACACACACACACACACACACACACACACACACACACACACACACACACACACACACACACACACACATACCAGCCTACTGGATGGCCATGAATGGACACATTCTCTCTCTCTCTGTATCTTTCACTCTCTCTTTATCTCAATCTCTGTTTATCTCTCTCTCTCTTTGTGTGTTTGTGTGTGTGTGTGTGTGTGTGAATATCTCATTCTCTCACAGTCGATCCTTTCCACCTATCTGTATCACATACACATTCTCACGTTTCTTTTTTCCAATTCTAACTGCTCACCTTGACCTGCTAAGAATTTGTCCATCAGAGGCCTTCACTGTAACGCCACACACACACACACACACGCATGCACGCGTGCACAGCATTAAGGCCACTGTGCTCGTTCAAGCGGGCACGCATGAACGATTACACACATACAGAGACATACAGACACATTCTGTTTAATGGTTTTACTTGAACCTAGCTTCACAATTCAGAAGAATTCTATAAGACTATAAGATTCTATCCATTTGAATCCTATCCCGTTCTTTCCATTACCTTGCATTAACTTGGAAGAACAATAAACGTGTTCCTAAAACGAATCACACTGCTTTACTTTCACCACATGATGCAGTGATGAAGAGCCCACCAACAATCTCATTGAATCATTAGAAGTACAACATCAAATGCAAAATGGCGGTGGAGTAATTGTTCTGTTGTGTGGAGTGGGCTCCCATTGATCGCAAGCAGACAGGCGAACAATGTGCTACAGTACAGACGACAGAGGGCACATTGTAAGACAGTGTGGCAGACCAGCGATAACACTGGAACAGTTGATATGGGGGCAGTGATACTGCATGATTAAAAACAGAACATGAACTCAGCGCTAATCTACTTCCCCATGGTGACCCTTCCCGCCGTTACACCAAGTTTTATCTAGAAGTACAATTTCTGCCATTTAGATAAAGGGCACAAAAAATATATAAATAAAAAATGGTGATAAAACATTTGTTCAGTGTAAAAGGTACTTTTAAAATCTTAAATCAACAAAACGAACACATAATATTGAATCAGTACTTTAAATCAACACTAGTGGATCTTTTTGTTGCTCTCCAGAATGGATAAATAATGTTATGAAGGGGGGTATTAGTGATCCAAGCACTGACCAAAATACACCCGTTTACAAAAGGCTTCTATAAGTGACCACTTCCCAAACTCTCTCTCTCTCTCTCTCTCTCTCTCTCTCTCTCTCTCTCTCTCTCTCTCTCTCTCTCTCTCTCTCTCTCTCTCTCTCTCTCTCTCTCTCTCTCTCTCTCTCTCTCTCTCTCTCTCTCTCTCTCTCTCTCTCTCTCTCTCTCTGATATTCTTAAAGCAAACCAAGAAAACACACGCATGCCTACACCCCTCTCCGTTTTTCTCCATACAAATAGCAATTATTTAATTTATGTCCTGACATATTGTCTCAGTATAGAGGAAATGGTAAGTGTTCTGTGTGTGTGTGCTAGTGTGTATTTCTCGGTGGCGGATTTGTCTGTTGCTTTTTAAAAGACACGGGTGGGGGGCTCACTGCAATCTCATCTTTTACCATTCCTATTTTTCTCTCAAACCTTTTTTCCATTTAAAGGGGTCATATTATTACATTTTTGTGGTTAATCATCTTATTTGGGGGTACTACTAGAATAGGTTTGAATGCTTTAATGATAAAAATACACCGTTATTCTCACAGTGTTTATTGCTGTAGAACCGCTGTCACCCTTTTTCTGAAATGCTATGTTTTAACTCTCTGTAAGGGCCCTGTCCCAAAATAATCCAGTCTGCTCTGATTGGTCAGCTGGTCCACTCCATTGTGATTGGTCAAGTGCTTAGCGCGTGTCAGTAATCTCATGCCCCTGAGTCCCGAGCAGCTGTAAACATTGCTGGTTTCAATGGCTTCAGTTCAGCCATACCTTTTCGAGCCAGAGTCTGACACTGAATCAGAAATTCAGGCCAAACAATCGGTTCAATCCAAAACACTGTTGCAACCAAAAGTGGAGCAGGACATTTCAGTTCGCTGAGGCCTACAGCTGACTAACCAAAACATTTGAATTCAATAATGTGACCTAGCAAGTTAGCGGAGGTCTTCAACTGACTAACCAAAACATTTGAACACAATAACGTGAGCTAGCAAGTTAGCGGAGGTCTTCAACTGACTAACCAAAACATTTGAACACTATAAAGTGAGCTAGCAAGTTAGCCAAGGCTTACAGCTGACTAACCAAAATTTGTCAAGTGAACTGTGCCCAGTTCAGGAAGCAGTCCTCCGTAAAATGAAGGGAACGATCTAAATGAATTCAAACCACTGATTCTTCATTTCGTCTTCCTTGAATGGAATGTATGTATGTCCCCATACAAAGGGGATTTGCATTAAAACTGACAACAGTGTCTTCTTGACATGACACCAGAACCGAACTCCACCGCCACTGCTCTAACTAGCTTTGTTTGATAGAGTGCCAAACTAGCTGCAAGTCGGGACTTCTGCTCTTCACATAAAGATACAAAGCTATTTCAGGAAAGGGAATAACCGAAAAAGCATAAAATGACCCCTTTAAGTGTTCCAATAACATAAAGTGTTCAATGGTTTTTTCAAAGCCCTTTTTTCTTAGACATTTAAAAATGTGGGTAAATATTGTTTAACATTTGTTGGTTTGATGCAAAACCTTTTTTATATTTTGGAAACCTTTTGATGGAAACACAGGTCTTGTTCCATACTGAACCCTGTGCGTTCCCGGTGTTAGTTTGAGGAAGGCTTGGCAGTCTATAGCCTTACAAGCAACCATCCTCAAGCTAAATCTTTTAGCATGGCCTGAGGAAAGATCTCACAAAGCCCAACTCTTTTTAATTTCCGAATTACATAATCACAACAATATTTGTTTTTGTCCCAGTTGCTATAGTTTTGGTTCCTCTGACCGATAATCTAAAGTTTTTTCATGCCCCTGTTAATACAGTAGCCTCTTATCTGGTCATTTGTGCCTGGAGATAGCCGATGTTTGACAGAAGGGTTTTACAGTTAAAATAACCACTAATGAAGCCTTAATGTGTAATCAGTGACGAATACCAGCCTTTTACTGTTTTAAAAGTAGCATGCTTACATATGGTAGTTGATTAAAAACACCCTCAAACCAACACTGAGTCAGGATGACAAACCACTGTATAGCGTGGGCTCATGGTTCAAATCCTGTTATCGCATGTGTCTTACTGGCTCCTGTGTGTCTCTATGACAACCATGCAGAGCATGATACCGGCTTGGTTGGTCTCTCTCTCTCTCTCCGTCTCTATCTCTGTCTCCGGCCATGTTCATACTATGTCAGATAAAGGCTTTCCGTCCACACATGCGTTTTTCAGAAGACGATGTCCATCAACAATGAAACGGCATTCCAACTCGCAGTTTTGCCGACCACCATTGTCTGGATCAGGTGACATCAAGTATATGTCATCGTTTTCAGAAATGTAGCGCATGTTTCACCCGTTTGCCACAACAACAGCATTTTCAGATTCATTTTCAGATCGTTTCCTGAAGTTCTCTCTTTCTCAAGTGGAAACGCTAGCTTAGTGCGTAGGGAGAGCCAAACAATCTCTGTCTCTGTGTATGTGCAGTTTTACAGTAGTGTGTCTTTGTGTCTCGCACTGCACGGCGGGGGTCCATAACATCAGAGAGGGAGTGGTGTCGTTCAAAGTACATTCCCGACCTTATTGTCTTGTTTTCCCCTCCTCCTCCTCCCAGTGGGGTGTGTTTGGGGCCCTCGGCTCGAACCCAGCCATGAGCATCATCGGGGCAGAGGATGAGGACTTTGAGAACGACCTGAACGATGTGAGTGTATTTTCATGGTTATCAAAGTAAATTCAAGCCAAGTCTTGGTTAACTGGGACCTACATTCATTCTATCCCATCCCATTTCATGCTCGGTCTGTCCGTCTCCTCTCTCTCTGTCTCTCTCTCTTTGTCTCTTTCTGTCTGTCTGTGTGTGTCTCTCCTCTCTTACTGTCTGTATGTGTGTCTCTCCTCTCTTTCTGTCCGTCTTTGTGTCTCTCGCCTTCTCTCTTTCTGTCATTCCATGTGTGTCTCTCTCTCCCCCTCTCTTCCTCTGTGTATTTGTCACACTTTCTGTCTGTATCTCTCCTTCCTTATCTCCATCTCTCTTTGTCTCTCTATCTCCAGGTGCCGGACAACCAGTGCCTTCATTTCAACTGCATAGATAAGCTGAAGGGCAGGCCCACCCACCTGCTGGTCTTCCTGCAGCATGTCATCCTGCAGTTTGACTGTGCAGCCCTGGTGAGAACCACTGTGTCAAACCACTACTGTGTACTCTGTTGCTACTAACACAACTGTGTCATACCACTACTATGGTGTATTACCACTAGTACTGTGTCGTATTACTACTACTATACTACTATGTGTATTATTCAAACTACTACTGTGTACAACCATACTTTTTACTAGCACTACACAGAGTGTGTATTGTGTCCTCCATATATATATATTTTTGTGTAAATGTGTTCTTTAACACACGCCAACCCAAGATGGATAGATAGATAATGCAGCAGTGGTGTGTGTGTGTGTGTGTGTGTGTGTGTGGGCGCACGAGTGCATCCGTGCACCCACACACAAGGAAAGAAGAAACACATTTATTGTTGTCATGATGTTGCATGTCAAAATGAAAGTCACAAATCAACGGGTGTATTCAAAACCGTATCCTGTGCATGGCTGAGTCTGCGCTTCCACCGCTCCTCTTCAGAATCAGAATCAGAGTTGCTTTTATTACATCTTAACGTACAAGTACGCAAGAGTAAAATTCTTAGGCTTGGATCCTCTTTGGCACGGTCCTGTGCTCTCAGCGCGAGAGTGCCAGTACTCTGTATCTATTTCATGGTTCAGATCTGTAAGTACCTCGCCTCAAACACTCCACCACTGCAGTCATCCCCTGCACTTCATTCAAGTCCTAAATGAAGATCGCGCCGGTGGTTCCTAGCATGTGAGCATAGATTGAGTGTGGTCTTTTTTCCCAAGAGTGGCTCTCTTGCCCCAGAACATTTATATGCGTGTGTGTGTGTGTGTGTGTGTGTGTGTGTGTGTGTGTGTGTGTGTGTGTGTGTGTGTGTAAATAACAGTAAAGCATGCTTGTGTGAGTATGCATGTGTACTTATTTGTGATTGACGTATTAGCATGCTTGTTCTTCCTCCCCTCTGCGTCGCATGCAGACACTGACAAACCCCAGGTAAAGTGCCCCCCCCCCCCCCCGCCCACACACACACACATCTTCCACCCCCTCCCCTCCTCCCAGTTCCTCCTCCTCCTGCTCCGTCTATCTTGATGACATCAGCAGTATAGGCCTGCAGTAGTGTATATCATACATCCTCATGTTCCCATACACTGTATTGGTTAGTCTATTGATTGCTTATAGGTTTTATTAAAGTCCACCGTTCGCATGTTGGATCAGCGCCCGTTCTGCAGTGGCTGTTATAGTTCTGGTTCTGTGTGTCTGAAGTGTTGCAATAAAGAGATGCGTAAAACTCACACACATCTCTGTAAGCAGTGGCATTGTAATAGTGTATATGTTATCGGTCCGATTTCATTCCCAAGTTTAATGTGATTTTAATGTCACAATTTACTCTTGTTTATTCCTTCTTTCTTTCCCCTTTTTTTCTTTCACTTCCTGCCCCCCCTTTTTTTCTTTTATTCTCATTCTTCTCATGTTCTTTCTTCTGCCTTTTTTTTCCTTCCTACTCTTCCTCCCTCCCTCTCTACCTCCCTTCCTTCTCTCCTCCCTTTCTTCCTTCCTTCCTTCCTTCCTTCCTTCCTTCCTTCCTTCCTTCCTTCCTTCCTTCCTTCCTTCCTTCCTTCCTTCCTTCCTTCCTTCCTTCCTTCCTCTCAGCTGTGCTACCTCCATGCAGACCTCTTCAAGAACCTCAGTACCAAGGAGACCAAGAAGCAGTTTGTGGAGTTCCACAACAACTTCCTGGACAAGGGGGCCGTAAGTAGTGAACTGTTTGAAGAATCCCATCAACGCTTATTGTTGTTGTTATTATGATTTCAGGTGCTGGTTTTAACTGATTACAGTAGTGGCTTGGAGGAGGAAATCTCCCCCGTGGATCGATGAATGAAATGATTCTCTTTTTGCTTTGATTTATTTCTCAACTTAAGCGCATAAAGAAGTTTGTTTCTCCAGAAGCTTCTTCTTCCTCACAATTGTATTAATCGGTTGGTTTTTGCACTACAAAAATCAATTGAGAAAGTGCCCCCATGGAAGCCTCTGCAATTTACAGATATTGCATTCTTTCACACCGCAGAATCAAAATGAATTCAATATATCGCTCAGCTTTAGTTTAGAAGTTTGAATGCATGGTTGTGTCAGTGCTCGTGTGTGTGTGTGTGTCCCTGACCCTGTCTGTGTGTATCTAGGTGTTCTCTTGTTTGCCTGCATTGTTTGTTTTCCTTATAAGCTGTGTGCAGTTTGTCTGTTCATCTGGATACACCACACCATCTCTTCCACAGAAACCTCAGAGGGTCTCTCTACACACCTGTGCGTCTGTGTCACTCTGTCATGTTTCTGTGTGTGTGTTGTTGTGTGTTTACTGTACTACTCTCATCTGAGTTGACTTGTATGTTTGTGTCTGACCCCATGGCTTCCTGTTGAGATCGTGGGAATGCCCTTCAAGAGGAGCTGTCCTCTCTGTATCTCTGGAGGCTCTGTTTTAGTTTTTCTTCTGGTTCCATTTGAACCAATACTATTAACCTTCCCTTTGTTTTTAACCATGTATCCTCTTACATCCCTGAATTAGTACTAAAATTATACAAACTTGAAATGGATTTGGTGTTTTTGATTGTTTTTCTTCGTTTTTTCCTTCTTATTAAGTGTTCAAGTGACCCCTTGTGGCAATATGTAGTAACTGCACGCTGTGTTAAATCACAAGCTGCAATCCCTCTCTGTTCCACATTGTAGAATACTGTAGAACTGTATTATATTTGCAATAGGTGAGATCTTGTATTTTGGTCTTACAGATTCTCAGAGTGGTTGTTCCAACACATATTTCTAATGAATTGGGTAAGTAATCGGACAATGTACATTTAAAAGTGGAAATTTAAGTGGTGTAGAAAATAGCAATCTTGATGTAAAACAATTCTGTATGGTGAAATGTTAGTTGGTGTGGGCCTTAAGCAAAAAAAAAATCGGGTGATTTATGTGTAATGCCATCTTTTTATTATATTCTTCAACTTATTTTCTCTTTTATCTCAGCAGCAACAGAGTTAAACATATATTTAATTATTTATATATATACTACCCTTTTTTCAGATATAATCAGATCCCATATATCATAACAGAGGTTTATAAGACCTCAGTACCAAAACGCTTAGTCGGGCAAAAAAAAAGCTCCTATCTGCACAGCAGAGGAGAAAATAACCCAGCCATCTCCATCTCTCCATGGTCCTCGCCCTCCCAGACCGAACCCGTCCAGAACTGCTCACTGAGGACCTCCAGCGGCGATATGTCCAGGAGGTGCAGAGCCAGCAGGAAGCAGAGGTGGCCAAACAGCTGGATGACTTCCGGTAGGAAGGGGAAACCAAAGCTTAAGCTCTTTATTCTTCACTAGTAAACACTCAAATGGCCTTTCTAGGATTATTTCTTTTTTCTACCCGAGTTGTACTTGTAGATGTACTGTTACATGAAACTACCTTTTGATGTTAATTCTTATTTGTTGTATTCACATAATGAGTAGGATTAGGCTTTGAGACAGGCCAGCTTTCAAGAACCTGAACCTGAAATTCATCAGGAAACACCCGTTTAAAAAAAGATTTCTTAATTCTGAAATATTTATTTTTAGTACCTGTATAAAAAAAATATGAAATGCGTTGAGTGTTACTTAAATCATTGTGAAAAATTTTACTTGACTGGTTGAAGCTAATTAAATGTACAGTCTCAATTCCTATTAAGCACCACATTAAATGATAACTTCATATCAGCAGACATAATATTGTACACTTACTCGTGGATTTTCAGTTGATTATCATCTACAGATGAGATGAGATGCAATGCTAATACTATTATTAGGAACTAGAGTTATGGAAATGACATGCAAAAGACATCGGTAAGCAGGAAGAGAAAAACATGCTGCCCAATACAACAAATCAACAAGGAAAGAGTGGAACCATCCCCCCATTCAATTAGCAGAGGAAGAAATTGACATTGTAAAGGTAAAATATATAACAGCATATTTAACTCCGTTACCAGAGCACATCGGTTTGGAGAACTGTTATCGACACGCTTAACATAAGCAGCAGAAGCCTGATTAGCAAGTGTGGCCCACAAGGGGAACTCAAACTTCTCCCAGAGCCCCAACCCCATTTTACATTCACTCGCTCCGGCTAATCGAAGATGATAGCACCAGGGGAAACATGAAACGTACACGCGCCTTTTGCACACTTACACCAGTACGAGCATTTGGTTTCTCCACACGCCTCACATCCTGTGTTGCTGTTTCTCCTCCCTCCTTCTCTCTGCTGTTCCTCCTCCCTCCCCTTCCTCCTCCCTCCTCCCTCCTAATCCTCTTCCCTCCCCTCCTCTTCCTCCTCTTCCCTTTTCTTCATTCTCCTGGTCCTTTTCATCCCCACCTCACTCCTCCTCCTCCTCCTCCTCCATCCACAGGCGCAAGAGGATGATGGGAATGACGGCCAATGAGGCTGAGTTATTGGACGTGGAGAACCACTACCCCACCGACCGCATCCCCATTGAGATGAAGGAGAAGTCCGTGGCCGAGAACATGCTGGACAAGATGGCCGAGAACCAGTAAGCTTTCCCCAGTTTCCCTACCGCTCCCCCTCATCTTCCCTTCCCAGGGTGAGTGTCCTTGGTGATAACGGAATTCATCTCGGTGGCCTACCATAAATGAAAGTTGGTAGCTTTGGGTAATCATGGTCATGGTCAAGCTTTCCCCGCTTGTGCCAGTGTTGGTGTGTGGTGATTATGAAACGTTTTCAGCTAGATACGAACAGAAATGACACTCATCTCTATAATGCTAATCACTAAACTATAAAGAGGCCTTCAGGTTTCATATTTAATCTCAGTATTGATTTACAAAGGAAATAGCTTTTTATAGCAAACAGACACTAATGTTGGTGACTTTGGCCCGCTATAGTTTGAACACAACTGGTCTCATGGAGATAAACATGTAAATCGCTTGGAAAATCACAAGCCCATAGGGCCCGGCCGCTGGAGGATATCATTGGCTGAGAGATGATGATGATTCTGATGCTGACGAGGAGAAGAGAGGGAAGAGGAAGCAGCAGAGGGGAAACGATGGAGTCAGCACTGCCACGCTGGCAGGACTGACTGGCACCGTGCCAACCCAACAGAGGGGAGAGGGGAGAGAGAGGTCCTCCTGTGTGTTATCAATGCTGGCCAGACACCGCCTGTGAATGCTGGATAATACATGAAAGGGAGTGAGAAGTTAATCTATCTGTTGAACCCCTGCGGCAAGAATGCATTCCTGCTATCTCCTGCATCAAATACACGGCACACAGGCAGGAAACAAGAAGAGGGGAGGCAGGGAACAGAGTCTGCCTTCATCTGGTCAGTGGAGAAAGGCATGGGTATGAAGAAAATAGGAATAAAAGAAGAACACTGTTCAGAGCACGGATATGCTCAGGCAGTCATCTGAGAGGACTTATCAAAGCCATCTCTAAAAACAGCTTCACACTCGTTCTGTTACACACTCTCTATCCCCCCCTTTCTCTGTTAGATTCCACTGTCTCCCTGAACACAAAGGATCTGTTCAGTTTAATTCCACCAATGCACTCAGACAACCGGCTCTCTGTTTCTCCTTTAGTTCCTTCACTCCCCCCCCCCACACCTCCATAAACACTCGCCCACAACAGAGTGACCTCAGCTGGCAGCTTGCTCATTGGCCTCTCTCGACAGACCAGAGTCTGATTGGATGATCATGGGGAATCCCGGGGAAACCCCTCCCACCCTTTCATTTTCATTGCAAAACACAAGGATCCTTTTTCCTCTGTCTTGCCTGTGAGTTGCATCAGACAAAAACACAGTTAAATTATCGTTTCCGCTGTGCTGGAGCTCTGTGTGACTTTGGATGTGCCTTTGCAGACTACTCCCAATGACTGCTTTTGTCACAAATCTTTGGTCGATTTGATAGTATTTAAAGAGAGCTACTCTGGAAAGCCTTTTTGCAGGGTTGTGAATATTTATAGAGTTTCTGGTAATTTAGTGCATTTTTGTTGTTTAAATTCCAGTTGCATTGCTTTTGTAGTTTGGGTGCAGCTTTAAATGCATCTCAAAGCCTTTTGATTTGAATCTCGTTTTTTTAAGGTTTTTGTTTCTCTTTTTGTGCAAAAATTAGAATATGTTCAATAGCCTCAGCTCTGAACACATAAACACCACAGTACATTTTGAGTTGGATCAGCAAAAGCTTAGTGGATTCAGATTCCATCGACCAAAAACACAATTAAGAATCTGTCGTGCAAGGGAAAGGAAACATGCCACTTGCCAGGGGAAAGAGGTAAGTGATTTTTCAAGATGCCTACAAGAGACCTTTTATGTCTCCTACCCTCTGAAATCGTGCCTCTCTTCTTTCTTTCAGAGCAAACATTGTTGCGGATGAGGATAGATGGTGAGTGCTTTGATCACTGTTGCATTGGCATGTATATTTGTATAATATATTCATGGGCATGAAGCGGTGCCTGCGTGATGTTTTAATTTTTCCAGTAATGCTTGCTTGATGACAATGGCTGTACCACTCGATGTTCAACCTGCACTATGACACTTTTTGCTTCAGTCATCAAGTTTGTTAAAAACTTGAACATGATTGTACAAAATAATTGTAGTCAACCCAGGGATTGTTTGCTGTTTCTCATTGGAGAAAAAGGACAAGGAAATCATATTTTGACACAAAAGTGATGGCTACTCTCTACATAGTGAAGATTTCTTGTTATGAGGAAGGGATCCTTTTGTTACGCACCACTTGATCTTGCCCATCACCTTTCTCCTCACCGTCTCTCCTCCCCACAGCTTTCCTCTTCTTTGCCTACTCAATACTCTGTCCTCTCCTCCTCTCCTTTCTGTTGGTCCCTCCCCTCCTCCTCTCATCGTCTCACTGGGTGTCCATCCTCTCCTCTGTCTGTTGCTCCTCTCCTCTCTTCTGTCTCCTTCTCTCTGTTGTTCCTCTCCTCTTCCCCTCCTCTCTTCTGTCTGCGGGTCCCTCTCCTCTCCTCTGTCTGCGGGTCCCTCTCCTCTCCTCTGTCTGCAGGTCCCTCTCCATCTCTCCTCTGTCTGTGGGTCCCTCCCCTTCTCCTCTCTTCCACTCCTCCACTCCTCAATCTGTTGGTCCCTTCCCCCCTCTCTTCCTCTCCTCTGTCTGTTGGACCCTCTCTGTCGGTTGGACCCTCCCCTCCTCTCTTCCTCTCCTCTGTCTGTTGGACCCTCCCCTCTTCTCTTCCTCTCCTCTGTCTGTTGGACCCTCCCCTCCTCTGTCTGTTGGACCCTCCTCTCTTCCTCTCCTCTGTCTGTTGGACCCTCCCCTCCTCTCTTCCCCTCCTCTGTCTGTTGGACCCTCCTCTCTTCCTCTCCTCTGTCTGTTGGACCCTCTCTGTCGGTTGGACCCTCCCCTCCTCTCTTCCTCTCCTCTGTCTGTTGGACCCTCTCTGTCGGTTGGACCCTCCCCTCCTCTCTTCCTCTCCTCTGTCTGTTGGACCCTCCCCTCTTCTCTTCCTCTCCTCTGTCTGTTGGACCCTCCCCTCCTCTGTCTGTTGGACCCTCCTCTCTTCCTCTCCTCTGTCTGTTGGACCCTCCCCTCCTCTCTTCCCCTCCTCTGTCTGTTGGACCCTCCTCTCTTCCTCTCCTCTGTCTGTTGGACCCTCTCTGTCGGTTGGACCCTCCCCTCCTCTCTTCCTCTCCTCTGTCTGTTGGACCCTCTCTGTCGGTTGGACCCTCCCCTCCTCTCTTCCTCTCCTCTGTCTGTTGGTCCCTCTCCTCTCCTCTGTCTGTTGGACCCTCCCCTCCTCTCTTCCTCTCCTCTGTCTGTTGGACCCTCCCCTCCTCTCTTCCTCTCCTCTGTCTGTTGGACCCTCCCCTCCTCTCTTCCTCTCCTCTGTCTGTTGGACCCTCCCCTCCTCTGTCTGTTGGACCCTCCCCTCCTCTGTCTGTTGGACCCTCCCCATCTCTCTTCCTCTCCTCTGTCTGTTGGTCCCTCCTCTCCTCTGTCTGTTTGTCCCTCTCTTCTCCTCTCCTCTATCTGTGGGTTTATATCCCCATCTTCTACTGTTTTTCTCCAGCTTCTTCTCCTATATTACTCTTCTATTACTCTTCTCTTCCCCTCCTCTGTCTGTTGGACCCTCCTCTCTTCCTCTCCTCTGTCTGTTGGACCCTCTCTGTCGGTTGGACCCTCCCCTCCTCTCTTCCTCTCCTCTGTCTGTTGGTCCCTCTCCTCTCCTCTGTCTGTTGGACCCTCCCCTCCTCTCTTCCTCTCCTCTGTCTGTTGGACCCTCCCCTCCTCTCTTCCTCTCCTCTGTCTGTTGGACCCTCCCCTCCTCTCTTCCTCTCCTCTGTCTGTTGGACCCTCCCCTCCTCTGTCTGTTGGACCCTCCCCTCCTCTCTTCCTCTCCTCTGTCTGTTGGACCCTCCCCTCCTCTGTCTGTTGGACCCTCCCCTCCTCTGTCTGTTGGACCCTCCCCATCTCTCTTCCTCTCCTCTGTCTGTTGGTCCCTCCTCTCCTCTGTCTGTTTGTCCCTCTCTTCTCCTCTCCTCTATCTGTGGGTTTATATCCCCATCTTCTACTGTTTTTCTCCAGCTTCTTCTCCTATATTACTCTTCTATCATCCTAAACAACTTAAATCTGTCTTTTCCAAATGTCTGTTCATCAGTTTTAAACCTTATCTGCTTATCTTTTGTGTTCCCTTTGCTTTACCAAATAGTCTCTTTTCTGTTAAATGCTTTTTAATAACTCATGCATTGGCATAAGTAAATTCACATATCCAATATCCATAAAAACAGAACATATTCCTGCATTATTATGGATGTTTCAGTTTTGTACCTTTTTTAAAGAGAAATATATGACAACTATTTAGTCAGATATTATGCCGGTACAAATTAACATTGTATTTTTCTTCTTCCCCATTTTGTCCCCTTTCTCCCTCCCTCCATTGCTCTACTCTGCAGCCAAGCCATCTTTGCTGCAGTGGCCTTCTACCTGAAGCACCTCGGGGTAAAGACCAGGGCCGTGGACAGCAAGAAGTCCAGGGGTGGCTTCTTCAGGAGGCCACTGGGGAAGGTCAGTGCAATCCTACATTGACCCTATAAGAGTGAGAAAGAATAGGAACTTCTACCTATTTAAATAAAATCAGTCCTATAGGATCAATCGGTTTATAGGCGTTACTCGACTCTCTGGTTAAGGATCTCTGACCAACATCCCACAAGGGGTATTTTACTTTGAAAGGTTTGCCCATAGAGTATGGGGTATTTTATTTTGTCTAGCGGATGGGGTCTTTTATTTAAAAAAAAAGCTTGTGTTAAGAGTATGGGGTGTTCTATTTTGAAAAGCTTGTATACAGAGTATGGGGTCTTTTATTTTGAAAAGCTTGTCTATAGAGTATGGGGTCTTCTACTTTTAAAAGCTTGTGTATAGAGTCTGACCTCCTCTTCTGCTTCTCCCTTCCCCAGGCCAAGAAAGATGAGTCCACCAAAACCAAGCCCAGAGGGGGTTTTCCTAGTATTCCCAGCTGGATCGCTGGTTCCAGTACGTCATTATTCATAAGGGTTGACCTCAAAGACCCCTATCCAAAAGCACTTGCTTCCTGCTTTTTCTTTTTTTCTTAGAAAAGAAGCTTTAGCCAAACGCAAATCTTTTGGATTGGATAATAGAACTATCATGCAGTACAATGAAGAAAAGCTCAACAAAGTCAATAGATAGACTTATAAGGTTGTTCATTTATGAACTTAGATTTGATATATACTTTAGAATGAGACGTGAGAACAGAGGATCAGAATTTACCAACTTGGCATAATCATCAGTCATAATTCACATTGCTTTGATAATTTAGTGTTGCTCATGTGAACTCTCCCCTCCAGTCAATGGTGGGTGGTGACAAGTCCATTTAAAAACGATCCAATAGTTATCCCCTTTACAGTGTATAGGGATGCCATTGTTTGTATTACAGTGTGTGTGTATGTTCTGACAGCAACAATGACTGTCAAGAGATGTCTGTATATGTGTGTGTGTGTGTGTATATATATATATATATATATATATGTCTGTCCTCCGTTCTTTCCTCTTACAGACGAGGTCAAACCTAAGTCGGATACTGAAGGTACAAAGCCGTCCCTAGTTGCAACCCCCTCTGCACCCAATCACTAGACTGGTTCCACCCGTACTAATCAGCCGCTGTGCATGTCTGCATGAACCAAATCAAAGGAGCACTGAATGTGGTGCTAGTGTGGTGTGGATTTCTCTAGCTCACTCGCCTTCTTCTAAGATGTTTTTTTGGTGGATTGTGTTTGATTCGTTGGGTGATGTGGTGAAACTGATTATATAGACACACACATACATACATACACTCCAACACCATTACTTTTCCAAAGTTTTGGATGTTCCCGTGCCACCTCACTAACTCGCCTGTTTTCATCCCAGCAACCTTGTTAGCATCAAACTTCGTTTCCTTCAAACTCCCCCTACTTTGTCTCATTCTCACCATCTTCTGTTTGTACCTGTGAGTTAAGTCACTAAGGCATCCATTGTGCCCTCACTCTGTATTTCTCTCCCTTTTTGTCTTTCTTTCTTTTTGTCTTTCTTTCTGTCTTTTCATCTTTCTTTCCGTCTGTCTGTCTTTCTTACTTCCATCCCTCCTCCCTCATAGCGGATAAAGATAAGCCTGCTGCCCAGGAGCGTAAGAACAGCCAGTTTCCGGCCCCCTCCAGAGGAGCCTCCATGACGGACCCCATCCCCCCTTCCTTCTCCAGCAGGAAGTCCTGCTCCAGTGGGGGGGGCTCCTCCTCCTCCCAGCCCACCCTGGAGATCAGTGAGTGCTCGGGACTCAGCTCTAGTACCACCAGCAGCCCAGACGGCCACAGCGAAGGTTGGTCTCTCTCTCATCACCCAAACCCCTCACCCACCTGGGTGGGGAATACTGGCTTACTGACCGGCTTGAATTCTTTGATCCAGTGAAACCGCGTTCACTGGGGGTTTGTGACGGAAAAGTGGAGACAATGTGGAAAAAGCCATGTTGTGTGTATGAAATGTGTGCAGTGCTGTGAATTCAAGGATGCAGCCTTTCACTTCCATGGTTTCAGATGCACACATTTTGTTGTCTGTGGTTAGATTGACCTATTTTAAGGAGGTGTTCTTTTTTTAAATAATTGTAGGTTATGTCCTGAAGATAAGTCCTAACCTGTACCAAATCTAAAGGAGTTTTGTGCATTCTTAGTATTAATTGATAATAATAGGAGACACCGCCATGTGGCTAAACGATCGAAATGGCCCCTCAAGTCTCTAGCAAGTCAAAGCAACATGTATGACATGAACACACTGACACAGACCAGTCAAATATCTACCATTACTAATACTATAGGAATCAGGAGTGCAGTCGTGTCCTTTAATTGTTGTTTTTATCATTATTCGCTCTCGCTCTCTCTTTTTCAGGCCTGCCCAGCAACCGCTTAGAGCCCCTGCCTTCCTCTGACGGAGGCGATGTGTCCCCCATCAGCCTGGGAGGGGGGCTCACCATCGGGGAGCCCTTCTCCCGCTGTGAGACCCCCACAGAGGAAACCCTGGAGAAAGAAAGGTGAGGGAGAAATGACGAGAGAAGGGATGATATTCTAGCTGTTGACTTCATAAAAGCCACTTTAAGGAACATTTGCAGGGTATATGGTGAAATAATAATTATATTTTCTGTGTAATAGAAATACAGTACTGCATTACTAAAGATGATACTGTTTAATGGACCAGGATGCAACTGTTGGGTAATGCAATCAGTTTGAGCTTAGTTAGGCTAATCATTAGCCTAGTTTGCTAATGCTATGGTAATGAAGCAGGTTTAGTTCCAGGGGTAAGGCTAACGCTAGGGCAACAGATACGTATGGTTTAGTTCCAGTTATAAGGCTAACGCTAGCTATGGCAACGTGTGTGTGACTGGTGCTAAAGGCTGCGGGAGCGTGGTAAAACTCCTCCAGCGCGCTATCCTGCTGTGTGCTAGCTGTTGTCTCGCCTCCCGCAACCAACCTAACAATGAAATGCCAGCGGTCCTGGAGACGTTGGAGAGCCTCCCTCCTTGGAGACAGACCCTATCCACGTAAAACCTTGGGAGCCCAGCCTCCAGCTCTTTGGCTTCCCGGTCCCTGGTTCCTTCAACTCTCCCTCTGCCTCCCTCCCTCCCTCTCTTCAGACTAGCATGCTACATTCTTTCCTCTTCTTCTTCCGATGTTGTCCTCTCCATCGAAGTGTCTCAGTGTGTGCGTCCTGTTGCGCTTCCCATGTCACTTACAACAGAGCTTTGTGCCATTTGTCTGTCGCCTGTTGACGTTGTCCGTCTTGTTGTTAAATGCTCTAAAGACGTGAAGACGGAAGTGCAAAATTCTATGAATGAACACTAGATAGAAGTCTCCATTTAAATCCAAATGATAGCATGACCTCAGAACTTTTTTATTTGTCTGTGGTTTTATTGCCCGGTTTATAGAACTACTGCATTAGATAGGTTTATATTCTGTACGTTTTAACTGTTAAGTCAAGAGGTTTAGGAAGTATATCACTCTGGCATTGAATTGGAGAAGTGAAAATGCCTGAGGCGGATCTTCAAGTAAATGTTGTCATTGCCTATTCTCTATTAGTTATTACCAGAACTAATGAGAAGTATGTCTTTATTGTGGCTATCTGTTCAATGTGCTTTCGTGTGCGCAAAACCAGCAGTGTGTTCAACACCACCAGGGCCTGTCCCATGTCCTTTTGTCTGTGTGACCGCCACAGTGGGTGTGTGGTCGGTCACATGTCGCGCCAGGGGCTTTAAGCATTGTAGTCGGTTGGCTGCAGATCGCAATGTGCACTGGCATGTCGGGCTCATGTTAGCTTGGTGTGTGAAGTCGGGATCCTTTCCTTTCGGTTGTGTAACTTTCTGATGTCCCGTGTTTTTGCAGACAGAAGACAAGGTGGGTCAGCGCACCTTGACAGTGGCATGGACGCACTTTGGTTCTCGCACTGATCACACTCTCTCTCACATGCACGCACACACACACACACACACTCTCACACACACACACACACACACAAGCTGCATGGCTAAGTATTATTAACTTGGTGGTATTGTAAGGTTGATAAGAGATATCAGTGGCCGTATTGTTGTGACTGGAGAATTGATGTAGTAGTCAGTATTTGTAGTAGGTTTCTAGTAGGTATTTGTACGTATAGATGCTACAAAGTAGTGAATTAAATGTCTCCATTGATTACCTTGGCTGTCATGTTATTGTAGACTGGTTCTCAATTTCTGTCATTGATACTTTTCATCTCTGATATATATCTGTTGAATCCATATTTTCCAAACAATGTGCATGTCATAATCCATGCATATCAACTCATCTCCCATTCTGTCTTTCTCTTCCTGATTGATTTTCTTTCCCCATTATATTTTGACTTTCCTTAATTTTTCCACTTTTTCTCTTCCACTTGGTTGTTGTTTGACATTCTGATGCTTCCTCTCTTCTTCATCCTTCTGTCGTTCTGTTCATTCCTCCCCCTACTTCTCATCTCTTCTTTACCGTTATCATTCCTGTTCTGTTGTGTCTCTCTTTGCCTCCATTTCCTCTTTCTTTATTTTCTACTCTTTCCTCCCTCCATCCTCCCTCACCTCCTCCCTCCCTCCCTCACCCCCCCCCCCCCCCCTCACCCCCCTCCTCGGCCGCCGCAGGAAAGTGGCGCGCAGCGAGAGCGCCCGCGTGGACCGCCACTCCTCCCGGCGCCGCGGCTCCTCCCGGGGCAAACAGTCACGTTCCCGTAGCGATGTGGACCTTCAGCCTCCCTCCAACATGAGCTACTCTCCTATCTCGCTCACACCCCAACACCCATCATCCCACCACCTGTAAGGCTGACACGGGCAACAGCATCTGAGAGAGAGAGAGGGGGACTGGGGCACTCTCGTCCAGTCTGTTAAAGTGTCAAATGCATTGAAATTTGAAACAGGAAATGGCAACGTGAAATATGTCACATTGCAAGGTAGACAAAGTTGACGATTGGCGATCTGACCATCAATTCGACATTTGTTGAACATAAAATTGACCTTTCCCTTGTTTTCAAGCAACTACAGTTTTTTTCTAAGTTGACAAAGTTGACAGCTTCACAATCTACTTGACATTTGTTTGCATAGGATTATCATTTATCTTTCTCTTGTTCTCGCCAAACTGCAATTGTAAAGGCTTCAGTTTGATGCAGTTTAAAGCTGTCATTTAAAACTCAATTAACCGACAGGCCAGGTAGGCTGATCATTTGATCATTGAACAGCAAGTGTGTGGGACTCTTTGACTGTCTGTTTACGCCGACTGACTATTGACCTGCTCGGAGGCAAATCTGTCCCTAGCAATTAATCGGTGACCTGAAGGGCTGGCAGTCAGTAACAATTAAATCACTTCAGTGTTTTCATTAAGGAAGACGGACCTTTGGTTAACTAAGGAGAATTTGGGATTGAGTCAGGTCAATATTGACATGTCGGGTGAGTGTCTACGGCCAGACAATCGTTACGAGTAACTGTTGGTTGAAACAGAGTCTTTTGCCACAACACACCAGTCGCACCGACTGGTGTGTTGTGGCAAAAGACTGTTTATAGTTCTGGTGGGATTCATTAATTGAAAACCCAGTTTAAGTACAAATGAAGAGAAAAACTAAATGAATGAATAGTTAATTGCAAGCAAATAACAAATGTAGTACCTCCCACCCCCCCCCCTTTACCTTGTTGTGCTCTAGTCTGGACGGGCCTGTCCTATTTCCGGACGGCTACACCCCCACCACCCCCTCCCCCCAGCCGGAGGAGATTGAGCCACGTCTGGTGGAGCTGGAGCAGGACCCGGCCAACTGGCGGGAGCTGGCCGACCCCGACGCCCTGGCCAACCTCAGCAAGAAGGAGACCAAGAGACAGGAAGTCATCAACGGTAAGAAGCGAGAGAGGGTGTCCAAATCAAATGATAACATGCACTTTATTAATTCCAGCTGGGAAATTATAGCCTGACATCACCAGACCAATTCACAAATGCTTATAAGCCTGGAACCTCTCAGTTAATTTTCAATTACCAGACCAAAATGCAATTGGATAGACCTACAACCAATCAGAGGATAGAAACATGTGACACATCGGCGGCAACCATCTTGGTTAATATAAATACCTGTCCGTCTCCTTCTCTCTTCCCTTTAACCTCTCTATTTATCCTCTCTCCCCTTTTGTTTTCTCTTCCACCCCCTTTCCCTCTCTCTTTTTTTCTCTTTTGTTATTCTCTGTCCTGTCTCTGTCTCTGTGTGTGTGTGTGTGTGTGTGTGTGTGTGTGTGTGTGTGTGTGTGTGTGTGTGTGTGTGTGTGTGTGTGTGTGTGTGTGTGTATATGTATGTATGTGTAAATGTATATGCACACACACAGAGTTGTATACGACTGAGCACGCCCACAACCGCATGTTGACGGTGCTCCAGACAGTCTTCTCCAGGCCCCTGGAGAGGGAGGAGATCCTCACCGTCACAGAGCTGGCCGCCATTTTCCCCAGCCTGGACGATATCCTCGAGGTGCACTGTGAGTTCCACCGCCGCCGCCCAAGAGGATGTCTTTTTGACATGGTCAAAGCCAGTGTGCTTGACACTCCCCTTCACAACATGCAGAATATGCTTGATGCTAGACCCTATTGAGTATAGTTGTTGCCACAAGAAGAGGATAATGTAGTGGTTAGGATATCAGACTCACAGCCAAAAGGTTCTGGGTTTGATCTCCAGTGACTGCAGTCTGCCTGCCTGCTCATTAAGTACATGCATCTGTATTTACTGTCAGTCACTTTGGATAGAAATATCTGTTAAATGACTATATAGTTAGTACACACAACAGCAGTTGTTACAATAACATTGTTTCAGTTAAAGATGGTGATATTGAGTTTCTCATTGACCGCGTGTGTGACACCACAGACACCTTCCATGAGAACCTGAAGAAGCTCCGTCTGGAGGACGGCTTCATCGTGAAGAACATTGGCATCACGCTGCTCAATAGAGTGAGTCTCCTCCATGCCTTCTAGTCATCTCTTCATGTTCATTCATCTCCTGCAGCCTCACACAAGCACTGTATCCTTGCAACAAATCGACATATACTGAGGGAGGACATTAGAGTAGCATTTGGACCAGCAAAGTGTAGTGGCTATGGTATGTTTTACATCTATGAATCTATATTTATCTATATTTATATTCTGATTTATTTAACATTACCAGTCTATAACGGTGTTAAAGGGACGCTCAAAGGCCGCTTGACCTGTCTTTCACATACTTTATTTGGTTTGTTTTGGTGCCAAGCATTTCCGCATAGTCTGAATCGTATTCTCCTGTTGGCTTTTCATGCTCAACAGTCTAACGTTAAAGACGATATTTCAATCGATAATCAATAAAACTAGCATCAGAGATCAAGACCTCAAGAGGAAGTGATTGTTTGACGCACATTAGAAGGTGTTATGGATTCACCAGTGATTACTTTTCCATAGAATTGTGCATTCTTTCTATATTTGTTTTTACTTTCTGATTTATTCCTCTATTCCCCCCCATCCAGGCCAATCATACCTCTGTATGTAATTCTGGTTCCTGTCTGTGTTCTGTCCTCCTAGTTCGGGGGTCCGGAGGGAGAGTGGTTCCAGAAGCTGACGGCCCGGTTCTGTAGTCACCAGTCCTGGGCCCTGGAGCAGATCAAGAGCCGGCAGAAGAAAGACGCCCGCTTTAACGCCTTCATCCTGGTACAGGACACATTGCACCTGCTGCACACACACACACACAACGCCCATGGTGGTATCCACACAGCTCAATCTTGTACTCTCTTACAACCGTACTCGAGTATGTTCTAGTGATAAGGCGATAAGCCGTCCGTACACTTACGTCCTGGTTGTGTTTAAAGTTGTCGTTATTGTGTTGCTATTGATAGCACATAATATTTATGAAGGTATTACAGAACTTAATAATAATCATTATCGTATAGTATACTCTGTGAATAGGCCTGCAAAGATATATTGGTGTATATATAGTATATATATTTGCCTCTGCCGTTTTTTAAGCCCGGATTATGTCTATTTGTGTGTGTAATGTGGCTGTTATCTGTGTGTTTAATGTGTTTGTAGTGAGTCTGTTTAACATGTGTGCTATGTGTCTAACGTGTGTTTAATATATATTTTAGTGGGTGCATTTAAATGTGTCTGTAATGTGGGTGTTTAATATGTGTTTAGTGGGTGCGTTTTAAAGTGTCTCTAATGTGGGTGTTTAATATGTGTTTAGTGGGTGCGTTTTAAAGTGTCTGTAATGTGTGTGTTTAATATGTGGATCGCAGGAGGCCGAGAGCAAGCCCCAATGCCGCAGGCTACAGCTGAAGGACATTATCCCCATCGAGATGCAGAGACTGACCAAGTACCCTCTGCTCCTGGAGAACATCGCCAAGAGCACTGGTACAGCCTCATGTCAGCCAATGAGCTCCTTTTTTAAATACAGACCAACGTACATGAGGGGCCGTGGTGTAGTCTACGTGATACACCGGTATACGCTGTATACCCGCTATGAAAGCTCTAAGGTGTCTGTGTACCCACCTGAAATTATATGTACTGTGTATAAAATTATTATATTACTTTTGTGACTGAACTTTCTTTCCAGCCATTATTTATTTTTTGCAAATACTAGGTCGAAAGACGTGACAGCAAACTGAATCATCACCGTATACCCACTAAAATAAAGTACACTACACCAACTGCATAGGAATATATGCCATGTTTTTAGCGAGATACCGAACCCCTCCCCTCGTCTTTGTCTCTCTCCACAGAGGACCAGGAGGAGAAGGACAGCATCCTGCAGAGCGCAGAGTGCTGCAGGAAGATCCTCAACCACGTCAACGAAGAGGTCAAGGACATGGAGAACCTGCTGGTGAGGAACACGGGTGACACCGCTGGGGTGCTGCACTCACAGCAGGGATTCACTGGGCAAACTAAAGTTTCCTCATATTGTAAGCTTGTTTTTAGGACAAGTATGTGTGCCTGGCCCGCTCAATTTGAGCTGTGTGTGACCTCTGTCATTCGGTCACTCTCTAGCTCTCTCTCTCTCTCTTCTGTTTTCTCTCTCCCCCTCCAGAACCTGAAGGACTACCAGCGGCGCTTGGACACGTCAGGGCTCAAACCCATTACCGATTTGTACACAGAGTACAAGGTAAGATCTTCTTGAAATATGTGACTGTTTTTACTCACTCTCCCTACTCTCTTTTTTCACTGCTTGACCCTCAACTCTGGTGGTGATGACCTCCAGCTACCGTTGCTCATAACCGTGTTTCTCTCTATCTTCCCCCAGAACATTGACCTGACCCAGAAAAGAATGATCTTTGAAGGTCCCCTCACTTGGAAGGTCACAAAGGAGAAAGCTATTGGTATGAGAGATAAATAAATAAAAGCACCGGTCATGTGATCCATGTGTTACAGGATCATACAGTCGTCACTATCAAGCAGCTTCAAGCAACATTTGGATTGATATTTTACTTGTCTACAGAAAGACAAGTGGATAGATGTGTTTAGAAAAAAAAAGAATGGAACAGGCACAGGACTATTTGCTATTATGATTATTAGAATTATTTCCGCTGTGTAACCTTTGACCTCCATGGTCTCCACGCACTGCACAGAGGTGCAGTGCGTGCTGCTGGGTGACCTGCTGGTGCTGCTGCAGAGGCAGGACGACAAGATGGTGCTGAAGTGCCAGAGCAAGAGCAACGTGGCGGTGCAGGAGGGCAAGCAGATGCTCAGCCCCATCATCAAGCTTAACTCTGTCTTCCTCAGGGAGGTGGCCACAGGTGGGGCCGCCAACACACACACACACGCACAAACACACACACATAAGCACAAACACACATGCACACGCACACACACACATACATATGCACAAACACACACGCATATGCACACACATGCATATGCACTAACACACACACACACATGCAAACACACACGCAAACACAAACATATAGAGGTAGATTGTGAAATGGCTAGTAATGGCTAATCAACCTCACACCTGGTGGTATGGGGCCCTGTGCTATACAACTCTTACATGTAGCCCTCTGTTGGTCCACTAATATGTGTGTGTGTGTGTGTGTGTGTGTGTGTGTGTGTGTGTGTGTGTGTGTGTGTGTATCTCTGTGTGTGTGTATCTGGCAGACCGCAAGGCCTTCTACGTCATTTTCACATGGGAAAGCGGCGCTCAGATCTACGAGCTAGTGGCCCAGTCTTCTGGAGAGAGGAATACGTGAGTGCCTTTTAGAAATATCTTGAATGTCAAAATGATGAAGTGTGTGTACAATACATCCCACACATTGATTTATTAAATAATAATCAACGTGTGGGATGTATTGTAATCTCTTGTTTTGTGTGTGTGTGTCTCCAGCTGGACAGAAGTGATCAAGAAAGCGGTGGATGATCTGAAGCAGAGTGGCACCGCTGCCGGGGTGGTGATGATCCCAGGGGGCGGGCATCCCCCGTAAGTCTGCCTCTTTCATGACTAGACCTTATACCACTACATAAAAGACATGAACTATCCACCAGATGGTTCTTTGACAACTCCCATACAATATGCTTTTTTGTCTTTTTCTGCTGATTTAAGTCGAGGGAAAACCAACTACGTTATAGATTAAATTAACTAACATTTAATCATTGTTGGTCACGAAGAAACCACTCTGGAATATTGCGTCATTGGAACATAATGTACTTCGGTGTTGGTCAGCAACCTTGGCTTCGCCTTGGCCGTATCACCCCCCTCACCCACAATATATTACAATAACAGGAGACCCTGTCACGGGTTTATTCCTTACTCATTCACCTAGCGGACTTATTGGTGAGTAGGGTGGGAAACCCTTCTAGAATCCCAGTACCCCTCATCCACTACCAGTTGTCATGGTTTCCCCTAAGAGCCTAGAAGGTTTAACCCGCCTAACTAACCAATATGGCCACTAGGTCAATATGATCTACAATGTGGTTTTACACAGCGAGAGATTCATTATTCTCTCTTTAATACTTACTTGTTTGACTCTTAACACCCCCCCCCCCTCTCTTTTCTTAGGCACTTTGTTCCATTGAGTCCCACCCTAAATGGCAATTTCAAAGGCAGCATAGGTAAGAGAAGGACTATCTTCAACTCATCAGTACATTTACATTTGTTACATTACATATTATATGCATATGTATTTTTCCTTAGATTATTTTGTCATATATATTGTTTATGTGCATATTTTATTATGTTTTGCATTAATTTCTAGTATTGGATGTTTGCTGTTGTATATTCATATTTCAACAAAATAACTCTTTATAATATGCATGTACAACATGAAGCTTCTTAATAAAAAATATATAATATTGATATATCTTTTTATACCTGAGCTCAATGCTGTCTATGTTAATCTCATCTCATTCTAATGTCACTAATCTGCAGTGCAGGATAATGACAGCCTTACAGAAGACAAGTCTACATATCCTCAACATTCTCTGATTGATTTCCTGTCCGAGAAAGGCTTTGACCTGATTGCTCACTCCAACAGTGACCAGGAGAAGGTGGCCAATAGTGCTCTCGATGATGGTAACATAAAAAAAAATATTCTTCTTTCTTTTCCATTACCTTTATCTATCGCAATACTAAAGTTGATTCACATCCTGTCTTCCAACAGTCATGGCTCTGAAAAGGCTATTGGTCAGCAGCATCAGCATTTCAGCGGACTCTCTGCCAGAAGATGAAAATGGCAAGGAGGGTGGGGGGTCAGAGAAGCTGGATGGCTCTCAGTCACCAGGTACATGACCTCGCCTGCTTCCTAAAAGGGATAGGTTCTGTTTTCTTAAAGGGATGTGATTAGGGTCCTTGGCCTCTACTCCCTGATGTTCCTTGGTGGTGTGTGGTTATGGTGTGTTTGTGGAAATGTGAATTGCGGTTACTTCAGCGGTCTTGCTAGTTTATTTCCTCTGTCACCATCACCATGTCCTCTGTCATCATGAAAACAATATATATACACTGCTCAAAAAAATAAAGGAAACACTTAAACAACACAATGTAACTCCAAGTCAATCACACTTCTGTGAAATCAAACTGTCCACTTAGGAAGCAACACTGATTGACAGTAAATTTCACATGCTGTTGTGCAAATGGAATAGACAACAGGTGGAAATTATAGGCAATTAGCAAGACACCCCCAATAAAGGAGTGGTTCTGCAGGTGGTGACCACAGACCACTTCTCAGTTCCTATGCTTCCTGGCTGATGTTTTGGTCACTTTTGAATGCTGGCGGTGCTTTCACTCTAGTGGTAGCATGAGACGGAGTCTACAACCCACACAAGTGGCTCAGGTAGTGCAGCTCATCCAGGATGGCACATCAATGCGAGCTGTGGCAAGAAGGTTTGCTGTGTCTGTCAGCGTAGTGTCCAGAGCATGGAGGCGCTACCAGGAGACAGGCCAGTACATCAGGAGACGTGGAGGAGGCCGTAGGAGGGCAACAACCCAGCAGCAGGAACGCTACCTCTGCCTTTGTGCAAGGAGGAGCAGGAGGAGCACTGCCAGAGCCCTGCAAAATGACCTCCAGCAGGCCACAAATGTGCATGTGTCTGCTCAAACGGTCAGAAACAGACTCCATGAGGGTGGTATGAGGGCCCGACGTCCACAGGTGGGGGTTGTGCTTACAGCCCAACACCGTGCAGGACGTTTGGCATTTGCCAGAGAACACCAAGATTGGCAAATTCGCCACTGGCGCCCTGTGCTCTTCACAGATGAAAGCAGGTTCACACTGAGCACATGTGACAGACGTGACAGAGTCTGGAGACGCCGTGGAGAACGTTCTGCTGCCTGCAACATCCTCCAGCATGACCGGTTTGGCGGTGGGTCAGTCATGGTGTGGGGTGGCATTTCTTTGGGGGGCCGCACAGCCCTCCATGTGCTCACCAGAGGTAGCCTGACTGCCATTAGGTACCGAGATGAGATCCTCAGACCCCTTGTGAGACCATATGCTGGTGCGGTTGGCCCTGGGTTCCTCCTAATGCAAGACAATGCTAGACCTCATGTGGCTGGAGTGTGTCAGCAGTTCCTGCAAGAGGAAGGCATTGATGCTATGGACTGGCCCGCCCGTTCCCCAGACCTGAATCCAATTGAGCACATCTGGGACATCATGTCTCGCTCCATCCACCAACGCCACGTTGCACCACAGACTGTCCAGGAGTTGGCGGATGCTTTAGTCCAGGTCTGGGAGGAGATCCCTCAGGAGACCATCCGCCACCTCATCAGGAGCATGCTCAGGCGTTGTAGGGAGGTCATACAGGCACGTGGAGGCCACACACACTACTGAGCCTCATTTTGACTTGTTTTAAGGACATTACATCAAAGTTGGATCAGCCTGTAGTGTGGTTTTCCACTTTAATTTTGAGTGTGACTCCAAATCCAGACCTCCATGGGTTGATAAATTTGATTTCCATTGATAATTTTTGTGTGATTTTGTTGTCAGCACATTCAACTATGTAAAGAACAAAGTTTTTAATAAGATTATTTCATTATTATTATTATTATTATTATTCAGATCTAGGATGTGTTATTTTAGTGTTCCCTTTAATGTTTTGAGCAGTTTATATTGTATTCACAATAGTAAGTAAGATTGCTGTTCTGATCCTAATTTGCTATTGTGATCCGGGGAGCCTAAAATTAACTGTTCAAATATACATGCATATAGTTTAATTTGGACAAAATGGAGGATAATACAAAACATATCTTAAAAAAAAAGAAGATTGTATTTACCCGTGTTTAAAACCAAGCATTTGCCAACCCAATAATGATCAGCTATGTTGTGTTGTCTTATCTGACCACATCGCGCCTTGAGTCAACCGTCCTCTTCCATCCACAGAGGAGAGAGGGTCCATAGTGGGGGCCTTGCAGGTGGAGGATGGCCTGGGACGAGTTGGAGGAGCAGAGTCTGGAGGGGTGAAGGGAGTGGAGGAGGGCGGCATCAGTGCTCCCCTGGTACTTTCCCAGGAGAGGATGGAGGAGGTGTACAGCAGACTCCAGGGTCTGGAGGAGACTGTGAGGAGACTACAGGTGGGTGGGTGGGTGAAATGGTGTGTGTGTGTGTGTGTGTGTGTGTGTGTGTGTGTGTGTGTGTGTGTGTGTGTGTGTGTGTGTGTGTGTGTGTGTGTGTGTGTGTGTGTGTGTGTGTGTGTGTGTGTGTGTGTGTGTGTGTGTGTGTGTGTGTATGAAGTTGAAGAAAGATGAAGACATAAACAAACAAGTGTATAATTTAAGGAGGGAATCAGGAAATGGGGTGTTGTGACATTGAATGAAGACATTAAATAGACGAGTATATATTTAGAATACATTAAATCAGCACTATTGGTTGGTGTAGCGTGACATGTAGGAAGACGGCAACAGGAAGCAGAGCTAAAGATGGCAGACCTAGAGGATGACAAGAGGTGGGGTGGAAAGAGACGCTGACGGGCGTCTCAATCCTCAGTCCCGTCTCCAGAGAGAATTATTGAAGTACAGGGCCAGGCAGGCTATACTTTGGACAGATGAGGCGAAAATAGCAGCAAAAAGAAACAAGGGAGGAAAACCACTTAACCACTGCTGTTACAGGCGAGCTGAAAATTGCTTTGTGAAATTGGACTTCTCTGACAATTGCCATTATGTTCACTATTGCAATGGATGTGTGTGTGTGTGTGTGTGTGTGTGTGTGTGTCCTATCTTACACGTTGTGATGTGTTTTGTAGACCATTGAAGAGGCGCACCATAAGCTGCAGGAGGCCGTGTCCATGTTCTCCCTGGAAGGAGGAAACTTCCAGTGAGAAGCAACGCACCTGTCAGCCAGGTGAGAGCACTACCAACCCTCCTAACTAATAGCTAGTATGGGTATGGATACACACCCTTATCTAACAGCTAGTGTGGGTATGGATACACACCCTTATCTAACAGCTAGTGTGGGTATGGATACACACCCTTATCTAACAGCTAGTGTGGGTATGGATCAACACCCCTGACTAACAGCTAGTGTGGGTATGGATACACACCCTTATCTAACAGCTAGTGTGGGTATGGATCAACACCCCTGACTAACAGCTAGTGTGGGGTATGGATACACACCCCTCACTAACAGCTAGTGTGGGTATGGATACACACCCCTCACTAACAGCTAGTGTGGGTATGGATACACACCCCTCACTAACAGCTAGTGTGGGGAGGGATACACACCCCTCACTAACAGCTAGTGTGGGGAGGGATACAACCCCCTCACTAACAGCTAGTATGGGTATGGAAAATCCAGAAAATACTCCTTATTCCATGTACAGTAATAATAGAGACAAATATGTTAATATATATATATATATATATAGCATTTAAACCTCTCCTATCTGTTATAATTGTGGATATGGGGGCAGACACTCATTCTTGACCAAGATGCCCAAACCCTACCTGCTCATAAATGACATGTATAAAATAACTTAATACACGTAGTCAAAAGTTGTTTCTCCTCTTCAGTTATTGCTGTAGGTGCCTGATTGAAGTGCACGTATGACTTTTGGAGGACACTCAATGGTCGTGTAGAAAACTGCTGCTGTTTGGGATGTGGAAAGTCGACGCCCAACCAGGAAGTTCATGCCAGACAGGAAGGGGGAGGGGCTTTGTCTGCAGTGCACTGCTTGAGTGGTGAAGCAGGGAATGTGTGCGTGTGTGTGTGCATGTAAAAAAAGAACGATGAAGAAAGAAGTGAGAAAGGACAGTTTTATAAATGGTTGCCAAAAAATGTTTAGCAATTTTGCTGTGCGATGGATGCTGCATAATAAAAAGTGTGTGGAGAGTGGCTATTACACACATACACACCAGACACAAGCACATGGACATTTCTATACACAAGTTACAATGATAATATAATTATGTTGTTTTAAGAAAAACATGGATCTGTAAGTTTTATCAGTCTAAGCCCTTAAGAGGGCATTGTAGTTTTAGGTTGCAATAATGCTTAGTGCCACAGTGCAGCAGAATTGCAAACAAATCCAGAAATCCATTGGGTAAAAACAAGCTCTAAACCTATTGTTTAAGGCTTTTGCATGCTGAATCATGTAAGAAAAAAAACACTTAAGAATTGTGTTAAATACCTAACCATGTATAGCGCACAGATGAGAATGACGTGTGTTACAAAGCCCTATTTTGAAGTTGAGATACTTTTGTAATTTACATTGGATTATAAACAAATTAGAACTATAGATATACATACATACATATATAGTATCATGATAGCTGTTTGATCTTGTTATGATCGCTGCCATTATTTATTCCTCTGGGTCCTTTCAGGGTTTCTGCTGCTTCTCTGGGAAACCTAACAGCACGGGGGGGTTCGGGTCCAGCTGTCTGATTGCCTTCCTGCCTCGTTTGCTTACAGAACAAAATAGTATGCGGAGGTCATGGGACGAAAGCTGGGGATATGCAAGATAAAGTATTAACACCTGGTGTAGCAATGCAAAATACAGACATTTTGATAGCAAACACACACACATAGAAAAGCACAAACACGTACACAAGATCCAGTGCCAAAGCAGTGCGCACAGGGGAGGGCAGATCATACCTGGGTTTTTCTTTTTTGCTTGCCTTCTGATTTCTGATTGTAATGTCTGCAGTGTCAACATCACACACACACACACACACACACACACACAGAAAAACATGACATTGCGTTCCTAACTCAACATGGAGTTTTAGATGGAGTTACTTTTTTTTATTGTGTTATATGCTGTTGAGTATGTTATTAGTCAAATATTATATAATATTCGCAAGTAGCAATGTTGTTGTTTTTTGTATCAAATTTTAACTTTTTTCAGGAGCTGATTGTAATTATTCTTGATTTTTCTTTTGGAGTGGTGGATTTTAACTGGTGAGGCGCACAGGACCAAAGACAAAAACGCTGTACCGCTAGATCCTCATGCTATTTAATACAATTATGACAACGCTTTTACGCATTATTGGCACATGAACTTTGAGTTGAGATGGATGTACAGGCATGTCTGCAGTTGGGAGCCGTCATTAGCTTCTTGTTAGTCCCAGTACATGCTCATTCCAATCATCCAATACTGCCGCTTTTTATGAATTTCCAGTAATAGTTACAGTATAGGTGAACAAAATGATGTATATTTTATAATTATTGAAGCTATACTGCCCCCAAATAATTTGCCTCTTATACGCATATGAGAATGAACCAGACAACCTTCAGCCAATGCACAGGTTTTCTTGGGGACAAAAACACCATGGTCTACAAGTAAGACTGAAGATGTGTTTTAGTCTGCAGGACCAAGACAGTACTACAGTTGTACTTCAATAACCATGACCATACTGAAGTGAAACAAATAACATAACCACCAAGCAGACCAAGGGCACATATAAAGTAAAATGAAGTTTGCAGCCAGGGCAACAGCAGACCTACATAGTCCACATTCTCACAAGTACTGTAATGACGGTTATCACTCTCCTCATGTGTAGCCAGCTCCGCTCTTACTGAACCCCACGGTTGGATTGTTAATGCAAATTATAGCGCTGGTATCAGCTTCTTTTTTTTTTTTATCGTACCGCACCTTCTACTCTGTACTCCAACTATTATGTTAAAAGGTCCACCCAGTAGAGCCCAAAGGCCCCTGTTCCCCTTTAGGCATGACGAGTAAGTGACCAGTACGACTATGAGCTCCAAATGCATGTTGATCTCTCTCTCACACACACACACACACACACACACACACACACACACACACACACACACACACACACACACACACACACACACACACACACACACACACACACACACACCCAGCAACTCCCTATCTTATTCTGATCACAGCGCTCGCTACAGTTTAGTGTACATGGCTGTATTTCCTTTGATTTGCTTTAACAGGTAACCAGGTCAGGGAGGGGGTTTGGTTATTGTTATTTGTATGTATGTATGTATTGTTTCTTTTTTTACTGTGTTATGTAACTATGCATCTGTCAAAATGCAGAGAGAGAAAGGATTGTTCATGGAGTTTTTTGTGGGGGGTTTGCAACACGCTGAAGTGGTGCCATAGTAAAAACCCATATGCCATGTTGAGTAAATTGGCCAATAGGATGAGGTTAAAGAAATAATCCGGCCCGCAGGTATTTATCCTCATTCATCAGCAGTGGATAACCGCCTTACACCATCTTACAGTAATACCTCGTCAAACACACTCGCACATGGAGAATGACTACTACATCTCTGTCTCTGTCTCTGTCTCTTTATACCTGATGTATTCTGTATTCCAATGGATAGATGTTTAGAACATTTATTTATATTGTTTGGTGCCTTATAACGATCTGGCCGCTCTTCCCCCAAAAGATGATTCTCCACAAAGAAATGCAAGTTTTGTTAACATACATCCTTACCCATAAGCCCTCAAATTGATGAATTCTCTGGAATCGTTTTCCCATCAGATGACAGTCGGTCTCCTCTATGCTGTTTATATTCACCTTCAGGATCACAAAAGGATTTGTACTGATCTTCCATCACGCTGTTAATAAAAAATGAAAATGCAAGAACATATATATAGTGTATGTGGGTTTTGATTTTTCTCTTGTAAGAGGGTTTTAATGTATGCTTAAGAACCACTGTGGTACGTTCTTTATTTCTTTTTTCCTTTTTTTTAATAAATGGGGGAAATTAAACCAATGTTTTTTGTTTTGTTTTTGCTTTGTGTGGGTGTTGTAATTTTTAGGTTTTGCTTGGAGGTTGAATGTATTTTTTAGTCACAGAAGTTGAGAAAATATCTTGTGACCCATCTTGACAGTTCTTTTGGGTTTTCAGGTTTGAAAAAGTGCTGACATTTGTAACTTTTGCAGAGGAGGTGGTGCTCGCTGATAACGTACACTTTGTTAGGTTTCTCTTAGTATTATTCAAATACTTCTCCAAATCATTCAAGCATAAATCCTGCTAGAGGACATGACAAAAACAAGACGGTGTGGTATGGACTGAACTCCGTTTGCACTAGTATATTAGAGAAGAGTACTTTTGACAGCATTTAATAGTGTTTGGTGAATCCTGTGGGTTTTATACCTTTGAAAGAAGATGGTGTTGGTTACAATCTTCCTCCTGTGCAGCATTGTTTGTGAGTATTCCTGGGTTATTGGACGCAGTTCATCTACAACATTTTGTTCATGTTTAGTTGTAACTTTATTACTGAAGCCATTGCTATTGTTAAAAAAATTAATTGAACTATTAAATGGCTATGGAATAAAACGCTTATACATGCATGGTTCAATTTCTTTCAAAAGGTGAGAAAATCACAATTTCTAATTTGTATTCTAATAGCTACAGTGAAAAATGTAGATAGTGCCAGTTAAGATAAAACTAAGATAAAATTAAACTAACCTTTTCCCATTGTTTTAGATTAAGATACATTTAGTAAAAACCTATTGTTTGTTACTTGGTACAAAGCGGAGTTCTGCTCTGTTTAATACATTTCCTGTCACCACAGATGGGTGTTACAACATTGTTATCATCCCCATATTGCTCATGACGCCTCCTTATATTAATCATTTGAAAGATTCCAGTCTCAAATACAGATAACTCCCCACACCCCACCAGCTTAAAAAATAAAATCACCAATAATCTCACTTGGTCCTCTGAAAAGCGGTTGCCGAGGGCCGCCGTATCAAGGTGACCCTGGATGCTGACCAGCCCTTCATGAAAATGGAGGTGTCTGGCACGGCCATTCTGAAGTGCTGCTACAACAACAACGGCAATGACATCGTAAACTACACCTGGATCATCACCACGGTGATAGCCAACCACGCCGCCCACAACCATCAGCTGGTGAACGTGTCCGAGGAACGTGTGGAAGAGAGAAAAGAACACGCCCCCAGCTTGTGCCATGTACTCGTCCTGAAAAAGTTACGGTTCAGCGACGCTGGCCTCTACCGGTGCGGGCTCTACAGCCACGGGATTGCGGGAGTCTTTTCGCACGGTACCTTCCTGCAGGTCTACAGTGAGTATGGAGCGGGTGTATTAGGGAGAGGTTTATGGGGAAGGAGGGATAGTAAGGTGGTGGATGGGGTGTTGGGACTTCCAGTGCTGAAGGGTAAACTGGGTTCCATCCCCAATGTTGGCAACCTCACAGCCTCCTTCAGCCAGACGCCCTAACCCCTTACCTGCTCCTCAGTGACGTGCACTACTGTTATGGAGCTTAGTATACTGCTCAAACACTTAAACAACACAATGTAACTCCAAGTGTTCCCTTTATTTTTTTGAGCAGTATATAAAAGTGTCTGCTAATATATGTTCATTTCAGAGCATAAAAGTTACAATCCAAATTTGAAACGTAAGATGTCTAAAATTGAGCCCCTCCCAGTGAGTTGGCGGGAGACTTTTAAAATTCAAAAAAATCTATATCAGTATTCTGTCCACTCTAACTGGCTGTGCAACTGTGTGACGCACACAAGCGTAGCTCTGCTGGCTGGGTGGCTTGAGTTGCAGGGGTTTTGAGAGTGGCAATGGTAAGATTCTTGTTACAAAGAGAAAGTTACGGGCCTGCCAGCACTTTTAATTTGTACAATATATCAGTTATAGGATGTCATTTTATTGATAACATTATTTAAATCACTATCGATCAGCATTGACTACAGAAATGTCCAGGTAATTTTAAGCTACAAGCTAGTTTAAATGTTGCACACTGCAATTTAAAAAAAAAGAGAAAAGAAACGAAGATACACCCAGTGGCTATATATTGCGTGTGAAGTGAATGTTATTTGGTGCTTGTGGTTTATCTGCTGTGATGTGAGCAAGGTAACTGCTCAATAGTAACTGCTGGTTTTGTATACAGAGTATATAGATACATCAGTAAATGCTAGGGTTTGCTGTGCTTAACCCCATAACCGCCCATCTTTCTGCACAGAGCCGATAGAGAAAATACTATACCTCAGTGAGAACGTGAAAAACAACATCCTGACTGCCCAGGGGATTCTGCTTCTGCTGTGTGTACTCCTGCCCGGGGCTAACCTGCTCCGCAAGGTCACAAGATACATTGCATAAAACAGCCTCACTCTCCTTTTCAACATTAACTGCTTGCCAGTTACTTTTGTTCAACCTGCAGTTGCTTTCATGGAACTGCTTAATGTCGATAATACCCTGCCTACATGATGTAACCAGCAGCATACCAGACATAGTTATATATAGACAGCTTCCCTTTGGACTGCAATCACACGTTTCTGTTTTGCTAAAGAATTTGTAGTCATGTGAGATAACAATCCAGTCCAGCACCTTACATCATCCTCATCATTTTCATTCTCTTCATCGTCATAAACAAGTTTACTCTTCTTCTCATTCCTCTTTTTAGTCCAAGAAGATCTATGCACTGGAGAAGAAAAAAGCAATGAGAAAAGAGGAGAATATATACGAGGTACATCACAAACAGGACACAAACTTTCTATTTCCTTCATGTCACAGAGTTGTATAGTGATTCACACCCACTTTGAGGAAGCCCGGGGTGACTCACCGGAACATTCTGAACTTTATCCCTTTCCTGAAAGTGTTCACAAATAATGACCATATAAATGAAAGTGTGGACTTGAACCATTAATCAATTTATCTCTGTATATATTAATCTGTGTAATTAATTGATCGTCCACCACTCTTCCACCTGTCCTGTTCTTGTCTAAGGGGCTAAAAATAGAAGATTTCAGCGCTCCCTACGACCAGATCCAGCGCGCCCCGGCCGAGGTGACCTATGAAGATGTGTGCATGAGCGAGTGCGAGGCCCACCTGGAGAACCCTTGAAGGAAACGTTTTGCTAAACTGTTTTAAAATAAATTGTGTGTGTGGGTGGGTGTGTGTGTGTGTGTGTGTGTGTGTGTGTGTGTGTGTGTGTGTGTGTGTGTGTGTGTGTGTGTGTGTGTGTGTGTGTGTGTGTGTGTGTGTGTGGCTGATCCAGAATATTCTTTCAACCAACTTTACATTTGTTTTCCTACTTTTTAAATACGATATCGTATCGTTTTCATGCGTGTCTTATAATTATACAATGTGGTGTATTGTTGTGTACAATAAAGACTAACCTTCTATGTGCCCAATGTGCTTATGCGCTCCATGATTAAACAAGTAGAAACAAGCGTCTGCATTCATCCATGTGTGGTTTAAATCCTCGTCATGTGGCGTCTCCGACGCAGAACACCGGTTCAGCGGAAACCGTTCCATCGTAACCAAGGGCAACGGGGACGTGCGTAGGGAATGCAGAAGCGTCATCATTGGCTACCTATGTGTAACGCTGGCCGTTGACTGGACGGCTGTGTGGCATAGGCGTGACTACTGTGCCAGGTAGGGCGTGTAGAAAAGATGTGTCGAGGCGGCGCGTAAACACAGTGCGAGTGAAGATGGCGTCGGTCAAAAAGAAAGGAAGCGGAGTTGAAAAAGGTGTGAATGGAAGACGCTCGTCCAAGCATAAAGAAGGGCCAGTTGGTAAGCTACATCGCGACATTGTGATTGCTGTGTTGCTTTGATTATAATTTTTTTTCTACCTTAAAGGCTTTGAGCATTGCATGTGACTCTATGGAGCTGTCATAGGCCGCTAGCTAATGTGGGAGCAGGACTAGCATCTCGTTCCTAGGCATTCTGATTTCACAACGGAACGCCCGGAGCGGGATGCTCCAAATGAGCGTTATAAGTGAGAGGGCGGGATTACAGTTACATGGGTTTAGCGGCGAGGGACATATGTTTCCGTTACATGCTTCGGTTAATGCTTTGTCCGAATTTTCGTTAAAGCTTAATAATTACTCTTCCTGTCTTTGTTGTTCTTGTCATGTTATTATTCTTGGTCCACCGAGTGGCAACTGGAGTACATAACCCGGGGAGTAAGAGAACGGAAATTGTGGTGCACTAGACCGGGATAACGTAATTCAGGATCCTTTCTCATCCTTAAAAAGCTAGCTGAAGCTTTGAACACCGTGTAGTGGTGAATGTCTCGTCTCTTGACTCACTGCTTCTGTTTACTATTTGATGATGTGGAGGCTGGCATTGTTATTTAATACAGATAGGGACAACTATGATTTTTAGTCATATGTCAACTTCACATGTATGATTTTGTTGCACATCTGTTACCGTGACGCCCGTGTTTGTCAGTCTTAGGCGCTGTTTCAGTTTGTAGCAGAGATGTATCGTTACTAACAGACGTAATAACATATATTGTATCATTATTTAAATAACGTGCCACTCTCAATGGCTGCTATTTACATCATATCAATCCACTATTACTCATTTCTGTAAGTGATATGATTAAACTGGATTTTTATTCTAAATAAAAATGATACATTGATAGATGCACTTCTTGCATGTTGAATGAAAGCAGGTCAGTGTTTTCCGTACGTTGTGTCGAATTGATATACTCTGGAGTGGCTGGGGCACTATACATTTCTCATTGTATAATAGTTTCTCTGTTGCTTTACTTTGTGCTGTGATCAGCTCAGTGTCTGAAGTACTTGCTGAAACAACATACACATAATATATTATCATCTTTAGCTAGTGCCTTACATTTCTCATAGCCCGGTCATACATATATGGCTCACTCTGGTAACTGCATGTGTTTGTGCCTTATTTATGATTGGAATCTCCTTTTTACACACACTTTGACAAATAATATACCATTGATTACTTGAAGGGCAATGATGAGGGCTATGTTGCACTTAGTACTTAGTACTACTATTTAGCTGTTTATTAGACACTATCCCTCCAAAGTGAATAAAAGTAGGGATTTCAGATGCACAACATGTCATTAAGAAGCAGGTAGGGTTAGTTAGGCATCTTGTTTTAAAGTACAGCAGACTCCAAGTGATAAGGTGAAGGGGAAACCCCACTGTGTAATGCAAAGGGCAGTGGCTGCCTATTTTTACTGTTGTTCCTGTTATTCACTTTGGGCATGTTTAAATAGAGGATGTGTGAGTGGAACAAGGGTCAATACCCTTGGATATTATGTATATACTCACTTGGATGTTACACCACCACCTCCACTGTTCCACAGTTAGGCTTCAGATGATTATTACATATATTAAAGGAGTGGTTTCTGGGTTATGTAATAGAAAAAAAACTAGAGCAGATCAGAAAGGGGTCTGACAGTATAGCAAGTGGCACATTGCAAATACAATTCATTTGGTGTGAATATTCACAGCCTTTACAATAATTATTTGGCCAAATTGCCCTAGATTACTTTGATGATACTGTTATTAAGACCAATGCAGCTACATCCTAATATTGGCCTTTTCTGCAATATAGTTTCAATAGCTTTGTCGATTGTCTTGAAAAACACTTTTAACATCCATTTGTTGAAAGTGCCTTTGATTAATTTGTATGATACCCTTATTAAGACCTCAATGCAGCTCGATGTTAATATTGGCCATTACTTGACTATGTTTTCCTTAGCACTGTCAATTTTAATATATTTTTTCAATCAAAACAATTCTAGATGATTGATCTATAATATCCCCCTCAAACTTTCACATTCTTCTTTTTTGTCCAAATCGCTATTTAATTGGATTTGGAGTGTGAATATTGATATTTTTGGTGGTTTACTCTTCCATGTCTCTTTCAATTATTTTTGGATTCTCACCAAAACAACTCTATATCATTAATAATAACCCCATCAAACTTTCTTATGCCTTCATTTGTCCATATTGCCTTTTATTACTTTTATGATATCATTATTAAGTCCCCAATGAAGCTAGATTTTTATGCACACATATCGTAATACATACCCTGGAATGAATTGTACATCAATGTTATGTTTTATAATAACCATATAAACGTTGTTGAGGTGTTTAGCATTCCTTGAATTGAATGTCAATTGAGTTCAAGGCAAAGGCTAATATGTATTTATCCCTTATCTCTGGACCTAGGCTTAAGCCTAATAGAGACTTTGCCAGTCCAATTGTGGAAGTGCCAACCTTGAAACTGCAAACGCTTCAGGTGTGGATGTACTTTCCAGGCAAGACATGTTGTTACTTGGTACAAGGTCAAACCTTTCGAGGAACAGGCAGTCCAGGCGGTGGTGTGTGTTTTTCCATAGAATGGGTTTGTTTTTCGTGCTACGTGAAAAACGATAGGAGTGTTATTGTTGTTTTTTGAATGGTCCGAAATAGTGCTGAAGCAATTAACCGATCCACAGAAAATCTATTGATTATTTGACAATGGATTTATTGTGTCATTCATTTATTAAGTAAAAATGCTAAATGTTTGCTGGCTGCGTATCACTGCAGGAATATTGGGTTGCTATACTCTGTTTTAAACTACTTTTACTTTAGTTTGTCTTGGTTGTCCGTCAGAAAAAGCACGTCAAGATAGACTATATGGACATTATCGTCTCTTTAGTGGGAGAACTGTTTTGTTCTTACCAAAAGAACACCACTACCCACTGTTTAAAACGTCCAGGACAAACAGCTCCACAGGGGCTGCCCTGGTGCATATACTTCCCCCTTGGACAGCCAAACACCGCTGTTTCCCAGCCAATCTGCAAATAAAACAAGCCAAAAACTATACAAAACACTGTTTAGTATGAATATGTATTACATACTGTTACATCTGTGTTTAAAATATACTGCCTATTTTTGGCAGAAATGTCAGAAAGTCACAATGACATTGGGGATGTTACCTCATGGGATATTTATATTGTGTTCATGCCTGCAGGGTGGGAAACACACTTTTGCGTCCACCAGCCTCTGTGTCTGGGGAATGAATAAATTGTCCAAACACTTGGGCATTATATTCGCACTGTGAGAATGAGAATCGAAGAAATGCATGAAAAGGCTAATGCTTTGTATACATATTTAAAATGTTCACCGATAACACCCACACCAAAATGGGACAATTCACCCAGCGCGCTGGGGACACACCTACAAAGACGTAATGGTAGCACCAAGCTTTACACTCTGCGGGGAGATTATGAAATTGAACATGTCTCATGTAATGCACGGCTGAAGCTTGAATCTTAACCCTAGTTACAATGTATGTTCTCCACATAGCTATAGAGTAGATAGTGGTAGCTGGCTAGCGAAAGTTGCAGATGTAGTTTTACTTGATTTCATGAATGAACGAGTAACTGTCAATTGAACACACCTTACTGCAGTGCTTATTGGTCCATTTGCACTGTAGGCTGCGATCTCGCCTCGGATATTCCAACAAGCACTTCCTTTTCCGTCTCACGTTAAGCCAACCAGATAAAGAAACCATAACTTTTTACAGAACTTACAGTGGTAGGTGAGTTTGATACATTTACCCACAAATGACAAAATCGGGTCCGCATTTTGCAGGTACTAATTTCCCACCCTGTATGTCTAATATCTGATACTGTGCCTGATATCACTATATCTCTTTTCTTTATCAATGTTTTCCCCACAAATACTTCTTCTTGAAGTCTCTGAGTTTATAAATGTATACGACTCACAGAAACGGATGCACGGCCACAGTCAACCACTGGCTAATCTAGCATTGAATCTTAATTAAAACAGCATACGGCCAGAATCCCCGCCTTGGTTTTTAGTGCAGCGTCCCAGCTGCTGCCAAGTGGGCAGGAGGTCACTGGGTGTTCCACGCGTGCAGCCAATAGGAGGGAAGACAAGGAGGTGGAAGGTAGATGGTGCTATAGGTCAGAAATGCCAGACAGACAGACAGACAGACAGACAGACAGATAGAGACACACAGGCTTCATATGTTGTGTGTGCTGGGGTACACGGACACACAACACAGACACACACTATTTTCCCTTCCCACATTGTCCCACTTTTAACATGAACAAACAGCTGAGGTGGAGGGGGACTCTCCTCCCCCCCTTCCCCGCACATGATTGACACAGAAGCAGCTATGAGAGCGAGAGAGCCAATCACAGTGGCCTGTCTCCTTTCCTCTTTCACCCCCCCCCCCCCCCCCCCCCCCCCCCGCTCTTTTTTCCCCCTCATGCTCTCATTGTTGCTCTGGAAGAGAAGAGACTGATGAACTTGGATGCCGGTAAACAAATTCTAACAGATATGCACGCTGGGGCTATGCTGCTTGTTTTGCATGACTAATTGATGCTGATTCTCATCCATTTTTTAAGTATGGACTTAAGAGAGACTTATATTTGCCATTGACTTGGTTTATTAAATGTGCTATCAACTAAAATAATACAGGTAAAGTAATCTGTGTGCGTGTTGATGCTTTACTATAGCTGTATTCACATGACTGTACTAGGACGTGTGTGAGTGTGGTCTGCTGACTGTTGCCATGCTCGTAGCACACAGTGATATCTCTCTGGCCTGTTTAGTTGAACCGTGGGCGCTATGGCAGCATCAGTGTGTGTCGTTGTCTTCTCAGTCAGCAAACCCCAAGGGTTTTAATGAGCGTCACATGATGACCAACCTTACTGTGAGCCAAACACTGTATTTCCTTACTCCGCCGGCCTTAATTTCATGCATATCAGTGTCTCTATTCAGAGCAAAGGTTAGCAGTACATGCTTTAAGTGATGCTTGTAGCAGCCTGTGATGTAGTGGGTTAGAGGTAGTAGCTCGCAGTTTGCTGGCTGGCCCGTGCTGACCAGCATGCATCTGTTATACACCATGATGACCCTTCTACTCGTTCAGTTAGGTTGACGTGCCCTGGTGTGTGCCCTGGGCTCGCTATCTTCGGATCTTTGTTTGGCAGCAGCTCTAGTTGAGCCTGGCTGCATGCAGGGTCCTGCTGGACCTGTTGATGTCAGCATCGGCACCATTAGCTCATCCCAGCCATGAGTCTATTGCCCATATTCCAATTAACTGATGTCTTTCTAGATTTGGCGGATTTTGCAGGGTATTCCCAGCTGTGTTGAGTCGCGGTGGATATTAGACGAGACTAAAGGCTCCATCGAGCGCCAGTGGGGGGATTTTGTGTTTCTTTCTTTGTAGGATGCCTGTGATTGTGTGTACTGTGTCATTGAATCCTGAGCTAGGCCCCCCGGGTCTTTTCCTTTTCTAGTCTTTTTTCGTTTAACCAACATAACCTGTTAAGGGAACTAAGATGCCAAATAAATGTCAATTTTTCTGTTCCTACACATACCACTTTCGGACAGGCTGCTATTCATGTGCTGTTCAAACTATTTCCCCCTTTGAATGGCTATTTGTGTATATTTACTTTCTTTAATGCTATGCCCCTGGGGGGTAACAGACCCACATGTGCTACGACATTTGCTTCTGGGCTTCTGGTGGTGTCCCCGGTAGCACACACTGGCCTGGTCTGTATTTACGAAGCTTAATATAGACGGCGCCCAGAAATAGCCCAAAGATGGAAAGCAAGCACGCAACTTTAGCATGTGATGGTGGGGGGAGGGATTGATGACGTCATATTAGCAGTATGACTTGTTTTATTTATCTCTTGCTGCCTGTTTTTTGTTGTCTGGTTTGATATAAGTTGAATATGTTTAGTAATTGAATTATGGGATGGCTGTATTATTGATGATAGGCTCTTTTCGTAGTGAATGAGCTGAAAGACTACCATGAATTTCCTAACATATGCTACGTTTATCCTTTATCCAGAGTATTTTCTTTTTAAAGTTTGGCCTACCCTAAAAACGTATCTGAAAAATCTTCCTGTACCTAACCTCTCTCTTGGTTGTGTAACCGATCAAACACTGACGGAATCTGAACAATGTTCAGTGGAGAAATGGCCTCCTGAAAAGCTCAACTTAACGAGACAGTTGAGCAACCAGTGATGGAGGTACGACTTAGAGCTGACACCATTGTGATTGGTACGTGTGCGTGTGTGTGCCCGCATGCCTGAACGGGTTTGTGGGTACTTCAATATCATGTGGGATTGAGATGTCATTAGCTAGAAGGTCAGCAGCGTGGGATTCCTCTTCCTTTTGGACCGAACAGAATAATAAATCACCTGTCCTCACTCACAAATATGAAATACTTGTATTGTATTTCCATGTCATATTACATTTATCAAAACATATTTGTAAGACATCACAGCTCTGTGAGGCATTTTTTCAAGAGTGATGCTCTTGGGTTTAGAAAAACCCAGTTCCCCTGCCACACAAAGGGAACATGAGACTGGGCCTGAGTCCAAACGTCTCTCACTTTGATTCCTGGCAGCCCAGGCTTTCTTACTACCACTCATCTTGTACTATGCTGTTTCAATAGCGGATGTAGCCTGACGGGCAAAGTGCTGCCAATGTGTGTAAGCATCGTGAATCACACTATTTACCGTTCAGCAGACGTTTTTCTGTTGTTGATGTATGGCATAAATGGTACGTCGGTAGAGGTTAGGCGTCTTGTTTAAGGATACTTGAGTGGTAGACTGCGGACATGTTCTGGACCCGCCCCTACATATCTGTTTCTCTATAATCCACCAGCTTTCGTTGTACCAGTCACCCTATCCTGCGACGTGGCCGCCCTGCCCTGGGTGTCTGTGTTATGGAAACTGTCTCAGGTGTCCCTGCTCCTGCTCACACTCACACTAAGGGGGGCAGCCAACAAGGAGTTGATGCTGGGTGCTTTGTCATGTTACATGGGGAGCAATTAGTGCGCATGTTAAGACACACACACACACACACACACACACACACACACACACACACACACACACACACACACACACACACACACACACACACACACACACACACACACACACACACACACACACACACACACACACACACAGGCAGATCTTAACAGTACAGTGTAAGCAGTTTGTGTGACGAAAGGTGAGAGGGTAAGTGTGTGTGTGATTGGCAATGTGTTTTCCTAACTAATCTGGTTTGGTTAACTGCTCTCTCTCTCTCCAGCTCCACGTGTTTCTGTCTGGATGTCAGTAAAAATAAATTGTGTGGTTAAGCTGCCAGATTTACATCATTTAACTTCAGCGCTGGCTTAACAAGTTTCCGATCGATGCACCGCCGTGGGCCAGGGCTATGGGCATGGATTAGTTATTAGAAGCAGAATAAGTTTATGTTGGGGGGGGATGCAGCAGATGATACCCTTGCTCTGTACAGTGTCTGCCGATTACCAATGTGGCGGTGGTGCTGAATAATATCGGCCTGCTCTTGGCTCCGTCGGGAAATCACCGTCAAAGAGCGAGCAGTAAAACCTCAGCGGGGAAGTACGAGAAAGCTTACTTTTCTTGTCATAGCGAGGATTGATTTTTGGAGCTACCAGGGTTCATAAAAAAGGGAGATGGAGACAGTTTGAATGACAGGGCCCAGCTAGAAAGAGCCTTGTGGGGAGAGGAAACACATCCTGCTGACCTACCCTTGAGCAAGATGGTTAATGTCACCGATTGTGAGGCCGAATGATCATGCGTGTGTTTGCACAGTCAAAATTAACCATGTCGGTCACATCTCAAAGTTCCCGACTGGGATTAATAAAGCACTTTCTCATCTGGCATTCTTGCAGGATAGTCTAGCAGTGTTCATGCAGTTTGACTCCCAGCCGAAAGGTTCTATTCTCAGACCACAATGTCCACAGTCTACCCATAGGCATCCCTAAACACACAACCCATAAAGGTGTAGTGTGTAGAATTGAGTGGCATCTTGCAGAACCACTAGTACAGGCCACTGTAGCTCCTCCTACATCGTTGAGGGGGAGGGGGGGTAATTCAGTTGGTTGCAATCCACAACCTCACTCATAGATGCCATTAAATCCGTCACCCTGCTCCTTTGACCGCTCCTAAATGACACATGTATCTACAACACATTAACTAAATAGTAAAACGGCAACATTTGTCTCTGTCCAGTGATGGACACCAGGGCGGTTTTCGCGACGGTCCATGCGGTGTGTGAGGAGAATGTCGCCTTCTTCTCGGGCGGGGCCAAGGGGTCCCAGGGGGATGCGGCCCGCAGGCTGGTGGGCTCCATGACCCTTATCCAGGAGCACGCTCACGGCCTGGAGCCCGTCGTCCACGGCTTCGCCTCCGTCTACCACCACTTTGACTTCGACCCGCACATACCCGCCAACGGCTACCGCTCCCTGGTCAAGGTGAGGTTATGGGGTGTGTGTGTGTGTGTGTGTGTGTGTGTGTGTGTGTGTGTGTGTGTGTGTGTGTGTGTGTGTGTGTGTGTGTGTGTGTGTGTGTGTGTGTGTGTGTGTGTGGGGGGGGGGGGGGGGGTATGAGTATTTTGAGATGAGTGTGTGTGAGAGGGATGAGTTTACATGTGACGGGGGGGGACGGGTGGAGGGACGTTCTTCTGAGAAAGAGGCAAGCAATAGCGTAAGACTGTACCATAAAATTTGATTGGTCAAGTCATCTGAGAAGTTGATTCACTCAAATTTACTCTATCAAACAAGCGTGGGTTGAAACGAAAGATCATGTGAACAAGAAAAACACCTTCTCTCCCTGAGTTTCTCTGCCAAAAAACCTGAATCACTTCAGGCACGAATTACGCAAACACCCGCACGCATTGGTGCAAATTATTATCCCTTGGTAGTGCATTTTTGCTGTTCTGTTTAACTGAATTGTCCCACATTTGTTCTGTACACAGATTTGCATCACATGTATTTTTTTAATCAGTCAAACGCTTCTGTATTCTCTTTATCAATATGTGGTTTTGTCAATGTTTGAGGATGAATGATTTGTTGTAAATAACATGCGTAATAATACAGAACGGAGATCTCAAGGGACACCATCCCTTTGATTTTTGATTTCATAAATGAAGGACGGTATATTATATTAGGCTATACTATAATATGCTTATTATATTAGGCTAATAGGCTATTTACCGTCAAATTTAATGTAGAAGCTAAAATGAACAGACATTGTCATCATCGTCATATATTGTTTGCCACAGCCTTTTATTGTGAAAAGTTAATTTGTTTGTAGAGGCAGTCGGTAACTTAGCTTAGGTGCTGCGCCTCGCCTATAGACCGCTGTGGGAAACCCTGAATGTTTTGTTTAATGGGCCAAGTAGCTCTGTATGCAACAGTTTTTTGAACGATCACTTTATTGATTGTGTGCAGGTGCATGTGAAGCACTGTTTTTCCCTACTTTATCTGAACACACGCATTTATCGTGTGTGAGAATGTCTTCATGTACAGCCATCAATGGCAATATGTTTGTACTTCCTCTACTGAGAAAACACATACAATCCATACCATACCTTGATATCTGGTTTTGTTTCAAGGTTGTTGTTTTTTAAACATCAAGATAGAGGAATTTCCTGGAGATAAAGCGCTCCCTCACACACCTTCTCTGTTTGCAAACTGTTATCTGCTTCCCCGGCTGTTATTGATGACCCACAATGGCTTTCCTAAGCTGTAGAAAGTCCTAGAAATCGAGTGAATGAGCCACACGTTAATCATTAAAAAAAAAAGCGCTGCTCCCCTCCATATCAAATCCTTCATCTCCTGACGTAGCTGTTGTGACCCATGGTGGGAACACGTCCACAGAGCAACAGCTTGTTATGAGCTCACAAGCATCAGGTCTCTGACTATACAGCTTTGGTTATTTTATAATAACTCTAAGGCAAATCTTCTTTGCCTTAGCTAAAATAACCTTACAATTTAAATTAACCTAAAATAGGAGAGACTTGAATTAAGCATATTGATTTATTCAAGAGCCAGTGAACCCACCTTTTCAGCTGCAATTCAAACACTATGAGATTTAAAAATAATTGTTTTGGGCTGAGATTTCTAGGAAGGAGGGGGGTGTGTTGCCACCTACGGCAACTTTGGGATTCTTTTTTAATACCGTCGTTGTGTATGAGTGATATAGTGAGCGACCATCAACTTGGCGTTATACTGAGAAGCTAACCCTCACTCGGACGTGGACATCAAAATAAACCGCTGCTCAGACGGAGCTCCACACTTCCACACACACCGTAGCGTTATACTATTGGTGTCCGGGAAGCCTAACCCTCTCTCGGACGCGATCATCAAAATCAACGGCTTTCCAGAACAAGCTCCACACATCCGCATTCACACACAGCGTGGCGTTCTACTATAAGTGTCTGAGAAGCTTAACCCTCTCTCGGTCAACCACTGCCCAGGCAGAGCTCCACACACCCACAAACACCTCACCGCCTTCGTCGTGACGTCCTATATACGTTGTGTACTTTCAGGCACCTCGGCGTCACGAAAAGACCGTTACCTGCGTTAGATTCAGAGTGGAACGTTCACGTAGTGTTTTGGGGAGACTGGGAAAGACATAGGATCATTTAAAAATCTGCTCTAAAATGCAGTCTTATTTTAGAAACAGTGACAAAATGGCATAGATCACTATGTTCATGATCATGTAACAAAAGCAAAACAAAAAACGGTTTTGGGTTCAATGGGTCTTTAACACGATTAATTTAATTCAATATTAACCGACATCTTACATTTCAATGCAGAAATGTACGATGCATTTTTGGTCCATGTTTGTTTTCATTAATCTGTAATCTTATCATTTCTCGACTGTCAAGGGTCCAAAATTTACTTTTAGAATTTATATTTTGCGTAATAATCTGCAGGCCAAGCAATTGTTTTAATATTTCCCTGATATTGGCTTGTGGCAGTTGTTAATTTTGGACCCTGCTTCTCTCTCTCTCTCTCTGTCTCTGTGTGTCTCTCTCTCTGTGTCTCTTCTCCCCTCCCCCCCCAAAGGTGGTACGCTGCTGCATTCTCCACATCATCCACAAGGGGCGCTACATCAGCGCCAACCGCCGCAGCATCTTCTTCCGTGCGGCACACAACGCGGGCGAGATGGAGGCCTACTGCAGCGCCCTGTGCCAGCTGCGCGCCCTGCTCTACCTGGCCCAGCGGCTGCTGCACGACAACAGCTACGGGAACCTCTTCCTCCAGGAGGAGAGCGGCCTCAGCCAGAGCTTTGTGCGGGAGTACGCGTCCATGCACAAGGGCTGCTTCTATGGCCGCTGCCTGGGATTCCAGGTGTGTGTGTGTGTGTGTGTGTGTGTGTGTGTGTGTGTGGGGGGGGGGGGGGGGGTTGGTTGGTCGCTAGGTAGAATAGTGTAGTGGCTAGTAGGGGTATAACGTTTCCCGTCCTAAAAACATACCGAATTGGAATCACGCATGGTTCGGTGTGCAAAATGTGCACGGATCGGGACTGATTTGAAATACAGCACGGCAGATAGAACTAAAGGCGCCTGATTTGTGCACATAATATAATTATTATAAACAGTGATTCTTCATAGTAGTGGTACTTTATTATTTACTTTATTATACTACTTTAGTAGTATATACTATTATTAGTATATTTATTTATACTACTAGATACACAGAAAGTAACAATGAGGACTGTTGATAACGTCAGTGATTTCTGCGCTGAGTGGTCACTGGTCAGTGGGGAACATAAAGGTAGAGAATCGAGAGCGGAGGGAGCAAACGGGTTGATCCCCTAGTGTAATTTAAGTCTGGGAACTTTAGGATTCCCTGATGACAAATGCGATGGCAACAAAAGTGATGGAATCAACAACCAGTCCTGAACCATCAAAGAATCAGTGATGGATAAATCAACATCCATCCAAAGACGTGCTTTATAGTAGCGGAATCACGTCAAACATGTTGAGCTGTTTATTGCGACACTTTCTAAATGTAACTCGAGCGATCGCAAGGGGAGCAAAGCCCGCGTGGGCTAAACCTTAACGACAACCATCACTCTCCCTAAAGGCTTCAGTTTCATTGTTCAACCAACTCAGACCGGTACAAGGAAACCACTAACGGCTTGGGTGTTTTTATAGCGTCTACAGCAACAAACAAGTGAACGTTACATTATAAAGTATATCTTTTCAGCAATTCAAGTAAAACATGAACATGTTTAGTAAAATAATGGAATCTCTTCCCTCATCAACAATTATGAGCATGAATCATGATTAAATAAAAAACATATGTATATATGTAGTACCGAACCAGAGCCAAAAACCGTGAAACAAAGCTTACTATGACCCACCTGAACTGTTACACCCCTAGTGGCTAGGGTGATGGGCTGACTGCAGAAAGGTCCTACGTTCAGGGTTCGATTGTAAGGCTAGGGTTGTTGGACTCTGCAGAAAGGTACTGGGTTCCCACAGATGCCTGCCCTCTACCTTCTCTTAATAACTGTGTCACTTTGGATAAAAGCTGAATGACTAAATAGTTCAATATGATTGACAGAAATACCTAACATGAGGAGAGGAGGTGTGGGAGGTGGGGATTATCCACTAATTGGACTTGTTGAGAGAGGACCAAAGAGAATACTCTAATGATGGAGCTTCCTTCGTTGTTTTTGTTGTTGCTCATCAGATTAGTATTGTCTCACTGTCTCAGTCCGTCTCTCTTATGCAGGCCATCTCTCTAAATCAGTGGTTCTTAACCTCGTTGGAGGTACTGAACCCCGCAAGTTTCATATGCGCATTCACCGAACCCTTCGTAATTGGAAAAATAAAATAAGGAATTTGGGATAACTTGTTTTCAGCAGCTTTTCCCAGCATGATATTCGCGATCTTCAACAAAGCTGGTTCTATTTCATGTAGGCCTCGCCTTATGGGCTTGTCCCGTGCGCGCACTCGCATGCACTGAACATTTAAACAATGTACCAATCAACGCCCACATTCCCCACGGCACCGTGTATATAAGGCGGCACACAGCGGCGTTCCTCCTCTCTTCTTTCAGCAATTGCATGAACCAGTCATATACCAGTCTACTACTTCGACCAAATATGAAGATCGGTTTGTCGATGGGTACAAAGCCGAGAACAGGCAGAGTAGCCTTTTCATCGAATCTGAATCTCTTCACCTTGAATTCAGTGAGCTTTGTGTTCTTGTATTTCCCATCTCCATGCAACTTATGGAAGTGTTCCCTTAGTTTTGCCGGTGCAAGACTACAATTGCTCAACTTGGCATTGCAAATCATGCATTGAGGACGCTGACTGCCATCACGTTCCGTTATACATGTGAATCCATATTGTACGTATTCGTCCGACCACTTTCTTTTTTTGCTCGACATGGTTAGTATGAAGGGATTCAAATATTAAGAAGGAAATCACAAATGAAGTACAATCACGACAGTCACAAGTCGACTACTGAGCGCACCAAGTTCCCTGCAGCACAGATATTAAGGCCAAGCGATGTGGCGTGATCAGCTGCAGCCAACGACGGCCAAGCGGAGCGTGACGTCACCAAGCGCACGAGTGGGGTGAACGGAACGGACACACACACAGTGTGTGTGTCTTGACCTCCGCCGAACCCCTGAGGCTGACTCACCGAACCCCTGGGGTTCGATCGAACCCAGGTTAAGAACCACTGCTCTAAATCCAACAGAATTTTTAAACTAAGAGATTCATTGTAACATAAAATGGTAATTCATTAATCCAAGGCAGGATTATTAAAATCTACTGCAAGGGGTTTTGGCTTATTAATGTTGTGGTCATTAAAGTGGTGTTTTTTTGTTTGGAAATTCATAAAGGGTTTTGAGACTCACTCTGTCCCTGTCTCCAGTTCAGCCCGGCCATCCGGCCTTGTCTGCAGACCATCGCCATCGGCCTGGTGGCGTTCGGAGAAAACTACAAACGCCACCAGTCGGGAATTGGTTAGTGAAGTCCTCCACTTCCACCACGACCGCTGACGGCATCCTGTCCTCCCTTCCCTGCTCCCTCATTGTTTATTCCTGTACCACACACACCCGCACATGGTTTTACCCATTGATTGTGTACTTGTTTTGATGCGTGTTTGGCTTGGAGATGCTCTTTCATCTGCAAGGGAGTCCCGTGGGGCTTTTACTGATGTACTCGCATGCATATTTAACAATGTTTTGAACGCATGGTCAGATATTGAAGAACACACGCTTTCACTCAAACACACTCTCGTACATACATGCTTAAATATTAATTCTCAAGAAAAGTACACATACACGCGCACGCACGCACACAGAGTGAGTGCAAACTGAAACAAATCAACTCTTGCTCTATCCTGTGCCCTTTGCTGCACCACAGTGGAACCAGGTAGTATTGCGCCCTATGGTGAGTGGACCCCGCCTCTCTGCTGTGAATAGACAGACACATCAAAGATGTGTGTAGAACCAGGGTGTGTTACACTTCCCTTTCCTCCACTAACCTATTCTGAATGATTTCACACGCAGCACTGAGGGCTAGGTAGGCTCTCAGCTGATGGGGCAATCTGTACAGGATACAGGATAGTGTATTGGCCAAGGTGTTCGACTCCTCACCGAAGGGTCCTGGGTTTGATCCCCAATGTCTGAGTCAGACCTATAGACACTTTTGAGCAAGATGCCCTAACCCCTACCTGCTCCTTAAGGATGTGTAACTGCAATCACTGTATGTCACTTTGGACGTAAGTGTCTGTGAAATAACCAAATAGTAGAACCCATGCTCACAAGCTATGTCTGCTCTCCTGACCATCCCCACCATCGTTGTCCTGGAAAAGAGTTGGAAACTGTTTAAATAGTATTTAAACCCAGCTGTATTTTTGATTGGCAGTTGAATCAGCAGAGCCTCTGTTTCAGCTAATCGAATATCAAGTAAACTATTTAGTGGCAATTAGCTGATGGATGAATCGGTAAACGTTTCAGTGCTGTGAGTGAAGATTGAATGTCTAATCCAATTGATCTCATCTGACAGACTTGATGACAGCTGAGCTGGTCTCTCTCTTTCTCTTTCATTCTCTCTTTCGGTTTTCTCTCACCCAAACTCATGAAGCAACACTGAATAGTAGTACTCTTTCTCTCTCACCAGTCACTAGCCATCTGTCTCTTCACCAACTCTTGCCCTTCTCTTACCTGCTCTACTTTCATGTTTATTTATTTTATGAATCCATCTGGTCCTCCATTCATCCAAACCTCCTGAGATCTTCTGCTACTTACTTTAGCTCGCGGCCTCCCTCAACCCCTTCCTCCATCCTTGATCGACCACTCTCTCCCCAAACGCTCCCCCCTTTTGGCCAGCAACCTTGAATTTATGTGTGTGTGTGTGTGTGTGTGTGTGTGTGTGTGTGTGTGTGTGTGTGTGTGTGTGTGTGTGTGTGTGTGTGTGTGTGTGTGTGTGTGTGTGTGTGTGTGTGTGTGTGTGTGTGTGTGTGTGTGAGAGAGAGTTCATTCCCTGGCCGACTGACCCGTTTCCTTGCCTTGACCATTGCCCTGACTTCTCCCTTGTCTCCTCTCTATCTTTCTCACCCGTTCCCTAGGCATAGCCGCCAGCTCGTTCTTCACCTCAGGGAAGTATGCCATCGACCCCGAGCTACGGGGGGCTGAGTTCGAGCGCATCACACAGAACCTGGACGTGCACTTCTGGAAGTCCTTCTGGAACATCACAGAGACAGAGGTGCTGTCGGTGAGTCGACACACACATTCACACATATAGACCAGGGTATTCAGCTGTGACACTCACCAACTCACCAAAAAAAGTGACCAGACCTATAATTCAAATTAAAAGCCTATCAGGAATATGAGTTTTGTTTGTTTTGTGTACTCGACCTCTCTTGGCCTGAAGGCAGTTACAAATATTAGAGTAGAACAAAATGTGTGTTTGTTCTGGTTTCCTCCCACATCAAAAAAGACACCCATGTTAGGTTAGTACTCCTGCCGGTGCCCTTGACCTAGGCACTAGGCAGAAGCCCTTGAGCTGGGCACCGAGCGCTGCACTGTGGCTGCCTACTGCTCCTAGTGCTGCTAGTCATGGGTTAAATGGTCCTCAATTTCCTTCGTGATATATCTATTTTAAATTATACTAAAGCTTTGAAAATGTATTCCAAAAAGGTTATTTGGCTTGGTCAATCCTTCAATCCTTATTTTTATCCCTCCCCTCTCTTGCTCCCCCTCCCATCTCCAGAGTCTAGTCAGCATGACCTCGACAACGGTCAAGGTTAACCGAGCCCTCTCTGTGCCCTCCGTGCCCTTTGACCTCCCCCTGGTAGCCAACCCAAAGGTCTTGGTGAACATAGCTCCGCCTTCAGCTCACATTGGCCCAGCCCCTGTTCAGATGAGGCTCATCTCATACGACCTCCGCGAAGGACAGGTAATCTAAACAAATACTACTTCACTTTATACTTACATATCAGGGATCACAGCTTTTCTGTTTGCCACAGCTTTTTTTTTTATCAAATTCTGTGCACTGGCATATGTATTATTTTACCCCCGTAGACTTTTACGTTGCACTTCTCTATTAAAAATAGGGTTAGTAAGTTTCAAAAGCTATTATTTGAGTGTAATTGGTTAGAAATCGTATAGCCATCCATCAGCTATTAGTAAGTGAAATGTGCTGTGAGAATATCTATTTCAAGTTGACTGCGCCTACCTCTGTATGAGCCAATTTAGATTTTAGACTGCTCCCGACTCATTTCTGACCCATCAAGGCATCCATTCCCTGATTTGTTTGGAGAATTCAAACCAATCACTTCCCCGCAACAGTCCAAGACAGAACAAGAGTCAAAAGATGCGATCTACATTCAAGGGAAGTGACAAAAAGAAAAGCAAATCTCAAACGAGTTTGAAAGAGTCTTTAGTGTACGGATATGTGTAAATCGTTCTTGACATCCATGGATTTTGATGATCGGGTCCGAGAGAGGGTTGGGCTTCTAGGTATAACGCTACGGTTTATGTGGATGTGTGGAGCTCCGTCTGAGGAGCGGTTTATTTTGACGTAAGTGTGAGGGTTAAGCTCGGTATAACCCCACAGTGTGTGGCACATTTCATATACAACATCGCTCATTATAACGCTCATACACAACGACGGTACTAAAAAGGTACCACAAAGTTGCTGTGGGTCGTAACACGCCCCCCTCCTTCCTAGAACACTCAGCCCAAAACACATCTTTTTTAAATCTCATATAGTGTTTGAAATCCATCTGGAACAGTGGGTTCACTGTTGATGTCAAAATTGGCCAAAAAAGACATGGATTGTTCAAATATTCCTTCCCTTAAAACACATTTCGGTTCAAACCATATTCGAATATCTATTTTTGCGCATTGTCTATAAAAAGGCAAACTAATACAATGAGAGACATTACTACTTGTTTAGGTATATTTATTTCAATATGATGTACATACAAAATAAACAAACAAAATAATGTCCTATACAGTAAAACTTGAGAACTCATGAGAACTGAGAACGTGCTGTCTCTCGGAGCGAGATCAAACGAATGATTCGTAATTGGTATGTTATTCGATAGCCTCATTTTTATATAGGTTAGGTGATATTCATACTGGTTTAAATAAACAATTTCATCATATTTTTTTATTTTTGCTGAGCAAGACTTTTGTGCGAAAGGATCCTTTGCTGAGCAACACTTTTGTGTGAAAGGATCTTTTCGCACAAAACTCTTCTCAAAAAGATTACAAAAATATATATTTAACCCGTAAGAATATTACCTAACCTGTTTTAAAAAATTGGTTATAGAATAACATCAGTTAGGAATCATTCATTTGATCTCGCTCCGAGAGAGCACGTTCTCAGTTGAACGGACATTCAATGCTCCGAGTGAGCTCTGCTGTGAAACAAGGAACAACAATTATATTTTCCTCAACAGGAAACAGGAAATAATAATAATCAAACCATTGGGGACCTGCAGTGCAATGTGACAACAACCTTACCATGAGGGGTAATTTACAATAAAGTGCTATTAAACGCTAGCATAAAAAAGGTAAAACCAACATAACTGGTTCAGCATTACTCACTGTCACTGACTGTCAAGCCTTGGGTCTTACATGTGAAGAGCCCAGTGCTGATCTCTTTTATTCCCTGCGGAAAAGACACATTTAGAATGAACTGAAGATCCAGGGATGGAAAGATAATTCATTGCCATCTGGGTGACGTGAGGGTATCTCCCAGATCCTGAGGTTTTCCACCACATGAGAGGATTATGTTAAGCAGGTATTGGAGACTCTTGTTCATACATCAACATCTCTTTTTGAAGCAGCAGAGTGTTGTCCTGGTCTGCCCTGTCTTTGCAGTAAGTGTCTCCCCGAAGAGATCCCCCATTGCCGTTAGAGCGGTATTCCTAGCGGTTTGCTGATCACGGAGTTCGGTCTCACTGCCTGTGCCTCCTGCCACGTTCACTCCTTTTATCTCCTCCAGTACAGCCACCTGCACCTTCCTCCTCTTTTAAATGAACGAGGCAATGGAAGCGTGGATCCAGGTAACACGCTTTGTTCAGCAGCATAAATGCGCCCTTTCCCTTGCGATACCACTTCTCCAGATCGGTGCTGATCGTTGTCTTCATCTCTGTCCACACAGGTGTTTCTGGTTCGTCTGGCGTTTGCTTGCTCATTTGAGAGAGCAGAACGTGTTTTAAAGGCAGTATAGCTGACGCAGTTGGATATTTGTCAGTCGACAATGCTTCTGTTGCCACTTTGAAAGGTTTAAGATCCTCTTGTACCTGAGGTAAATAAATATGTGTTCATATTAGGACAGGTTTGCATTTGTCCAGCCTATTAACATTCACAGAACGTAAGTTCAAACATATTACCGTAACTTAAAAGTAGGGCCACCATCTCTAGCTTAGATAGCTTGCACAAAACGTTGCCACGAGGTTCCACACTTTTGGCGTCTTCTGACCAACATGATGCCAGACTACGCTTTTCAGATTGATCAGAGAGCAAATCTCTCTCTGCGGCCGAGTTGGGTTGTGAATTCTCCATCTTTCTAACACCATTGTTGTTTTGATTATTTATATTTTGTTATCTTGTTCTATCACTCCTGTCCACCATGCAGTGCAGCGGCCCAGGCTGCGCGCGATAACTAGCTGTACCGCAGGAGTGCTTTGTTTTATTTTTCTCACATTCCAATATACATTTGTACAATTCAAATTCATATTCAAATTTAGAATATTCGTTGACAGCCCTAGTTCACTTACAAGTTGACAACGGACCTGTGGACGAGCCTAGTAACGATTACTTATTTAGTTTACCGGCTGTCTATTGGAGGCTTCTGAAACTTGAAACAGCGGTTTTATATTAAATATATATATATATATATATATATATATATATATATATATATATTTGGATGTTGATATTGTACTTATTTTCTTTATTGGCAGCACTATTGAAAAAGTGCCTTTCATTTGTCTGTAGTTGACAGGATTATGAGGCATGTTATTTTTTTGTTTCACAGAATTTACAGAAAACGTACTATATCGTGATGTATATCGTTATCGAGATATAAAATTACCCATATCATGATAGAAGATTTTGTCCATATCGCAAAGCCCTACTGCTACTTGATGCTTGTTAACCATTTTAATGGGATGTCGTCAAAGGGAAAGATGGTGCGTCACAGAACAAATGTTTTAAAGGGCCTTTTGAAGAACTGTGCGAAAGATCATTTTAGTGTGATCATCGATGACATTAAAAAAAGTATTCATAATGCTTTTCTTTTGCATTTCTGCCACAAACCCCACGTTCTCCCCCTTGGAAATAGTCTGTTTGGCCTTGGCTGCTATATTTGACCTGTCCTGTGCAGCAGTTGCACGCATCCTGCCATTAAATGCACAGCGTTTCCCAATGAAAAGCTTAAGGCCACCCTCCCTCACTGCCTCCCCTTCTTCATCAGCCTTTAACAACGCATCAATAGGGCGTTTTCTTTCTCCTTACTTTTAGATAAGTCCGCCTGCTGTATTTAATGCCTCTACCCCTCTCTCTCGCTCCATCGCGTGGACCCCTTCTTGCTGACTGACTCTTTCTCTCTGCCTCTCTCTCTCCCCCTGCTTCTCTCTTGCTCTTTCCCTGGTTAGGTATAGTTTCTTAATTTCAACCCTCAAATTCTCTGGGGAGTTCTCTTCTTCCCCTCTCCCCTCCCTGTAGCCTGGAACAGAACCAGCCTTTTTATCAGCATACACCCTGAACCATTGATCTCAGTCCAACAAGCAGCAATGCTGTTTTAATGTTGCGAAACATAAGCTTACCTCAGCGGGAATCCCCTCCAGACACACTCTCGTGCTCTTGCTCTTTCTCTCTCTCTCCACTTGAATTGGTGGAAATTAAGGTCTGTTTACTGTTGCAGTAAACATACCTTAATTTCCACTAATTCAAGTTGGGTTCGTTGCATTTTATGAACTCATTTAGTAGACTTGACGCTCTCCTTATTATGCGTAATTCTCTTTTCAAATTCCCTCTCTGTTTTTCTCCCGCTGTCACTCCATTCAATAAGAAGAGCTTTATTGGCAGGGCAAACGCCAATTTACATTTGCCAAAGCAAATTAAGTAATATTCCAAAACAAGATTTTAACTCTCTCTCTCTGTTTCTCTCTGTTTCTCTCTCGATTTCTCTCTCTCTCTCGATCTGTTTCTCTCTCTTTCTAGGACAGTGAGGCGCTGCTGTCCCTCACCCGCTCTGAAGGGGGCGCCATGTCCCTGTCACTGGGACTCAAGACCAAGCCCCTCCCGCCGTCCCCGTGCCTGCTCATCCACTTCCACGGTGGGGGCTTCGTGGCGCAGACCTCCAAGTCCCATGAGGTACCCTCCTTCCCCTTCATCATTTGCTGCCTAAACTCCTTCTTTGCGTCTCTCAGGAGCTACTAGGATCCCCTGTGGGGAAACAAAGATGAATCGTCGGGGTTTCTACCTCTTTAAGACAATCCGATGGGATTGCGAGTTGGGAGTCATGACAAAACCCAATCCCAGGAGATCCCGATGGGAATCTGTATCGAGGATTATTGTCGAGTTAGAACCTCCCAAGATTCGATCTTCATTGAATCTTAAAACGTTTTTTTTTGGTTCAGATGTGTTTGAGGAAATGGGGGATTTGGAAGGGACGAGATAAAAAAGTTTAGTGCTAACCGCTCCGCTTCAAAATCAAAAGGGCGTACTCGTTCTTCATATCTGAAAAATATTACTAGTTTAGCAGCACACTGTCACCCTGGGAACTCATGCATTGGCACTGCTTTTTTATGTTTGGCATGGATGCCCCCCCATCTCCTATACATCAAGTGCTGACGGTATTTTCTCAAGCTAATTGAAATTGAAAACTGGGTAATTAAAGTGACGACTTGTTGTCAGCGGAGGAGCAGCGGGGGTTAGAAGACTCAAGCCTCCACCTTCCCGCTCGATTGCACGGCTCCTAATGAGCCCGTTAGGCAAATTAGACGGTAATAAATCCTCCTGCATCCTCCTCCTCCACCTTCGATTTGATCCAGGAGGTTTTGCGTTTTTGTTTCCTCTCGCCTCCTCTCTCCTCCTTCTCCTCCTTGCCACCACATCCGGTGAGACCACCATGCCTCAGGCAAAGGTGCCTCCATTTTTAAGTATTTATTTATTCTTTTTATTTCTATATTTTTCATCGACATGAAGCATTGCATTGAGCTCTGAGGTCGTATTGCCCTCCCCTGGCTGATATTTTAGTTATTTATTGTAATTATATTATAATATTAATATAATATTTATTTATTTATTTATTTTGGTGACCTATGACAACGACAACGACAAAAATAGTGGGACATACATTTCAACAGCTTTGAGAACTAGTTGAAACCTGGGATTTCAAACCCCATCGTCGGGGATGTAGTAGGCATTCTGGCCTTTGCTCCAAGCTGTGTGAGGTTGGGCTGCATGGTGCTGCTATAACATACCGTCTTCTGTGAGACACAAGACTGCATGAAGCCACATAAGGCCACCTGTGATGTTGTGTCTCAGATCTGCAACTGGGTAGCAATCAGCAGTCGTTTGAGAGGGGGTTATGTGAGGAGAGAGCCGTGTTGAATTAACATGCAACAGTAAGTGATGTGGAGGAAAAACTACCCCCCCCCCCAAGCACACTATCCCTCCCTCTTTCCTTCCTTCTTTGGTTGCTGTTGGACTGAGTGTATTAGGTAATGTTTATGAGAACGTTACATGATTTGAGACCGTGGGTCCACATATTTTTTTTGCATGCAGCATCAGCATCTGGTTACCATGGTAACTGTACACAATCAATTTTTATTTACTTTTTAGGATTGTGCAAGGGCATAATTGACATTACAGTATGTAGACTCGCAGACAATCCTGTACACGAGTACAGCCAACTGCGTGCCACAATACCTTCACTACTGAAGCAATCCAAGCGTCGTGTCTCTCTGCCAATCCGCTCTCTCTGCCCTGTCTCCCTTCACCCCTGTCCTTACTTCCCTGTCCTGGCCCATCTCCCTGTGGGCAAGGGTGGAGGGCCAAGGTGGTGTTGGGGTGAAGAGACAGCGTGGGGGTGTTGGACAGTTGAATCGTGAGCCTTAAGGGACTGGAGCCCACGGTGTTCCTGTCCTCTGAGCCTCATTGATCCTCCTGGTGCAGTAATGGATGAGCTGCGACCAGAGGGGTGTGTGTGTGTGTGTGTGTGTCCAGCAGTGAAAACGGCCAGCAGAGCTAGATTAACTGCTGCGGTTGTCTGACGATGACTGGAACTCAAATTCCCATTAATTTCTGTGTTGAAGTGTTGGCCATCGCATTCCTATACCGAACACTGTGTGTGTAAACACACGTTATTGCATCGCCTGTTTCTGTTATTTTCATTTTGAATGATGGGGCGTAAGGTTACCATATAGGATTTATGAGACATCTATAATCAACTGGCCTTGCCATCGCCAAACAAACAAACCAAGAAACCGCTCACACATTTCTCCTGCAGGATGGTGTGATTGTGTGTTTTTGTCATCAGTCAGCTGATTCACTGTCTGATTGGCAGGCATGGCAATAGGCTCTGTCACATGATGACACCCTGCAGTGAAAAATAATTTGCATAAACACATTAAGCCACTCACACACTTCCTCACTCCAACGTGTAATTGAACACCGCACGTGCACACCAGACATGCACACAGTCACCCGTGGCTTCAAATCTATAGTGACAGAGAGGACTTAAGAGGCAGCCAAGCTGTCACCCAGAGCCGTTGGGGTGCGCCAATGGGTGATTTTGTTTATTTATTCATAGTTATACTTATAATGTCTGGCAGTTGAGTTGACCCACACAAGCGTGCACAGACAAACACACACACATGCACATAGAGGTTGTGCGGGTGACCATGTGACCCTGATGTGATGACGTAGCATCTCAACCTGATCTCAATTGGCAAAATGTAGGATTTTTTGCTCCACATTTGGCTGCACTAACAACAACAATGCAGTTGAAAAACAAACACGGAGTGTTTGGCTAGAGAGAGAGCTGTGGGGGTTGAGATGTGGTAGTGGATGTGTGACTGAGGAGGAGAGCTTTGTAGCAGACCAGACAGCTCAGGATTTACGGCCCACTTGTTGAATCCACCATCTTCTCCTTCCTTATTTTTCAAAGTCATGGCTCTGGTGGTTGAAGTGCAAACGGTTCTTTCCCAGAGGCGCGTATAAGAATAGAAAGCTGTTAACCTGTCTGCCTTTGGTGGGTAGCCACCACTGCAAAAGAAAAAGGAAGAAAAAAAGGGAAAGAGCTAGGACATGCTGGGAACCGAGGTGAGAAATCGACTCATTGTGTTCCTGCATTTACAACAGTCCTTCATGACCAGGAGGAGGTGTGGCGACGGGCTTCCTGTTGTGATTGAGACCTTTTAACGAGACATTTCAATTTTTTCCTCTTTTTATATGAGGTGACTTTTAGGGTGAACCCCGTTCTTCTGTCTAAAAGAAAATGTGGGAAGCAGATGACATTTGAGAGAGCATCTGTAGCTTTCAGAACTTTATATTTGTATAAAATCTTTTGTAATTTTTATTTTACTTGTTCAATGACTCTCACTCTGTCTCTTTCTCTCTATTTTGATATGTTTCTCATCATCTCCATATCTCTCTCTCTTTCAATATATCTTTCTCTCTCTCTTTAATTAGCCGCCTCATTCCCTGTGAGCAGAAAGGGAAACATCAGCCTTTTGTTTAAAGGACTTTTCCTCTTCCCTTGTGTGTGCTGCAGCCCTACCTGAAGAGCTGGTCCCAGGACCTGGGCGTCCCCATCCTGTCAGTGGATTACTCCCTAGCCCCGGAGGCCCCCTTCCCCCGAGCCCTGGAGGAGTGCTTCTACGCCTACTGCTGGGCCCTCAAGAACCACCACCTCCTGGGTAACACACACACACACCCACACGCACACTCACACCAGGCTGCTTACACACTCACACACACTCATTTAATTTCATTGTTAATGTGAGACGGGAGAATGAAAGTAAGGAAAAAAAAGAAACTTCTGCAATCCTCACTTAAGCATCCCATCCTGGTAAACGCACACCCTTCTGTGTGACGTCTGACTGCCTGAAGGCTGCAGAGAGTCATGGCTCACACGTTAGCCTGTAGTCTGCTGTGCTGCAGTGCAACGCTGTGTTCCACAACGTCTGCAGTACTCCAGCACAGGCGCCCCAACACCCAAAGCAATACATTTGAGAAATCCAGTAAAGAGAAAGAAATGCTACCCCTCTTCCTGACAAACACAAAGGAGAAGTTAACAATGTGCTCAGTGCAATATGTGGCTATCGTAAAGGAAAAGCAAGGGAATTAAAAAGAAGGAAAGCCAGAGGCTGCATGGATTCCCTGCCAGCCTCCCACAGCAGACAGAGGAACAGTATTGCAGGAGCCCAACACAGACGTTGGCTAATGGCGGAGTGAGTCACACTCTCCTCGACTCCTGCCCTCCGGCGTAGTTCACATAGCAACTGATAAAATAGTATTTTATTTTTTACATTCACCTTATTCTCGTTTTTTCTTTCCCAATCTCACTCCACCCCCTGCTGCTGTTGCTTCTATCTCTTCTGCTCCTGTCGCCTTCCTCGTTTTCTCATTTTCTTCTTCTGCTTCTCTGTTCATTCTCCTACCTTCCTCCTTTCGTTTAATCTCTTTTCCTTTGTTCTCTCTCCATTCCTCTTCTTTCTGTTCTTTTGGTATTTTTCATTATGTGCTCTCCTCTTTATTGCCGTAACCTTTATTAAACAATTTGTCACTCATTTTCTCATTCCCTTGTTTTCTTCCCCTCATCCCTCACCTATTTTTCTTTATCTCTCTGTCTCTCTCTCTGTCTCTGTCTCTCTCTGTTTCTGTCTCTCCCTCTGTCTCTGTATCTTTCTCTCTCCTTCCATCTCTCTGTATCTCTTTCTCTCTGTCTCTCTCTCTGTCTCTCTCTCTGTCTCTCTGTCTCTGGTTCTCTGTCTCTATATCCCCCCCCCCCCCCCCCCCCCCCCCCCCCCCCCCCCCCAGGCTGGACCGGGGAGAGTGTGTGCCTGGCAGGGGACAGCGCCGGAGGGAATCTGAGCGTGACCACGTCAATGCGCGCGGCGGCACACGGCGTGCGCATGCCCAACGGCATCGTGGCGGCATACCCGGCCACCCTGCTCACCGCCTACGCCTCGCCATCCCGCCTGCTCACCCTCATGGACCCCCTGCTGCCGCTCAGCGTGCTCTCCCGCTGTCTGGCCGCCTACGCAGGTGTGTGTGTGTGTGTGTATCTGTGTCCTGTATGTGTGTCACCCATGTGTTTGTGCACGTGTTTTTTTTTTATTTGTGTGGGTGTGTGTGTGTTTTACATAATTGGCAGTGAATTCGGGGTGCTCAGAAGTTTGTGCTACTAAGTTCCGAGAAGAGTCGAGTCTCTCTTGCTCTCTTGCTCTCGCTCTCTCTCTCTTGCTCTCTCCCCCTCCCTCCCAGTCTTCCTGTGCACACGCTACACTCGGTGACACAGTGTCCAGCTGCGTGGCGGTGGGTGGGTGGGGGGGGGGGGGGGGGGGGGGCAGGCAGTCTCTTCACTGTCATCAATTCCCTGTTTTTCGTTCCTCTCATTAACATAGTGGCTGTGTTATTTGTCTGTTTTCCCATCTCCTCCTCCACCTCTTCCCCCTTTATTGTGTTGCTGATGGAGGACCTGTGTGATGCCTGCATATTGTTTCTGCCTCTGCTCTGTAATGACATCACTATCTGTTGGGCACCGGGTTTATATTCCACTTTCCGGGAGACTGATGTCCTTTTTCCAATTAAACCTCCTTACTGTCTATAACTATGTGCATAATATATCATTATTATCTAAATGCATGACTACATCTGCGCTGAGCTTTGAGAAAACATGAAACCTTTGATTGATTCTTTTTTGCATTTATCATTCTGGCTCGATTCTTCCTCCTATATTTAATCTGTTCCACAAAGCAGACCAACGTTTTTTTAAAATTTGCAACTAATCACTTTTTTTGTCATTGTGAAGCCGAGTGGGCAGACATGGGGGCCTGATTTAATTTAAAAGTATTGGTGGTTGGGTACAACTATCACCAATCTCGCCCATGAGCTACCCGATCACATCCCCTCCCACCCTCATGTATCTTGTTGTTTACTTCCAAATCCAAGAAACAATGGAAGCAAGAACTTAAAGGTGCAGTGTGTAGGATTTAGTCGCATCTAGTGAGGTTGCATATTTCAACCAACTGAATTTTAAGCTATGAGCTAGTTGAATATTTACGTATTGCAACTTTAACCCCAACCCTCCGAAATATACAATATATAGCTACAACTCAAGCCACTAGAGGTTGCTAATGTTGCTAACTTACATAGTGCTGCAGGTTTAACTTTGGTGGCAGGGTTGTCAGAAACTATTTGGATTCAATGCCCAATTTTGACAGTTAAACTGTAGGTATCCTTGAACAAGAAGCCCCAGCTCCTACCCGCATGTATCTGAATTCACTGCAAGTCGCTTTGGATAAATGCGTTTGATAAACAACTAGAAGGGAGTAAGTACCCACTTGTCCCTTCTTGTGTGTTTTCCTGGGGCTCTGGAGCAGGCAGTGCAGAGCAGACGGAGCAACCTGTGGAGAAAGTTAGCACGCTGGGCATGGTGAGGAGGGACACGGCCCTGCTGCTCCGAGACTTCAGACAGGGAGCCTCCAACTGGATCCAGTCCCTGCTCGACCCCAACAAGTCCTCCACCCCCGCCATCACCAGCGAGGCTGCAGAGGCCCCGGCAGCAGCTACTGGTACTCTACTCTGCTACTCTACTACTCTGCTATTCTAATACTCTACTCCTCTACTACTCTGCTACTCTAATATCCTATTACTCTACTACTCTGCTATTCTAGTACTCTACTGCTCTACTACTCTGCTACTCTGCTACTCTAATATCCTATTACTCTACTACTCTGCTATTGTAGTACTCTACTCCTCTACTACTCTGCTACTCTAATATCCTATTACTCTACTACTCTGCTATTCTAGTACTCTACTCTGCTACTATAATATCCTATTACTCTACTACTCTGCTATTCTAGTACTCTACTACTCTACTACTCTGCTATTCTAGTACTCTACTACTCTGCTACTCTAGTACTCTGCTACTCTAATATCCTATTACTCTACTACTCTGCTATTCTAGTACTCTACTCCTCACTACTCTGCTACTCTAATATCCTATTACTCTACTACTCTGCTATTCTAGTACTCTACTCCTCACTACTCTGCTACTCTGCTACTCTGCTACTCTACTACTCTAGTACTCTACTCCTCTACTACCATTGTACTCTACTATTCTACTACTCTAGTGCTCTACTACCCTACCACTCTAGTATTTTAGTAGTGCAGTTCTCTACTACTCTACTCCTCCACCACTCTATTACTCTACTACACTACTGTGTGTGTGGATGGATATTTTACCTGTCATTTTATTTATTTTATGGAAACATGGAATATTCAGGGAATATTGCATGTTTTCACATATGTGTATATACATGGTAATGTCTCTGTGTGTGTGTGTGGAGAATAGGAGATTGTATTTATTCACTTTTCTCATTCATGTCGTGCAGAACCATATCCAGCTGCATAAAGACAATAGTCTTTGGAAGAAGAATACCGTCATCTTGCTGTTTTGGAGCAATGATTAAGCCAACTCTGTTATCTACTATGTTCCTACTATCCCGCAATGCTAATTACATCCATAGAGGTGCTTATTAAAAAGGATCCCCCCCAATTCAAAACTCAACCAACCAATTAATGCTCCACTCCCCCACAGCCCCCTTCCATTTCCATTCCCCCACAGCTGTTGAACCAGCGGTGCCCTGCCTGTAACGGTGTGTTGAAGTCGGTACATACTGGTGCTTCTTCATCATTATTATTTCCCCCATTGTGTTTTTTACTGACTAATTAGAGCATCATAGGTGGCTGTAGATGACACTGTTGTCTTCTCCATGAGAGCAATGTTCAAAATGTTTATTAATTTCTAGATGAATTGTATGCTGCTGCAGTCTTGGAGAAGTTGTTTAGCTTTTTAAATAAAGGTTTTATACAAATGATGAGTTATACATGTACAATGTGCATTCCTGGTTATTCAATTTTTTTTTCTGCTGCTTTCTTCTTTGAGTGTTAATTGTTAGGCCTCTAGCCTTAGGCCAGAGGACAACCGACTACAAATAAGTTTAAATGAGTGAAGCAACTTAAGTGCAGCCTCCACCACCATTATCGTCGCTAGCAGAAATCTGACTTTATTCCTCTCCTCTCTGTATCCTTCAAATATCCCAAGAATCAATTGGAATTGAGCGTATGGCCACTTTCACCTTCATAGCCTCTCTCAGAGTGCACAGTCCATCTTGTTCCCTAATGAACCTCTCTATCACAGTGTTCTCTGTAATGCTCCTTGGCTCTCAAACACTCAATCTGCCACTCTCCCTTTCTCTCGGTCTCGCACCCGCTGTCCTTTTTTGTATTTAGATCTCAGTATTTAAAGGTTTGTGCCGTCATAGATATGCTCTTGTGGACATGGAATAACATTGAAATCTTTTTTTTTTATCTAAAATGTATCACTATGTCCTATTCATTTATTGGTTTGCCGTGTTTTTAATAAGCTCAAATATCTCTCTCTGTCTCTCTGTTGCGCTCTCTTCCTCCCTCAGACGTGGTGAGGAACAGCGTATCAGAGGCGTCCATGGCCTCCCGCCATGCCGACCCCCCCGTGCCTCCGGAGACAACAGACTTCTCCTTCAGGATGCAGTCTCTGAAGAGCCAGACCTGCCAGGACCTCAGCTCCCAACACAACCCCGACTCCCACAATGCATCACTGCTCTTGGAACGCACAGTAAGCCCCCCCACCCCCACACACACTTCCCCTTTGGGGAATTGATGGTTGACCTTGACAGTCAAGCTTAAATTATTGAATATGTTTTAAAAAAAATGTGGGGATGTCAAAAGATAAAAAAAACATCTGATTAATCACATGATATGCTGTGATAAATCAGTGATAAGCAATGTAAAACTTTGCTGGGAAAAGCCTCCAATTGAAGATAATTTAATTCAAAATACATAATATTATTGTGGCAGATAAGTAAGGCATTGAAAAGCAATGAATACCCTTGTAGAATCCCGAACTACACCTCTTATCATCACTTTTGGGACCTATGGTCTAACTTTGCCTTTTCAATGATTCCCCTATTCCACAAGGGAGTTATAGTAACCTCACCACAAGTTAGACAAAGTTAGTGTCTTTCCAATAAGGGTTTATCAATATTTTAGTGGTGATCGTAGTTAAAGTTATGGCCATTTATAATTTACCTTATAGAAATCAGATGATGGATAGCAAATGGACTCCAGGCAAAAATGAATGGGAGACATCGTTCTCACTTTCATCAAGTAGAGATCCAGCGACACATTCCGCCCAGACAGCAGCACTCCGTCTCCCCAGCACGCTCTAACATGGGAAGCCCCAAGGCAATGACACAGCCCACCACCATATAGGAAATCACTTCCAAACCTGTTACCCCACAACAGAGAGCAGAGAATCAATCCAAACACCCGACACGGCAGTCGGGCAGATCTGACGTGAGCAAAACGTTCTAGTCAAAAGACATGAGTCACAAAATGAGGAACTGTGTTAATTTGTGTTATATTAAAAATATGCGATTAAGCGCGAGTGTTCACACGTTAACAGCCTTTGTTTTTTGGCATCAAGAAGTATGCACAATAAAAAAACTTGGAGGCAGGATTTCACCATATTGGACGCTTTTATCCATAGCAACATGGTGTTGCTTTTTGGGCTGGTGAGTCACACAACACCTTACCCACTACACTATCCGGCCCAGGAAGACTATTTAAAATGTTATAATAATAATTATTTATTTAAAAATAATAATTGTATAATACATTTGATCTAAATTGTCTAAATTAATTCATGGTGCTTAACAGTGAAGAGGTGGGACTTCAGCCTCACTTTGAAGATGGCAATGGGCCCAGCATTGCAGATCTCTGCATGGTTACAGTACCATAGGGTTGGGTCAGCTACCACAAAAGCTCTGTTCCCATAAGTTCGCATCCTGGTGCGAGGGAAGGGGAGCAGTCCGGTGTCGGAGAAACTGAGATTCAGGCAGGAGGTATAGGTGCTGAGGATCTATGTGAGTTATGTCAAGCTGATGATAATGATAAACGATAACTCCATAATAGAACTACCTAGGATCCGAACTTTCGCACTCTACTCTGCTGAATATTTGGAGAAGACAGACATTTCAATTCCAGAGGAGGTCACAAACCATTGGAATGATGTATAGCCAAGCTCTGATGTATTAGCCTTTTAAATGTGCCTTGGATAGTCATTTACCACACTTGCTTATCCAGGAACAAACTAAAAGCATAATATAATTATTTTGTAGAGGAATGACGATGTTCAGTCTGTGACTCAACCACATGGACAGCACATCGAAATCCACTTCCTTGGTCGTTCACATGGAGGGTTCTCTACCAGACCACCCTGTGGAGCAACCAGCAGTTGTCAGCTTTAAAACCCTTAATCCAATGACTGCAACAGCATCTCAGGGCTCAGCTTTAACACAAGCCCTTCCGCCTAGCAACTAATTATCTCGCCCACGCCGTATGGCCCGTTTATTGGAGAGAGACAGAGTGCAGTTTGAGTGTGCTCTGGGGCCTGTTGTACTGTTGTCTACTGTCTAAACCTGGATACAGGACACACAGGAGCAGGGGGGAAGGGGGGCACCATAGTGTAGTGTTTGGGTGTTCGACTCCCAGCTGAGAATGTAGATGGATAGATCCCAAATGCCCACAGCCAGGACGCCATAATCTAGCCTGGGAACCAGAGAAATCTGCCAGCTCTTGTTTAATTTTCTCGGATAAATGCATCTGGCCCCCCTCCCATTCAGACAGATTTCCAGCAGACCTGGCCCGGGTCGGGCCAATCACAACCGTTTGTCTGATATGGGGCGGGTTTAATACAATGGCTCTACAGAGGAGCGCCCAATTTTTTTTAATGATGTTTTATAATAAGCAACCGAGATGGCTGCCACTGATGTGTCACACGTTTCTATGCTCTAATTGGTTGTAGGTCTATCCAATTCCGTCCAGAGGGATTTTTGGTCTGCACCCGTTGATAACGCCCCTTGTAAATCGAATAAACTGAAAGGTTAAAGACTAACATGCATTTGCAAATTGGTCTGGCGATGTCAGGCTAGCCATACCTACTTGCTCCTAAATTACCTGTATCTAAATTCCCTGCAGGAGTCTGCAAAATGATAGAAAATTGTCAAAATGTTAAGTCATAAGTGTTTCTTCGTCTCACTGAGGTGACCTCAGTCCCATGAGGTGATCAGATTTGAGCTTGCATCCGGCCCACGACTCCTGGGGCGTTTTGCTTGGGTGTCATGCGCACTGAATGAGTAACCTTTTTAGCAGTGCAGGACCACGCGATGTGTTGGAGAAGTGTGTGTGTGTGTGTGTGTGTGTGTGTGTGTGTGTGTGTGTGTGTGTGTGTGTGTGTGTGTGTGTGTGTGTGTGTGTGTGTGTGTGTGTGTGTGTGTGTGTGTGTGTGTGTGTGTGTGTGTGTGTGTGTGTGTCCTCACACAGCCCAACAGGATTAGCAGCTGGATGGGGTGACGTCAGACCGCCTCTTTATTTCTTTCTTTATTTTTATTTTACATGTGGCTGATCTTGCGTTTTTAGGCATTCAGCCAATGATACCGAGCGGTTTCCACAAGGGGCGTGGTGTTGTGTACATACCTGCGCTATCGTTAATTATAAAATATACTATTTGGTCATTTAGCAGACAATTCATTGAATGCAACAATACATAAAAGTACAGTGAATCTCTTTTGACCCATAAGTGACATACAGGTCATTAACCAGGTACCCTCATTTTGTTCACAAATGGGCCTGCACATTGTGTTAATGACAATAAAGTTAAATTGACTGAAGGAGCTGGTATATGGGTTAGGACATCCTGCATTCGATTGCCTACAGGTAGACTGCGGTACCAAACCCAGAACCTTTCAGCCGGCACTCTTGGCACCCTAGCCAATACACTATTCTGTACTGTAAATAATAAAGCACACACACTGGATGTCCTCCTCATAGCCTTACCTTGTTTCCTTGCTCCCCCGTTTGATCCTTCAGCCAGAGGACGTGAGCTTCTTCCTCACCGATAAGATGGACCCGTCTTTCAGCCTCGCCCTCTCCTCGGTGGCCATAGCGCCCCCCGGTGTCCTGGAGGCGGACGGCTCGGAGCCCCAGTTCCCCAGGGAGTTCCCGGTGGGCTTTGAGCCGCTGCGCTCGGACCAGCCATCCAACATGACCGTGCAGAGCTCCCCGGTGGTCCTGGACCCCTACTGCTCCCCGCTGCTCGCCCCCGACAGCATGCTGAGAGGACTGCCCCCCGTGCACATAGTGGTACGCACCGCACACACCCCTGTTAATGTACACATAGTGGTACTCACCAGCCCCCTGTTAATGTACACATAGTGGTACGCACCACCACCCCCCCCCCCGTTAATGTATACGTAGTGGTAAGCACCCCCCCCCCCCTGTTAATGTACACATATTGGTAAGCACCACCCCCCTGTTAATGTACACATAGTGGTATGCACCACCCCCCTGTTAATGTACACATAGTGGTACGCACCCCTCTGTGAGGGTACACATAGTGGTACGCACCACTTCACCACCATTAACAACCTCTCAATAACAGAGATAAAACACACACACACTCACCTGAAATGAAAGTGCTCCGGGGAAATTCAATGGTTCATGTCATATTAAATGCCTTGTTTTGTTTTTTTTATCTATTTTGTTATGCCCTGTTTATAGAGGTGTCTTGGGCAATCCGATGTTCTCTCCGCTCTAAAGAAAGGCAATGAATACACATCTTTTTTATATTGTGTCGTGATATACAGGGATGTATAAAAGTATAAAAATTTGTATTATGGTTTTGTTTTCTCCCTCTGGGGAACATCATGAAAGCATCCATGGCTGTGAACTGTAAAATGTGTATTGGGTTCACTGAGTGCCAGTGCACAGCCACTTATTATTTCATCCTCTGTCCGAGGTATTCCACCGACACAGTAACTGTTCATTATCCAGGACCTTGTACGTGTTTTTTGTTTACTGAATTCTCCAGGGTTAAAATTATACATAATTGTGAATATAAAGGTCAAAACACTGCCTGAGAATCAAATACAGTGGGTTATTGGTTGCGCCATATCTTTATAAAAGCAAAAGTTCACCCTTACTTATATTATACAAAAGGTTATATCTGACACATTTTTAAGACGGAAACACAGAAGTGATAGGCTTCGCGAGAAATATCGAAGGTGGGAATTCCAGGTTTAAAATAAAATAAAAAGTACCACTTCCCATTTGTCTCACCGTTGGGTGGTGGTGGGGGGGGGGGGGAAGTACTCTGAAATAAACTCTAAAAAATCTATACAAAGAGAGATCAAAAAGGACCTTTGATGTGGAGGAATGTCCTGGAGGCGAGCAAGTGTTGGAAGTTATGCAAAGAGAGTGCAGGCTGGCTGCCATCTTGACTCTCTAATACCTGACATATCTTAACCACGTAGCTCGTCGCCTGTTCTGTCCTAGCTTAAACTGTCAGATTGTGTGTTGGGTGGGGGGGGCACAGGCAATGGTTTGACACCATGGAGACAGCGAGAATTGAAAGGTTGATGTAAAAACATAAGAACAGGGTAGAGGGGGAGAAAGGGGGAGCTACACTTGGCTTCTCTCTCTTATCTGTTTATTATGATTCTCTCCACGTATGAACAAGACTCTCATTAGAGTTGTGTTGTATTCCACTCTTTTTCCCACCCCCTTTCTCTCCTACCTTTTCCTTCCATTCATCCTACTTTTGCTCTTTCTCTCTCCATCCTACTCCCCCTTCTCTCCCTGTCCTATTCCCTTCTCCTCATCCTTCTCTCCTTCACTATCTGTGACCCACCCGCTCCTCTCTCTCTCTTCCACCCCTTTCTCTTGTACCTTTTCCTCTTTTTGTCCTTCTTTACCTCTCTCTCCCTTCTACCATCCATCTCCTTTCATCTCTCCTCCACCACCCTTCCTCTCTCTCTCTCGCTCTCTCTCTCTCTCTTTCCCCCCCAGGCGTGTGCTCTGGACCCCATGCTGGATGACTCTGTGATGTTTGCCAAGCGCCTGCGCTCCGCCGGCCAGCCCGTGACCCTGTGCGTGGTGGACGACCTGCCGCACGGCTTCCTCAGCCTGTCGCAGCTGTCCCATGAGACCCGCGAGGCGGCCAACATCTGCGTGGCCCGCATCCGTGCAGTCTTCACCCAAGATGAACCCGCCACCATGCCGCAGTCGGAGCCACGCAAGCACCGCAAGCTGGAGAGGACCCACAGGGCACCCACTCCCCCCACTGGTGATGGTGGTGATGGTGGGCCCGCAGCTCCCATCCTCTCGACGGGGGACAGCGGCTCCGTCGAGGATGGAGAGGAAGAGCAGTCTGAGGTCTCGGAGGTCGGAGAGGGAACGGTGGTGGCGGTGCTGAGCCAGAACGGAGCCGAGGCCGGTGGCATCGGGGCGTAGAGAGGGGGTAACGGGGTGGAGGGGGGGGGGGGGGATCTGAGAAAAGACTTGTTGAATGGGAGCCGGGGGAAAGGGAGACAACAGACCCTGCAGGTTGGGGAGGTAGAGTTGAGAGTAAAGCTCAGTTTTGAAAAATGGAACAGAAAAGGCAGAGAGCTCCCTGATTCAGGACTCCCTCCCTCTGTTTTGAAAATTCTCTTGCAACCTAACGTTGCACCGCCTCGCTGAGATCCACCACCTCGGCCTGGCAGAAAACAAGCAAAGCTGAAAGACCGCCCCGGTCTTATAACGATATATATTTTCCGTCAGACAGAAGTGTTCTTTAGCAGCTGCTTTGTTCAACGACCAGCACACACACACGCACACACAAACGAGCACGCATATGTCTGCACGCACACGCACCTAACACACACAATCTTTGCCTTGGGATGGGGGAGACTTTGAGATGGGTGTGTCGGAGTGTTTATAAGTCGAGGCCAGAGCAGGCGATTCGTCTGGGCCATGGCATTTGTGACCTAATCAGGTATCACTAGACCCGCGGTGCTATGAAGCCATCGCTCCGGCTAAACGGCCACTTGTCCTTTGGGATGTCATTCTAAATCACATTTAATAACTTCACATTGGGTTCTGTGTTATGCCCTTTTGGCAGTCAATACAGCCCACTATGTGGATAGTTGCTCGTCTCCTTCTGTTCCAAATAAAATTACCAGGCTGAACAACATCTAACTTAAGAAGGGTGTGTGTGTGTGTGTGTGGGGGGGGGGGGGGGGGGGGGGGGTGTTGTTGAATTGATTCTCTTGTTATTTTGGAGACGACGCAATTGCAATTCTATTGTTAAATACCCTGTTAATCTGAAGCAGTCAAATGGCTCAAGCTATATTTAGTTTGCTACCCTCTTTATGCAGTATTATACCTCTGGGGTTTGTTCTTTTATGAATCCAATGTGTATATATATTTTATTAGACTGAGACTGTGTTTGAGCAAAATATTGTTTATTTGATCTCTTGCTGCTGTAAAAAACCTAAATGGGCTCACTGTGTACCTTTCTCTTCAGCGGATGCCACAGTGGTTGTTGATCCCTGTTCATCCCGTGCTGCACTCTCTCTCTAATGCTTTATGACGGGGTGAAACGTTGCACAGTGCACACCATACACATTGCCCTGTCTAGGTTGCTGCCTAGCTCCTACTCGTACAGTGTTGTAGCGCTAGCGTCTATAAAAAAAACAAAAAACATTCTCTCATTGAATCGATGCGTTTAAAAAAAATAACTACTTCTGAGATTCACAACTTTTGACAAGTGACGGGAGCTTTGTGTCTTTATCAACTGGCACTGGTTTTGGGTTTGTTTCGTTTTATGTCAACGGAAATGTTTTCAGACAAGACTGAAAAAAGCTTTTATGTTCTTTTTTTATTATTCAGCGCGTTAACATGGGCACAGCTAAACCATAGCTGTGAATAGTAATGAATTCATAGCAGGAGTGGTCTATCATGTTCTCCTGCTTCCACGCCGATTGTGGCGCACCTGTTACATGACAGCTAGAATAATCGCAGTACAGCCTTAAACCATCCAAAACCATGGATTACTTTATGTATTGGTGTTTATGTAAACGCCCGCTGTCAACTGTAGAGGTGGAGTAGGATATACACACGTCCTGACCTCCGATCTCGCCGTCATACACCCCAGGCAATGTGTTGAGTGCGTTGAAACACGAGGCGGCATGGCCACTTCCTGTTGGTGGGGGGGGGGGGGGGTGGGGGGGGGGGGGGGGGGGGGGGGGGGGGGGGGGGGAGGAGGAGAAAATACTTCTGAAAAGCACAGGCTTTTACAAAACCAAAACAACAACAAAAACCTTAAGGGCCTATAGACCCAGCAAATGGACTCCAGCGGAGGTTGTAAAAACCCATTAAATTCCTATTTTCCAGCCGCATGTAGATGATGATCCCCACTGTGCGCTCTGTTGTTCCACCAGCTGAGGGATGATTGGCTCTTTCTCCAGCGACCCGAGGATCTCATTCAGCTGCTTCGGCGTGCAGAAATGTGTCCTTTCTGGAGGGTCAGTGTGTCTCCGTCAAAGTCCTAAACTAAATATAGACGCAAACAACGGAGCACCCCCAACCCCCCCTCCTCTGCCGCGGCCAACAGCGGGGCCGGGTTGCCAGGTCTGGGGAGCTGGAGCCGTGTGATGAATAGGCTTTGGAAATGAATGAATGAATTCAGTGCAGCATAAGGATTTTCAACACACACACACACACTCACCCTCTCTATGCAAACAAAATAAAAAAAAGTCCTGCAGCAGGATTAGACCATGCTCGGTTTCTGTCCGCCCGGTGGACTTGTTGCCATATTCTGAGGGTGATTGATGGAGAGAAACAGGAGGCTAGAAGGAGGATGAGGAAGGTAGCATCTTCCATAGAGATGCTGGGGCCAAGTGTTAGCTTGCGGTTGCCCCTGTGGTTCTCCTAGTCTGCAGAGATGCGAAGTTGTTGTGTTTGTTGTTGGGCAAGTATGGGTTAGTGCGTCATGCTTTCGTCGCATGGGGGAGGCTATGCATCATGCAAGTGTGGTTCCCATCTGTGTGTTCATGTGTCTGAATGTCACGGCCCGAATATGGGCTGTAGGTTCTGTTGTCTGGATGAACCCACTCCCGTTCTTATCGTGGGGAAACAGGACTTTTCTTGCTAGTGTAACGGTGTGTATCGTTCACTTTTAATGGGGTTTTATAAGCGGTTATGTTTTTAGTTTTCGAAGATCACTAGTTCATGCTGTTTGACTCTGTACACACCCAACCTCTCGATGTAGTTGGTGATCGTGACTTTAATAGAAGGTCAATTCCTGCAAGTGTTTAATAGTCTAGACTTTTTTTATGTTGATATTGGTGCAGATCCTTTGGGGAAAACTGTAGACGGACATTGTTTGTTAGGAGCTAAAACTACGCATTTTCTTGTATTGTATTGTGTTAAGCATATGCATCGGTCGCCCACGAGTGTGTCTCCTCCGTGTGTACGGGACCACCCCAGTGGACAGTAAGGGGATCCAACAAACACGTCTCGCACACTATTTTGTCCATTACCTCGGTTGCGTTGATCCTTCTGTAACGCACCCCTTACAGTCTTCAAATGAAGTGTGGACCCTTTATGCTGCCTATATCCTAGACCGTCTACGTCGTCCGTGTTTTGTTTTGAATGATGTGTGTTGACAGAATGAATAATTGATGATCTATGTGAGAGTTTAAAATAGACTTTCGCGTCCCTGTGAGTAGGTTTTGGTCATTGAGTGTTAAGTTGTTTATTGGTGTTATTTGATTAGCATATGTACAGCATACCTCTGGTTTTCCATGTTGATGCGCTTTTCCCATTACAGAATTCCTCAGCACCATGATATTGAGTTAATTGAAAATATATCTGCATGCATCAGCTTTACAGTGTTTAACTAGGGTCAAGTTGACCGGAAACTATGCAGTTATCAACCATCATTATCTTTTCATCCTTTCTTTTTTTTTTCGCTGGCTTTCTAACTTCCTGATGACTTTGTTCCTTCGAGAGCTGGAATATGACGCTGCCATGGGTCAATTGTGATCGAGTCTGCCATGGTTGGCCCGTCAGCAGCATCCATAGTCGCATGCCACGCCAATTATATTTTTAAATGGAGTGTAGTTCCACTGATCCCTTCATAATCATATCTCCCGCGTTGAACTGACCATGACCACTTTCCCCGTTGTTTAATTATCACGTAACCGTGCGCGTACGCACACGCACGCACACACACACACACACACACACACACACACACACACACACACACACACACACTTTTGACTGTTTTAAAACAGAAACTCGAGGGTGTTGCCGGTTGAAGAGTCGTATCCATTACACACGCTGTCCTTGGACGTGGAGCGCCGTTTGCGATCAACAGTCCTCCAAAAATGGTTCGATGGTGCTCAGTAGGCCAAAGATATTTCGCACGTAAAACAAGAAATGCAATGTATAAATACAACTTGATTACCATATCAAACACATGCAAGCCATAGACCTACAGACTAAAAGCAATGCTGTAGAAGTACTTGAATACATATATTTATTCCTTTTTATTTTTATTTTACAATAGCAAAAAGCGCAAAATGTGGTGAATTGAAAATGTGTTCTTTCAGATTTGTTTATCTGATGCAATGTGTGATTGATTTGTTTAGACACCTGCAATTTCCGTGCAGGTTTGAATCAATTTGAAAATGCTGACATCTTTCCTTGTTGATTTGTATCAAAATAAATATATTCTACTATAAACCCTCTACCATTGTTTGTCTTTGATGTATTCGTCGAGGTCAGCATGCTGATAAAATGTTAGCCTTCATCCTATCATGACATCTAAAATGATATGGCATTCTTACACTTGCATTGCATAGTCATATCTGACTTGCTGATGTTAAGGTCTTCATTTGGATTTGATATGAGAAAGAATCGGCGTCGGCGCGCGTAAAAGCGCGCCCCCCTCCGACTCAAATATTGGGGACACGTCTTTTGACGGGAACGGGAGCGCGCATCTTCTCTGCTCGAATTCGCCGAGCACTAACGGTTCCCGTGTGCTCCCGGAGATCTAGGCGAGGGGAGCCCGTGGTCAGACCAGAGACGGAGGGGGAGAAAGATGGAGGTTAGGTTTTGTGGGAGACTTCTGTGCTTGGCCGCGTTCTTCACTGTCCTCTGTGTCGAGTCTGTTTTCGGGAAACACGTCAAAGGCATCGTCAACACCAAAGAGGTAAGGATTTGTTTTCTCACCGTTCATCACTTGAAATGCCGTCGCCACCACAGACACTTGGGATACTGTTGGGAGGAATAGGATCCGACTGCATGGTCGCAACGCAGGTCTCCGCTGCGAGCTTTCAGCCGTCCCTTGTCAAGTTGACTTGAATATTTCGGCCGCTATTTGTGACCGTCCTAACCTATAAAACACAGAGGCAGCTCTTGGGATTTGCATGCCATCGGTATGCGTGTCGTACGCACCAAATCACCTTCGTTACTCAGTCTTTTTTTTTTTTTATTAGCATTGTCGAAACGAACCGCGCTGGCTAAAGCCGTGTCACGTTGAATCCACACATCTGCCTATCGGTCTATCATTCTCCATGCGAATAATCGCTGTTTTTCCTAATAATAATTCCGTTTTATTTTGAGCCTGGTCGTTACAGGTGTGCGTCAAATGCCTTCATGCGCGCACGGATCGCTGTGTGTTATGTGCCGCTATGTAACCCAGTTAAATCCACTCTGACAGCATGACATGTTTGTGATGAGGTCAAGTATTTTTCGTTTCTTAACACGCCATCGGGTTGGTGGCGTATTGTTTTGTATTCCCGGCTCGACGTGCCTATCATTAGCCCACCGAGTGGCTTATGGACTAGTGATAGAAGTTGTCTCTCTGCCATCCCTATCCGTCTCTATACTCTTCATCTTAATTTACGTTGGCAGAAACAGCAGGCCTTCAGGTCCCCATACCATGAATGATATTGGAAAGCTGTTAGGGAGTGTAAACAACTTCTGACAAGGTTATTTGTCGTGTAATGTCCACGTAACTTTATGCCTTTTTATAACCCACACAATTTATTTATTTATTTATTTAAGCATCCATTCTAATTTGCTATTTATTCACAGAAGGTCGCTGGTTTGCATAAAAAAAGAAGAAGTTGAAATAGGATCCTTATTGTAGGCTAAATGTGATCAACTCACCATGAGTCAGGGAGAGACAATGGCCTTTAACCTTCCAATAGTTCTACTGGTGTGCCAAGCAGACACTGTAGTGTCGGAGAGGGAATTTATTTACTATCCTTCGTTCTCCTAAGAAAAATAAATAAATAAAAATGTAATGTGCATTGAAAAAAACACACCTTAAAACTGCCATTTAAATGCTGGATCGATACTTTGGCATGTTAGGGAAATTGGCTCCATTTACTTGTACTGTAGAACCTAGCTTCTGCCAGGCCTGCGCTAGCAGACTGCTTGCATTAGCAAAAGAAAACGCAAACTGTATCCTTGTTACAGCAGCATACAATGGACAGTTAGTGGAAACAAGGTACAGAGGTCCCCATTGTCCACATTCTACCAGCAGGCATCCTTGAGCAAGATGCCCGATCCCTATATACCTGCAGCTTAATGACTTGAATCTGTGAATTGAGTGCTAATGGTGTTTCTCAAAGTTATAAATTATTCTGAAACATTCAATGAGGTAGTTTCTACCATATATTGTTGCTGGTCTTACAGGTTTACTAGAAGGACATGTTGGGTATTTGTGCAGATAACAGGCGGCAGGGTTCAAATTTGATTGAATCTGCTCTGAATGTAGAAAACTACTACTTAGACAGCTTTATATTGTTACACACACACACACACACAGGAGAAGGTGAAGAGATCAATCAATCAATACGTTTTCAAACAAACGTATCCTATATTGACTATTCTTGTTGACTCTCACATCATTAAAGTCACCATCTTAAATAGTCACAGAGGCAGTGTGATATCATTCAGACTCAAATAGGTGGCACTCTATCAGCGCTAGTGTTGAAATACCCTTGAACCAACTGACAGGTTCCTACAGGCTTCACTGAGCACCTTATTGGCCTGCTGAAGCCTGGATGGCTCATTTGATATTATCATCTCTCCTTTGATGTCATACAGTCATCTGTCTCTCGGTAGCTGCACCTCATCCCACAGGCTGGGAAGACACTTGCCGCTGTTTTGGTTTATTGGATAACAGGGAGCTGAGGTAGGTGGAGGCATCCCTTTGATTGGCTGTGAACCTTGAAAAACCAATCTCCAGAAATGTTATTTTAGAATGAAAATTCAGTTCTCCCTTGTGAGGATGAGTAGCTGGAGAGAAGATGGAGCAATAGATAAATACATAGTAGAGAGATAGATGCATAGAGAAAGATTGATAGATACATACTTAGATACATGGAGAGAGAGATAAATAGAGAGAGAGATAGTTTGTTTGTTTTAACACATCATCAGACTTGCCTGTGCCAATCTTGCCCCAAGGTCAAGCATTCTCTCTCTCCTCTCTCCCTCTATCTCTCTTTCCCTCCCTCTCTTTCTTTCAATTTATTCCAATAGACACTGACTCAAGCACAGCTGCTGAAATATGGAAGTTATTAGTGCAAGTCCAGGGGAGCGAGGAGTTGCCAAAGAGTTCACGATGAACCGGTTGGATGTAGCTCTCCAGTAACTGACACAGAGCACAACACGATCTGCTCACAACACCAACAGGTGTGGGCCAATCCCTAGCAGACCTGCTAGATGTGTGGATGGTGTTCTAGCGGAGACGTACATGTCGTTAGGCCGTCTGCATCCTACCACGGAACAGCAGGCTACCGTGGACACTAGTAGCACAGTTGTTAAAACAGCTCTTTGTGGAGCAGAGGCAGAATAGAAAGGCAAAAATATGTATAAAAAAGACATAAAAAAAAAAGCAGCTGGTTTGAGTCCAGCTGGAGAAGGTCATGGCAAGACTGTTCCAGAAGAGGCCAGACAGAAAAGGGGGAGGGGGGGGGGGGGGGGATAATGATTAGTGTGAAAAATCGGAGCCTTGATTAAGATATATATAAGCTGAGTCTACAGCATATTTATATTTTGATAGGATTATATAATCCTCTTGCATGGCTCAGTGTCGGCTCCCCCCACCCCCTGTCTCTTTCTTTCTCTCTCTCTCTCTCCCCCGACGTTAAACCTTCCTACAGACTTCCACTGACTGACCGGGTCAGGCCCAGCAATTCGTCTTGCAAATCAGTGGTGTTTTCGCAATTCTTTATCTTGGAAGTAAATCAACGTTGCAGGAGATCCTCTCGTGTGTGAGTGTTGTGCGTGAGTGCCAGCTGTTTGTGTGTGTGTGTGTGTGTGTGTGTGTGTGTGTGTGTGTGTGTGTGGGAGCAGTTAAACCTGAGGAATAGAAACAGTGGATGGAGGTGTCTACCTTTATCCCCCTGTAGTCCTCTTATTTCCCATGGCCACTGCATTGAGATTCAGAGTCATTCAACCACCTCTCCATGCATGTGTGTGTGTGTGTGTGTGTGTGTGTGTGTGTGTGTGTGTGTGTGTGTGTGTGTGGTTATCTGTATGTGTACGGACACCCCATTAATCAAGAGCTATGCCTCAATGCAGTATCCGGCAAGTAAAGCTATTTACTTCCCCCCCCCCATATCTCTCCCTCTACCATCACTCTCTGTTTCTCTCCCCCTCTCTCTCTTCCTCCCCCAATCGTTCACTCTCTCCCCTCTTTCCATCCATATCTCTCTGTCCCCCCTCCCTCTGTCTCTCCCATTGTCCTTTCCTCTGTTTTCTGTCTTTTTTCCTCTTTCTCTTTGGATCTCTGTTTGCCTGCTAAGCCTCATTAACAATTAATTACCAATCAGCTAGTCAAGTCACCCCTGCACCGCTGGGCTGCTCAATGATTCATTAGCCAGGGTTACACAGCAGCACGGCACACACACATGTACGCACGCACAAACACACACACACACACACACACACACACACACACACCGATACTTGCCTACAACCGGGCACAAGGTCTCACACACACACACACACACACACATGCACACACAAACAAACACCCACACACACACAGATACACACAGTAGCTCTAAAAGTTCATGACATTAGGGGAATAGCTTGGCTCATGCCTGCATTGGGTTCCCAGCTAGCTAACATCATATAGATGACACACCTGCACACCTGTGTGCTACACTGACCTTGTTAGCCTTGTTAGCCTTGTTATGGCAATCAATGGAAAACAGACATTTTATTATAATTTGGATAATTTGTAAATAGATTTGGTAGATTATCAAGTGAAAATACAAAATATTTGCTGGTTTTACAAATATATCTACATTATTATGTGTCTATTTCAGATCATTATGAAATCAATACTTTATTATTGGCTGCTCATCAGAGAAGGCAGACTGCTTGGCTCCGGTGAATAATATTTATGACATTTTACAGAAAATAAAAATCAACAACATGATCAAGAAGAATGCCTACACTCTAATGCCATCATTGATACATGTAATTTTCTATACTGTGAGCAGGGTATCATTAGCTATTATCTCAAGTGTCAGTTCTGCTTTTGTGCAATGCAAAGTAATTATTGTAGGCGAGAGCCGTGACTAATTATCAATAATTAACTGATTAATAATGGAAAACATATTTTGCATATCAATGAATTGTTCCAGGCATTTGTTTATTCATGTTTTTAAATAAACAACCCTTTATGTAAGGACATATCATTATTAATTGTCTCATTTAATAGTCCTTATCGCTAAAGAAAACACACACCCTCTATTAATGGTTCCATTAAAATAATAAACACTGTAATAACTCATATAATACCATGGGACTATAGCTGACTCCAGTCTGGCCATTCAGTAGCACCAAGCCACAACGCTCTCCTCAGTTGTTGAAAACAGAACTTTGCTGGGATATTGCACTTTATATTCTCCACATACTGTATTCTCAACTGTATCTGTCTGTCTAGCGTAGCTTACAGCCTAGCATGGCGTACAGTGCAGCTTCATTCATAGCAGAGCTGATTAGCAGATGTTGCAGCGTGACAACTTCCCATCAGGCCTCTCGTCGACCACTTCATTTTGAGATGCGTCTCAAAATGGCATCGCGGAGATTCTTGTCTAGGTAATTGGTGTTCAAGTGGTGCGTGGGGTGTGAGTGTCGGGCATGGGCAGGCCTGTGTTTGTGTATGTTGTTATTGGGGTTTTCTCTCTGCTGTGTGATGTGGCAGTAGAAAGAGCTCTAAAGTCACGCTAATGATGTTCTAGGGACGCTGAACGGTGTGTGGTCCGCTGAGAAGGTAAAGTGAAGGACGGTGGCAGAGAGATGACAGAATAAAAGTGCTTGTGCCTCGTCAATGAATGGTTTGGCCTTTTGATTAGATTAAGTTTCTATGGCAGCTGCAAACTCAGGCATGTGTGGTGTGGTGGTTGCTATGACGATGAGGGGGAATTGACGGCTTGGTGGCCCGTGAGGCGAGCCTGTGTGTGTGTGTGTGTGTGTGT